>CM076464.1:2485319-3055319 GCA_038419695.1 Scomberomorus guttatus | reverse complement strand
TCTGTATTAGTATACAGTATGTATTGATTGTACAGTGTTGCCCTAAAACAAGGACCCCCGCTAGGCCAAAAAAATATTTTTCAATGCCAGAAATACCACCAAATATCCATTCATTCGGACATCAATAGCATTGGGAACCTCTGTGCAGCGCTGAGTTAACCTCTGTGCTGTTGCCTAGGAAATTCTTGGTAACGTAGCGTAGCTGCGCACTGCATAGGGCAGTGTGTAATATGTGTGTGTAGCGGGTGAGTAAGTGGCAGAGTGAGACAGCGATCGGCAGAAAAGTGACGGTGAATGCAAGTGGAGCAGAGGAAAAGGTTAGCATTAAGTTGTCAGTCTGACAGTAAATGTACAGTATAGGCCACAGTGTGTCAGTTAATAAATGCTGCAGCTTGACAAGACCAAGAAAATTCACGTCTGTTGTTTGCTGGGAGCTGGAAAAGTGAAGGGGGTTCGCTCCAAAGTTAGCAACAATGGGTTAGCGTGCTCAGTCATTACAATACATGGCCGGAGGAAAGTTTGTGTCCGCACATCTTTCACACATACTCCTTTTTCAGAGCTTTTACACTTTGACCCCTGACTTAATTTAGTCCAGGTTCAAAACTGTGTGCTTGTTCACTAATATGGCTTACTAGTAAGGAAAGGCAAGTTTATTTGTATAGCATATTTATTTGTTTGGCACATTTCCTACACAGGCTGTACTGGTACACTTAAAAGACAAAAAGTCAATTGTAAAATAGGTCTGCAATAAATTAGTTAATAATGTTAGTAGTAGTAGTTGTAGTGGTGGTAATTTATTTATTCATTCAGTGTAGTGTGCTTCTGTCATTATAGTTTTACATTTTGTAATCATAATTTTTTTCCATTTCAGTATTGACACAGCCAGAGAGGATGACTCCATAGGGAGACTTGTCAGCGATGACCATATAAGCCCAAACAGCAGAATGAGGATCATCACTGTGGATGGACAGCCTCATCTCTGTTTATTTACAATTAAGGACATCAGGCCGGGGGAAGAGATAACCTACAACTATGGAGATTCTGACTGGCCATGGAGATTAAAGGTACAGACAGAACTTGATTTTCATACAGAGCTAATGAATTGCTCTGTGAATCTACCATAGTTTCACAGTATTTTCACAAAAAAACAAAACAAAAACAGGTGCACGATGTAGAGTGATATTGAATAGAGCTTTGTTCAGTCACCAAGTGTTAACTCACTACATATCAACAGGTACAGTCTTGTTGTGTCTTACTGGTTATTTAATGATATTTTTTTCTTTTTTCTACACAAGGTTTCAACTGCAGCAGATCCTCACCATGCGGCTGTGGTGTCTGACTACACCAAAGATGTTAAACAGGTGACTTAATTTCCATTAAATGTTGATATTGACCTGAGATTTTGTTTCAGTAGCAAAAGAGTTTTGACTGGATGTTCTGGTCAGGTATAGACACTTTGAGGACTGTGTCTAGATACTGTTAAGTGTTTTATTGGTGTGTATGCCTAGATGATTTTTCACCCTCACTATCATCATTACACTACATTACCATCTCAAAAATATCATCTGTTGGTTCTTCAATATATAATTGTATTGTTAGCTCTCAAGATATCAGTAAGTAGTCTTTTGTACCTAAATGTATGTCACAGTGCTGTACTGACTGTTGATCTCTGTGAAAGGCTAAACAAATGTTTTTTATGTTTACATATAGAATACTTGAGGCCCTATCATTCTCCTGTAGAGATAATTGTGTTGTTAACTCACTACATATCAACAGGTACAGTCCTGTTTTGCCTTACTGGTTATTTAATGATATTTCTTTCCTTTTTCTACACAAGGTTTCAACTGAAGCAGATCTTCACCATGCGGCCGCTGCGTCTGACTGCACCAAAGATGTTAAACAGGTGATTTAATTTCCATTAAATGTTGATATTGACCTGAGATTTTGTTTCAGTAGCAAAACAGTTTTGACTGGATGTCACTATTGGAGGGTATAGATACACAGTCCTCAGTGTGTCTATAATGGTCAGGTATAGACATTCTGAGGACTGTGTATTTGGACACTGTCCCTCCGTAGTGACATTACTGAGAAATGGGTTTTCAGGGCTAAGTGTTACAGATACACTGTCATCAGTATGCATGTTCTGGTCAGGTATAGACACTCTGAGGACTGTGTATAACAAATAATAATAAAATGAATAAGCACTAACCTGCATATAGTACATGATCTACATTGAGCTGTGCTATACATTCTACAGGAATGGAGAGAGCCTGGCAACCTGTTGAGGAATCTCCAGGGGCCGCAGATGGTATGACCCTCTATCCAAGTCCACCAGCATGCTCATTTATTGTTTGATTCATCGCATGTTGGCCAAGCAATGCCACGGAATGTTGTGGTTTTTTCTTAACTGGTTTTTAATATTCCATTCACAGATGACTCCGCCCTAGAAGGGACTTCTAGAGGTATGATTAGTAATATCATTATTAAAGCAATTCTATGCTAATAACAACACCAATGTTTAAAACTAAAATTAGTGTCCAGAGTAGTAATACTGCTTCAAATATAAGCCCTGATACTGAATTAAAGAAGATCTGCTGGTGCCTGTCCCCAAACTAAACCCATCAGTCTGTGCTCTAATCTCATCTTAACCACTCGCCTTTTTCAATTTATACTTACTAGTGCAGTTCCCGTTCAAACGTGCCTGTTTGGAATGGGCTGATTGCTTGGCGTCCAGTTGCTACTTCAACACATAAAAAAATTAATAGTTGATGTGATGTATTTACACCAACAACATGAAGAAAACTAACATTCTATTATACACATGTTATAAATAATAAGTACTGTAATAGTAATAGTCATTTCAATTAAAATAAAGGCAGCATTTAAAAATAAAATAATGTACATCCTAAAATAAAATGCATAGATCATATTGGGCTCTTAGATCTTTCCTATTTTCTGTGCCTTCAGTTTTGATTTGAGTGTTGAGTTTGCTCCAAAGATTTGTGCTTTGTCTGTAGTAGTGCTTCACAGTCGCCATGGTCTCGGAGCATACAAAACAAACTGGTTTTGAACTACCAGTGGAAATTATGTCCTACGTTTTACGTTTGTAACTACAATCATTGTGTATTGGGCTCTGAGCGCTTCCAAAAACATGGGTGACCTACACTCAACACTAGAACAATGCACCCATCAAGTGTGGAGTTGATCGGAAGAACGGTTCAATAGATACGCAAAGGACATACAGACACATAGAGATTTCTTGCTTTAGTAGATAGATATTTGGTCAAATAATTGTCCTTTACACACACATCAACTTAAAAATTGCCATCAATTTTCAGATCTCCCTTTCTGGATAACTTATAGCCACTTGCTGTAGAATTTTCTGAAGCCATTGAAAATTCATTTACATTTCTTTGGAGTTGTTGAATTATAAGCTGTAAGTGGCATTACAGTTAAATATTAACACCAGAGTTTTGGTTGACACCGACATTGTTTTTGTTAACTTTTGTTTTTGCAGGGCAGAACAAAACCACATGAACGCCATGGTAAATTATGCAAACACACAAATAGAATACTGTACCACTGAATCACTTCTATACATGTCTGTAGAAAGTAATAAGGATGAAGAGGGTATCATAGATTGTTACATATGTTTGATCTCCTTCACTATTTCCCGCCCTTGCACTTTTGCTTTGTCTCTTTATCACCCACATTGAGAATTGTCAGATAAATACTGTATAAATATCAATATTTTATGACATTACTAGAAGATGTATGATCTCCTATTTTGTGATAAGTTTTGATGTCTTCCAGCAGGTAGTTATGACTTTCTTAGCAGGTTGCTTCTTTGTTATTCTGCTCTGTTCATTTGCTCCAGTGAGCAAACATTGATATGTAAAGCTACTGCTGATGCTAATGAATTACTTTCTACTTATGCTTCACAAAAGGAGCAGTGGTAAGGTTTTATTGTGAAATTAAAACTTTAGATAATTACATTTAAATTACCTTACCAAAAAACGGACTATAGTCTTCCTAAAACTGGATTTTAACAAGCACCTTTTGTGTGTTTGTGAAGGAAGCCATTTAGAAAAATTGTGACTGTAATGGATTTTACATGTCTCAAACAGTTTGACAGAAGGAGAACAGGAGGACAAACATTACATCGCATTAACAAACTTTTAGCAGCTGATTTAAAAATGGTTTCCCCCCCTGCCAATATTGAAGGGATCATTAAGCCAATAAACAATAACAAAGCTTTTTTAATTGGCCAACTATTAGGCAAGGCAAGTTTATCAAGTTTATGTCAACAACAAGGCAATCCAAAGTGGTTTAAGTAAAGCATAAAAGGCATCAAGACAATATAAAAAGAACATCAGACAATGTAAAAAGACATTTAAATGCAATTAAAAGTGTTAAATTGGAAATAAAAAGAAGCTAAAATAGAATGAGATAAAAAAAAAACTACTTTAACTACTTTAAAACCCCTAAAATGCTGTGGTAATATGCAAGAGCTATATATATATATTGCAGATATTGTGAGTTGGGATAGCAGATTTGGTATCAGGAGAGGAAACTGTCGGATTAGTGCAGCCATATTTAACATGGTTTCAAATTTGTAATTAAAAATAAGGTAAATAAAATAAATTAAAAATATGAAGAAAATGAATTGTTGATCTACAGTTTGGGTTTCTATTTACAATCTGTTTTTTTTGTTGTTGTTTTCCTAGGGCATGATCCTAGGCAGAGACAAAAGCAGCAATGGTCTCCAGCTGTGGTTGCAGCAGTGATGAGACATTTCAAACATCTCATCTACAAGTGGGAACTAGTGACAATGATTCAGTGTCAACAGTACAAGACTGCTGAGCATCCTGCTCTAGCCAATCGCAACATAATTCAAAACATAATAGACTTTGTCAGAAATCATGGCATATCCCTAAGGAAGAAAAGTGGCAACTGAACAGCCACCATTTTTGTTTTAAATGGTGAAGTTCTTCGAGTGAAGGAGAAATGTTTTAATATAATAATACAAAAAACACGATTAAACTTCAGTCCTTGTTCACTTCTGTGTCTGGTTTAATGTCCTTATCTATCATCTATCCATTACAAGGCTCTACCTGATGTAGATAACGGCCAGTACACATAAAAAGCATTATGTGTTTTAGTAACATGCCAGTGTTAGCCCTTTGTTATAAAATGGCACCATAGATCAGGCATGTCTTTGCATTTCACAGTACTGTTGTGTAAAAAAATGTGTCCTCATATATTAGGTGAATCCTTTTAATGCACATTGCCTTCATTTTAGTGTTTGTGTTAATGCACATTGCCTTCATTTTAGTGTTTGCCATATAAATGTGTGGCAATGATCACATTGTCAAGATAGTTGCGTACTCCAGGTAGACCTTTTAGCACTGTTTCCATCATTTTTTGGAATGTGGAGTGGAGGCCAAGCCATAAGGGACACAGCAGTAGCGGAAAAGCCCTTTGTGTGTAAAGTCAGGTCACGACTGTCTTTATACAATGGTAGTTAGTGGTACAGTGAGGCTAAGTCTTTGGTGGAAAACACTGAAACACCCTTGAGCTCACTCAAAAGCTCCTCCATGTGGGGCAGTGAGTGACTGTCAGCAATAATAGCCTTGTTAGGCACACGAAGATCCACACATAGTCAAATTCTACCTCCTTCCGTCGTAACCACAATTGGGGAAATCCAAGGTGAGGTGTCAGTTCAGGTTCATCAGAGACTGCTTGTCGCACAGCAAAGGGATGACGCCATAACTTTTGTTGCACTGGTCTTGACGATCCTTTACTTTGTGCATGCAATGCATCACAGGTGTGGTAGGTGAAGCCTGGTTGGGGTTGGTAGGCAAAGCATGGTTGGGTTCATGACTGAGTGTCCATTTCAAAGCTCTGATCAAGTCCATCCCCAGCAGAGCAGAGCCTCCTTGAACCATGTAGAGGATAGCAGAAGCAGCAGTAGAGTCAAGTGTCTTGTAAATATCCAAGCACTGGGATGTTCTCCTTTATGTAGGTGACCAGCTTAACCTTGGGGTAAGTAAGGGGGCACCCATAGAAATGTCTCTTATACAAAACCTCTGGTATAAAGGAGACTGAGAAGCCAGTATCCACCAGCAGTTCACACTCTGTAGCCTCTCCTGAAGCAGTTTCAATATGCACTTTGCATTGCATCCTGTCAGTAGCATTAGCATGATCTGAGCTCATCATCAGTTTCTATTAGCTACTACAGTTTCTACAGTTACTATTGCAGGCACCACCACTCTAACCTGTTTAGCTGAGCAGAAAACCTTTGAAAAATGTCCACATGTTGCATTTTGCTTTAGTTGCTGGGCATTCAGTTGTGTTAGCCAGATGTGTCGCTAACAGTCTATTTTTAGCAGAATCAGAGCAGTGTCTGATTCAGCAGTGTCTGGTGGTGCTGCATGACTGCGTGCACAGCAGCACCACCAGTCAGCACACTGGGAGGGCATGCTCCACCTCACATTCAAGTGTAATGGTATAGTCTCGAGTCAGGGATAGTTCCAGTAAAAGTCTCTCTCGCACCGCCCTTTTGAATGAGTTGATCCCTCAGTATCTCATTTTCCATGGAAGCATAAGCACATTTAGCCTCTAATACCCTTAGCGCTGCCTGAGGCACGGTCTCGTCAGCGAACTGAGCTCTCTGTCCGAATTGATGGTGAGCCACGACAGTATTCACTTTTGGCATAAATTGTACCAACAAAGCTACTATGGCCTCATCATATGAACTGTCTGTGTTCGGTAGGGTGTAGAGTGTTGTCCTTCTGTGCCGAGGGCATGAATGTGCAGTGCACGTCTAGCATCAAGCTACGAGTTTCCAGTTGCATGTATGGCTAACAAGTAATTCTCATTACATTTTTTGCCATGTAACAACTGGAATAGACTGTTCCCCACAGCAGGGAAGGAACGGTGCAAGCATGGGTACCCTAACCCAGACATCATTGTCGCCAGTTGTAATAAGGCTTAAATAAGTAAACAGAGTAGAAGAAGTAGAGGTTGCCAACCATGAACAAAACAAATAGTTATATTGCCTTGATGAGAGAAAAATGGAGTGAGGTCTTCATGAATTTGTTTCAGTTGGGCAAGTCGTAATTGTTCTTTCATGTCAGCAAGTACTGGCCATGCTTCATGCTATCTGGAGATGCCGGAAGACAGAGAGTGGAAACAGCTGATCAGTCATGTGAGTTAAAAGTTCACTATGTCAATATTTATTTGAAAAATGCATTTCCATTACCCATAGAACCCTATTTAGACAACCACCAGACTATCATGACATTTTGTTTTGGTATTCATGAATCCCACAGAACATTTCCTATAATTTGGGGAACTGATGACTTTCATGTATCACCATCCTCAGGCCAAAATTCCCACTTATACACAATAAATATTAACATCTAACATGCTGCCTGCCATTAGACTTATCAAGCCTATAGTCAAACTTAGGATGGTTTTCAATAGATGGTTCCATTTTGGATCAGGTTTGATGCTAATACATCTCTTACTGAGCCTTTTATTTCCCCTTGCTCTTATTGGTTAGCAAAGAGTAAAGTACAAAACACTGAGGTAACGTTAGCAGGCTTCTACTAATGGACTTTGTGGTGAGATTGTTTTATCTACTTCTATTTCCAAGGTCAAGAATGAGCTTTCAATCTCAAATACATAAAAATGGCTAAAATACATTTGTCAATCATCAGGTAAGAGACATTAAAGTCACGTTAAAGGTCTGTTGACAAATTTATTTAATTTTCTTGGGGTCTCAACTATACTCATCAGTCTTGGATAATATTTAAAGGACAGGTTCACAATTTTTCAAATCTGTCTTAAAGCAATAATCAGGTGCCCAAATAAACACTGGAATAGATTTTCATGCCATAATCATTCCTCCTGTTCATAATGACCATTAGAAGATCCCTTCATAATGCACTTACAATGTAAGTGATGGGGGCCAACATCCACAGTCCTCCTTCTGTGCAAAAATGTATTTTAAAGTTTATTTGAAGCTAATATGAAGCTTCAAGTAGATATCTTTCAACGTTAGTCTTTTTAGTGCCAAAGTCCCTCTTTTTGTTACTATACTTCCACCGCAGCGCAACAGGGAAACACTGTCAGAGGAAACACAAAGAGGGAATTTGAGGAAAAGACTGTAAATGTGGCAGATATCCACTTGATATGACTAACTCAGACTGCTGAAGCCTCATATAAGCTTCAGATAAACTTTTAAATGCATTTATGCAATAATAGCCCATATGAACAGGAGGAATGATTACAGCGAGGAAAACCTCTTTCAGTGTTCATATGGGCACCTGACTGTTGTTTTAAGACTGACTTAAAAAAATGGTAAACCTGTCCTTTAAGATGGCTAGGATAAAACACATTTTTAAACTTCTGTGGAGTCTTAATCCACATAATGAACAATGTGTGGTCTCACAGTACTACCACCACAGTACACACGCACACGCACGCGGCCTTTATCAAAAAATCTATTTTGAGCAATACTACAAGAATCTCACTTCAAAAATTGATTACACAAAAAACGATGGAAAATATAACAACCTGACAACATGCCTAATTGTAAGGACAGTATTAATTAGGTGCATAAGCCACACCTATTACAAAAATAGTAATTATAAGGAATAACTCCGTTTATAAGGACAGTGGTTATACAACACACAAACATGTCACTGAAGTGATTTGAAGGGTCTAACATGACTTAATGGAACATAGCTTAACACAAACACTAAAATGAAGGCAATGTGCATTAACACATTCTCAGGAGGAGCATGACGGGAGCCTGTGTGGTGTCCTGCAGCACCTGACTGAAGCAGGCCTGAAACTGAACATGCAAAAATGTTCATTCAGACAATCAAGCCTCAAATTCTTGGGCCATGTCATTTCCAAAAAGGTAATTCTGCCACAGATTACATCATAGCCATCTGTGATGCCCCAGCCCCACATGACCTGGGCTGACCTAGACTTAGTCCTTCCTAGGACTAATCTCATGGTACAGTATGTTCCTGCTGAACTTTGCTACAGTGGTGGAGCTGATGTGAGCGCTACTGAGGGATGCTACAGACTCTTGCTTTGAATGGACTATGGATGCGGACTGCAGATTTAATGAACTGAAACGGTTGCTACTTGACAGTCCACTATTTGACCCCTCACTCCCAACCCTCATGACAACAGATGCATCAGACTATGGACTGGGTGGTGTGCTGACCAAAATACACCCAGATAAGACTGAACATACTGTAGCATTCACGTCATGAGCCTCACCACTGCAGAAAGAAAATATTTGATGGTGGAAAAAGAGGACCTAGCATGTGTGAGCTGTTGAAAAGTGGACATTGTATCTCTGGGTACCACACTGCTTGCCACCAAAGGGATTGGCTGAGCAGACATGAGAGTGGCACAGTGGTCAGCTTGATTGCTCTGTTTTGCCTGTGATGTACAGTACAGAACCAGTCACGAATCAGGCTGTGGATTGCCCATCATGTCTGCCACTACCTGCTGATACAGCCACAGTGGAGGAACCTGATATGGTGGCGTCTGTATTATCAACTCTATCTGTGAATGACTTCACATCTTCCTCTGCATGATGCCCTGAACTCACCCTCATGCGTGCCCAGATCGAAAAGGGATGGCCCAAATGCAAAGAGGACATGGATTCTACACTGGCACCATACTTCCTGATTCGCCACAAACTATCTGCGTCTGATACCCTAGTTACATTGTTTCTGTTTTCCTGCGCACTACTGTGGTCCACTTAGCACATGACACACCAAGGAGTGGTGTTGATGGATGTTATTGCCACATGCCTCACCTGTCAGCTGAATGAAAAGTCTGCTAAAACAGCCCCAGCTCCACTTCAGCCCACTGAACTGCCAGACAAGCCTTGCAAGAAAGTGGGATTGGACATTGTGGGCCCTTTTGAGAATGCTCCTGCCTCCTGTAGGTTTGCAGTGACTTTGGTGGACTACCACAGCAAATGACTGGAGGTGGCATTTTCTCAGCATGTAACCGCTGAGGTTGTTATCATGTTACAGACAGGAGTTACAGACACATTACCTCATTCATTCATTTGACACGGCAATTACCACGGTTTGAGGCTGAAGCCAATGCGGAAGTACCATAAAGTGCCATAAAGTGCCACCGACAGCTGCTAGGTGCTCCAAATGACCCCCATTCACAAAGCCTCAACTTCTCTCTAGAAATACTAAGTCAGTCAGTCCGAAGTCCTGCATTATAGGAGGATGTCAGCTTGGCGTTACCTGTCTCTCTTTCTTGTGTCCAGATGTGGTGATGGCAGATGACCAGACTGATAAAACTCACAGCAGCATAGTCCTGTGACCTCAGCACTCCTTACATATGTGATTCAAATCACAACACAGTGTAACATACAGACTTAGTGAGTTACATATGATGCTCACGACCCCCCCCCCACATTCATACTCATTCAGACTTATTAGTTCTCATTACACTCTCTTGAAAGTTAATATACATTTATATATTAGTTATGTCTGTGATATTATCTGAATATAAAGGTGAAGCAGGACTCTCCCTGTGGAAATATGGGCTCCAAATTTAGAAATGAAGTGAGAGAAGTCAGCAGAGAGAATATAAATGTTTCCTCCAAAAAACACCTGCATCTTGTTTTCGGTTGACATCAAACACACAAGAGTGTCAGCTGCCTTTAAGGAGAGTCGGAGAGCAACAGCCAGCTGCCAACTGAGCCAACAGGCTTCCCTGCACAGATAGAAGAAGCTCTCTGCTGCTGCTGCCTGGTCTCCACAGATAACTCTGCTGTTACTCTGTGTGTGTGTGTGTGTGTGTGTGTGTGTGTGTGTGTGTGTGTGTGTGTGTGTGTGTGTGTGTGTGTGTGTGTGTGTGTGTGTGTATGTGTGGTGTTTGTCTGTAGTCCAATGAGACACTCAATCACTGTTACTGTCGCCAACCTCTGATATGATGGATATGACGCTAAACAAAAAGCATTATCTATACTGTAAGACTAATTGATGATTGCTGAATTGATTATACACATTATTTAAATTCTGTACCAGTATATTCAATGAAAAAAATGTAGTCATCTTCACAACAATATAATTAGTCAGTACTAGTAGTGAGATATGGAGGTAAAAGGCTGGTAGATTAATAAAACATTTAGAATGTTGATTATGGTTATCTTGGTCATAAAACGCTTAATGCCATTTTGAAACTAACTCCTATCCCCACGCTTTCACACCAGTGTTAAAAGCTTAAGATCACTACCGTCACATCCAACAGTTACTGCATCATATACTGGACATTTCTTGGTAGAGTGTAGAAGTCATTAGCAGCAAACAATTATTTGTTGAAAAAGCAGCAATATTCACATTGGTTAATTGTGTTTCTTCTAGGTGTGATTTTTTTTGATAAAATGACACATCAGAGTAATACTGTTCAAAGGCCACACTGGGAGTTCTGCATGTCAGAGTTGTCTCTGTAGGGACTCTGTAGTTGTGTCCATTTGGTCTAGACCAAGGAAAAAAAAATAGATCCATTCTTCTGACATTCTAAAGAGGAGGTCTAAGGGTGTTTTCAAACCTTTATTGTTTAGTGTGGTTGAATCAGACTCTGGTTGGTGTTCCTCCTTGGTACGATACGCAATCGTACTTGGATGGGGACCAAAACAACCATACCAAGACCCTTTAGCGAAAGTGGTCTTTGTACTTTAGCTAAACAGCTTCTGTAGCTGCCTGCGCTTTGTGTGCTGGGATGAGGATGAGTGAAATCAACAGTTGCTAGCAGCTAGCTGGAGAATGAATAAAAGTCAGATCTGGGCTACTAACAAAGTACATTCTTGATATTTGGGCAGGTAGGAGCTTTTTCACATTCTTCCTCCCACCCCAGACACATCTGTCACAATTCACAATTAGCCAAGTGAATATTCTCATCTGGCTTTTAGTGATGATTTTTTTTTTCTGTGTGAAAAGAAACCAAACCAACAAGTTTACCAACTCACCCTCTAATTCGGACCAGAGCAAAGTATAAGTGTGAAAACCATGAAGTCATATGTTTCCATTCCAGGTTGGAACATGTGGGACCAGCAGAAAAGGCATAGGCTATTTTTAAGACACCCTGGGCTAACGTTAAGCTAGCTTAGTTATCGAAACACTAACTCTTTTAGAAAATAGTTTTAAGCTATTTGGGTCTAAAAGATAGTAATTTTTAATTTGTGTGTTTCCTCTAAATAATGTCTCATCTGACACAGCTGTGTCCTGCATGGTTGTAGACAATGTCAAGATGTTGCTAAATTGTCTCTACCAATCTTAAATGACCTTGCCATTTTAACTACTCATAATGGTAATGGTAAGAGCTAACGTTGTATTATAGTTGCCAGGTTTGTGTGTCTTCTGTGAAAAGTGGATTATTATGATGAAGAGTGAAAGAGAGGGATAACCAACATGATTTGGAAACTCTCGACTTCAAGCTGTATTACGCATTGTCGACTACCTGCAGCCCGGCAGTAACATCAGTAGTGGAGTATGTGATGAACGGTTGTGAATCTGAAGCGGTTAGTAATTATAGTTAAAATGTTTCAAACATAGCAGAATTGAAAACATCTTAACTGCTCTGATGTAATAGTAAAAGATCTATCCTTACGAATTAAAAATAATACAAGTTGAAGTTTATGACATGATTTAAAGATTTAAAGAAGGTTTGAGCATTGCTGTGGCTCTGCCATGAAACTCAAATCACCTCATATCATTTAACAGTATTGTATTGTAACAGTTAGTAGTATTCTGTATTAACTTAATGTATTAATGTATTAACTTCTGTATTAACTCACGCTTGTTATGGCGTTTTAGATATGTGGCCCGATGGATTTAATGTAAATTTATACCCTTCAATTGCACCTCTTTTAAATGTTGTGATCAATTTGATGTATCTCAAGAATCAATACTGTCATGTCATGTCATCATAATTGATAGGAATGTGCTTCTTTGCATCTCTTGACTTGTAGCAATCAACAAGATGAGGAGGGTCCCCATTCAGAAAATCATCCTTCAGGTAAGTTAGGTTGGGCAAAATTTTTAACCTATTAAGTTGCTATAATGTAAATTTAACCATGTAACTGATGCACCTGGATTTCAAATTCAATTCATGCCAGGGGCGCTCTATAATCTACATTTTTTTATTGAAAAAACATCATCAAACCATTAAAAATAACACAAATAACATAACAGCTCAGATAACTAGACGACACAAAGACAATGATTCAAACAGCATGCAACTACGTGGTTTCAGCGATAGCGGCGTCCATAGCAACTACCATAGTGATAATAGAAAGCCTGAAAAATTTTTTGTTATAACTGACAAACTAAACATCACATACATTCACCGAACAAAGATTATGAAAATAAAATGCACATTTCTCACTAAAAATGGTATCAAAACACATTTTAATGCAGAAACTATTTTAAAATATTGCATTTTCCACTGAGCATAAAAGGAATGGCAGCCATTTTGTTTGTTTTTTTTGTAGACAGAAACTTGACAGTCACATGACATGGACGCAGGCCAATAGAAAACAATAGGCCAAAAGACATAGGCATATCGCAATTTTAGAGCCGTAATTGTGAAAATAATACATTTTGTGCTGTGGACCAACGTAGCTATTACACATTTTGATGTGAGACTGGATTGGACAGTGAGATCTCAAGACCACCCAAGCGAATTGCAGAATTCTTCAGCTAAAGAGGTAAGTTTATTATCAGGTGTCTCCATATAGATAGTATAAATCATATCTAAATTAAAATTATTGTTGTTGTCACCATTATGATTAATTTTATGAGCTTTGTCCTTTCAAGTTTGGCTTTTCTTGATTATCACTACCATCATGCCATAATAATGACTGAAACTAGTTTGCTGCTCTTGGTCTTAATCAGAACTGCTAAGCATACCTCTAGAAAGAAGGAAATATTTACATTTGCCTTTTTTATGTGTATGCTGAGGAGTTACTCAAGTTTTGTACTGATCCCCATGTAACTCTGAAAAGGTTCCTGTGGGATCAAAAGAATAACCAATTAAATTCTGATAGACACAGAGCCAAATGCAGACCATACTGTTGGCCTTGTTAGAGGTATACATTGTAATAATCAGTGCCACTCTAATTCATTGTTGTCATCTGTGCAGCTGATAAAACATCCTGCTGACAAAACCTGGAGGGACAACAGTGAAGTGAATATGAAGAGACTGGGACACTGTGTGACAGTAGAAGAAGACAGATGGTTAACATTCTTGCAGCACACATGGTTGAGACTGAGGGGTAAGTTGATGATAGCAGGATATAGATTTGATTGTAAGGATGAGCAGAATTGTGTGAAATAGGACAGCTCGCCCCAGTGGATGGACAGTTACAGCCATTTAACTGAACTTTTTTTTTTTTTCATTTTAAATAAATTCCCATACTGCATGATTACTAAAATTAAGGAAGGTAGTCAGAAATATGTGCATTTGGGGCTGAATTACCAGTAGTTTGTTACTAGTCACCTTGTTGGATTGTGAAAGGACATCAGCTGTTGAGATTGGAGAAAAAAAAATAGCCATGACAGTGTTGGTCTCAACTCTGCAGTAGACTCATATTACTGCAGTAATGCAATAATTGTCCCATCCCTATGAAGTGCTATCAGGTACTTGGGTAAGTGAGTAAACAAATTACCTTTTTTTTCAGGAAATGATATGTAAGTTGTGTATTTACCCTAATTGCATATTATCTTTAAATTTAATTTTTACATTAAGAAATGATGGTGTCAAGATTACTTAGGGATGCACTTGACACTGTACAGGGCCCATTTGATTATTAATGCTCAAATACATTCAGCGCCAGTTATTAAGTCCACCTAGACAAAAATAAGGCCGTCTAATACACTCCTTAAATAAATCCTCCAATTATGAAGCTTCTAATGTTGATTTTTTTTTTTTTTAACTGTTTTAGAGAGGTCCTCTCAGCTTTGGAGGCTGAAGTACTGTGCTGTTGTTAAATTATATTACGTTATACATAGTGGTGTTTCTAATATTTTGACTACCCTCACTGATATAAGTGGACAAAATATTAGAAATACCTCCAGTATAAAATACTGCAATTGAACAGCAGAACAAACTTCAGCCTTCAAAATGAGTTTCAACAAAAACTGAACATTATAACCTTCATGGAGGTAGGATGCACTGCAGAACTGTTAAATTGGACTGCATTAGATTTAGATAGCATAGCTCTCCCCATTCATAGCAGCCATAGCTATGACTTTAACATCCATGTGGACGTCGATATTGATAGTCTTAGCACTGCGTTTATCTCATTATTAGACTCAATTGGCTTCTCTCAGAGTGTAAATAAACCTACGCACTGTCTTAACCACACCCTCGACCTTGTTCTGACTTATGGCATTGAAATTGAACATCTAATAGTTTTTCCACAAAATCCTATTTTATCTGACCATTACTTAATAACTTTTGAATTCCTATTAATAGACTACACGCCATTAGACAAAAACATCTTTACCAGATGTCTTTCTGATAGTGCTGTAGCTAAATTTAAAGAAGCGATCCCACTAGTACTAAATTCAGTGCCATGTCTCAATACTACAAAGGAGTCTTATGCTAACTTTAGTTCCTCTGAAACTGATAATCTTGTTGAGAGTACTGCAAGCTCCCTGCGAACAACACTCGACTCTATCGCCCCTTTAAAAAGGAAGATAATAAAACATAAGAAGCTAGCTCCATGGTATAACTCCCAAACCCGTAAATTAAAGCAAACATCGCGAAATTTTGAAAGGATTTGGCGTTCCACCAAACTGGAAGAATCTCGTTTAGTCTTAAAACATATAGGAAGGCCCTCTGTAATGCCAGAGCTGCCTATTATTCATCATTAATAGAGGAGAATAAAAACAACCCTCGGTTCCTTTTCAGCACTTTGGCCAGGCTGACAAAGAGTCATAACTCTATTGATCCATGTATTCCTATAGCTCTCAGTAGTAATGACTTTTTGAGCTTCTTTAATGACAAAATTCTAACTATTAGAGACAAAATTCATCACCTCCTGCCCTCAACAGGCACTGAATCACCCTCTAATTCAGGAACTTTAGAAATAGCTGCTAAACCCGATATATATTTAGACTGTTTCTCTCCAATCGACCTTTGTGAATTAATTTCAATGATTTCGTCCTCTAAACCATCATCCTGTCTCTTGGACCCCATCCCAACTAGGCTGCTTAAGGAAGTCTTAAGGAAGTCCCTTAGTTAGCACTTCTTTACTAGATATGATCAATCTGTCTCTAGTAACAGGCTATGTACCACAGTCCTTTAAAGTAGCTGTAATTAAACCTCTTCTTAAGAAGCCTACACTGGATGCAGCCGTTTTAGCCAACTATAGACCTATATCTAACCTTCCCTTTCTCTCTAAGATCCTCGAGAAAGCAGTTGCCAATCAGTTATGTCACTTTCTACATAACAATAGTTTATTTGAGGATTTTCAGTCAGGTTTTAGAGCGCAGCATAGCACAGAGACAGCATTGGTGAAAGTTACAAATGACCCCCTAACTGCATCTGACAAAGGACTACTTTCTGTACTTGTCTTGCTAGATCTTAGTGCTGCATTCGACACCATTGACCATCACATCCTGTTACAGAGACTGGAACATTTAATTGGTATTAAAGGAACTGCATTAAGCGGGTTTAAATCCTATTTCTCAGATCGACTTCAGTTTGTACATGTTAACAATGAATCCTCCATCCACGCAAAAGTTAGACACAGAGTTCCACAAGGTTCTGTGCTTGGACCAATACTGTTCACCTTATATATGATTCCTTTAGGTAATATTATTCGGAAACACTCCATAAATTTTCATTGCTACGCTGATGATACCCAATTATATTTATCAATGAAGCCAGATGAATTAAATCAGTTAACTAAACTTCAAGTGTGCCTTAAGGACATAAAGACCTGGATGACTGCCAATTTTCTGCTACTGAACTCAGACAAAACTGAAGTTATTGTGTTTGGCCCTCAACACCTTAGAAACACATTATCTAATGACATAGCTACTCTGGATGGCATTACCTTGGCCTCCAGCTCCACCGTAAGGAATCTGGGAGTTATCTTTGACCAGGATATGTCCTTCAGCCATCATATAAAACAAATTTCAAGGACTGCTTTTTTTCACCTACGTAATATAGCAAAAATCAGGCACATCCTGCCTCAAAAAGATGCAGAAAAACTAGTCCATGCATTTGTTACTTCTAGGTTGGATTATTGTAATTCTTTACTGTCAGGCTGCCCTAACAAGTCTCTAAAGACTCTCCAGCTGGTCCAGAATGCAGCTGCACGTGTACTAACAAAAACTAGGAAAAGAGATCATATTTCTCCTATTTTAGCTTCGCTACATTGGCTTCCGGTAAAATCCAGAATAGAATTTAAAATACTTCTCCTTACTTATAAAGCTCTTAATGGTCAGGCGCCACTATATCTTAAAGAGCTCATAGTACCTTATTACCCCACTAGAGCACTGCGCTCCCAAAATGCAGGCTTACTTGTGGTTCCTAGAATAACTAAAAGTAGAATGGGAGGCAGAGCCTTCAGCTATCAGGCTCCTCTCCTGTGGAACCATCTTCCAGATTCAGTCCGGGGGGCAGACACCCTCTCTACGTTTAAGAGTAGGCTTAAAACTTTCCTTTTTGATAAAGCTTATAGTTAGGGCCGGCCAGGCTCGCCTTGGACCGGCCCCCAGTTATGCTGCTATAGGACTAGACTGCCGGGGGACTTCCCATGATGCACTGAGCTCCTCTCTCCTCTCTCCTCCTCCTCCTCCTCCTCCTCCTCTCCATTTCAATGCTTCATGTACCATTAATGCATGTTACTAACTTGACTTCTTCCCCGGAGTCTCTGTGCTCTCTCGTCTTACAGGAAGATCCAGCACCTGGACGGTGGGCCACGGCTGTGGGGACTGTGACGTGGTCCTGTGGATGTCCTGCTTCTATTTCTGCTACTGATATTATTGCTATTGCTATTATAAAGTCATAGCTCTACTTACACTACTGCTGTTATGGTTATTGTTGTTGTTGTTATTATACTTCTCTGTGTCTCTCCCAACCCCACCCCCCTCTCCCCTTCCCCCGTCCGCCTCCCTCCTTCTTTCTCTGTAAACCCAACCGGTCAAGGCAGATGGCCGCCCACCTAGAGCCCGGTTCTGCTTGAGGTTTCTTCCCGTTAAAGGGGAGTTTTTCCTTGCCGCTGTCGCCAAGTGCTTGCTCATGGGGGGAATTGTTGGGTCTCTGTAAATAAATGAGTACGGTCTCGACCTGCTCGATGTGTAAAGTGCCCTGAGATAACTTTTGTTGTGATTTGGCGCTATATAAATAAAATTGAATTGAATTGAATTGAATTGAATTGAATAGCCACTTTGTTTGGCCACTCTGTGAGGGGGGATCATATCAGGCGAAAAAGTGGCATGAATACATACTCTCCATTGGTATTTGAAATAATAATTTTATAATAATTCATAATTTTATTTCCAATGAAAATATACTCCAACATGTATATGCATTCAACTATGGCTTTATGGATAAAAAGAATCGTCCAACGCACATAAACATGTTGATAAACATGTTGTGCAATGGTATTGGGCCTAATGCCAGTCAAACATTATGCCTCCCACTAATCTTTGGTGATATTGTCCCAGAAGGTGTAAGACTACTGCTGTTGCATATCATTAACATTGTATTTTCCCCGTGTATTACAGAGGGAATGACAGTATTTTTAAAACATCTTATTGAAGAGCATCATCAGTTATTTACAGATTTGTATCCACAAAATAATTAGATCCCAAAACATCACTTCATGGTCCATTATCCTGAGTGTATACAGAAAATTGGTCCTTTATTACATGTTTGGGGTATGAGGTATGAAGCTAAACACAAATTATTTAAGTCCAGCACAAAAAACTAAAAGAACATAATAAAGTCCCTTGCCAAGAAACACCAAATAGCTGTTGCCAATCACTGTGAATCACTGTCTGCCAAAGGAGTCTGGGCCTCTCAAAATGAAAATACTGACTGATGTTGAAAATGGTGATTTGATTTCAGAACACTTTCAAATTGATATGTCAAGTCACAACTTGGGTTAAACATAATGGTGCTGAATATCACACAGGTCTTGTTGTTTGCACAGATTTTGTTCATGTGATGCCAATGTTCAGTAAGCTTGTTTGCATCTTTGTAAGAAATGAAAAGGTTTTTTTGGTATCAAAAATGGAGACTACATTTGTGGAGCATTTTCATGCTTTTCATGTTGACCAAGTGCATAGTGTTTGAATCGTTACACCTCATGAGTTGCAATTCTCTAAGCCCTTTGATGTCCAAATGTCTTTTTGGCAGTATTATATTGTAAAAGGTCACTGCAGGTTTTTTTTATGAGTGCACTGTTTATCAAATATAATGTGAAGCCCTTATTGCAGGAAAAAATCAAATTTCTTCATTGCAGTACCTATTTGGAGTGATTATTGCACATGGGTGGTGGGAGGGCTAGAATTACAGATTGTACATGTTAACTCTACTGGTGTCAATTCCAGTAGACCATCTACTCTGTAAGTACATTATTCAACAATATTTTAGTGTAAATTTAAAGTGATAAATTGAAGGACTATCACCACTAACTGTTAGCTTAACACCGGTGCAGTGTTGATGAGTGACTCTGAGTGTCTCTAATGAGTGAACTTTGAACACTGACCAGTGGTGTTGTTATCCATTATGGTGGTAAAAATTTACATTATAAGAGTTTGTTAAGTAACATTGTCATAGTTTTTATAATGTTAACTCATTCAGAAGTGTTAATTTAACACTTTCACAGTGGTATCCATATACCCATATGTTAATTTTAACTCTGTGGGTGTTAAATTTGCAATTTCAAATTTGCATTGTCACTTCAATGAGTAACTGCTCAACATTTTCCTTTTCTGATTGATCAGGAAAAATTCTTGCGCTTACATACTGATGTGAATACATGTCATCATGGATACTTGATGATATTACACTTCAATATATTCATATTCATGCATTGCTTATACAGATTGCTTTATGGCAGGTTCCACGATCTGCAGATGGATGTAATTGTTTAGCTTTAGAATTCCTGATAAAATCACATGTTGTTATAATCCTCTTATTATTTTCCAGGTCAATTTGACTCATTTCCACTTTTGAATTGTGTGAAATACTGCTCTTTTCCTCCCTGAAATTCTCTGACATTTCCTTATTTATGGTCAGGAACTTTGGTGTAAAATGGATACACTGATGTGTTGTGGAACATCTGTACTGAATTTGTGTATAGCAATTATGTCTTCAGGTCAGTTTGATCCACATATTTTCATGTAGGTAAATACTTACACAGACACACAAAAAATATGTTTTTTTGTTGTTATGACTGGTTTTACTCTGTTGACTGGTTCTCATTGACCTATCAGGTTTTACTGATATTAACTGATTATTTGCCTGTTTGTGAGGGTATTTAAACAGTGCACGTCAATTTGACCTATAACATAATGGATGTATTTTGTTTCAACATAACAGGAAGGATAAAATCCTGAGGTTGGTCTGCCTTGCTTTAAAACCACAAATGAACCGTACCAGTGTTCACTTGGAAGCGAAATCCCCTGTTTTGAAATAGTTGTGGTCTGGTTATTTAGTCTGCATCAGAATTTGATTTACAGCTTTCACACCAGCTCAAACAAACTGAATGGGCAAGCACACCAGAGTCTGTTGGACCCAAATCAAACAGCATCCTAAGACTGCTTCATGGCACAAGAAAGTACATATATTTTTTTAACTGGCTAACTGGCTTTTTAATGGCTAATTACATTGCTTCCATGTCATGCCATCGCTTCCACATAACTTCAAAGCTCTGCCAGGTGTACAGATGTATTTATTCAAAATACAAAAAAGACTAGGAAGGAAAGATGGACATTGTATCATCTTTTGAAACTGAAACATGATTTTGCCCTGCTATCAGCCAGGCATCACAATTTAAACACTGATCAGCCTGTCAAAGGTCAGTCCCACACTTTGGTAACACCAGTAGGCCAACCTGGGTGCACAGTTTGGTGAGGATAGAAGTTGAATACACAAGTCCTTAAAGCTGTAAAATCATTGAAATTGAGACTGCTGATAATGTTTAATTTTCAACTGTGACTTTTCGCTAATCATAGTTGTCATGCATAGATATTGTAGAAGGACAAAAACATGTAAAGTAAAAACAAAACAAAACAAAAAAAAAAACATTGTAATTGAACATAATGTGGTGTTCTGAAGAATTGTCCAATTTTCATATGGTGATAGGGTTGATTTGTGCTGTCTGCTAACTGTGGATGGGATATTGAGTGTAAGCCATTCGTTTAGAGCAACAAACCACCCGACTTGACCTCAAGTACAGACAGTGAGAGAATTGCTAAAGAAAGACAATAACAGGAAACAGGTGTGTTAACTTTGGAAGTCAAAAATACAAACTTGCTGTGGGCCTTGGTTTGCTTGGTTCTTGTGCTTATATGAACTGTAGTTAATTTCTTGTATAATTTACCCTAAAATAAATAAAATGCAAACATAAATTAAAAGAAAGCATGTTACATCATTTGTAGGTGAATATAATTGACAAATAACAATAATTCAGAAATCTTTAAGGTCTCCAGTTAGCAATAGTCTGATGTAATGACTTCTTCCTGTTTTGAGATGGTGGAGATTTGGTTTGGATAGAAAGTAATGAAATCTGACTATACTCACATCGCAGCCTCTCTCCTCATTCCTCCTCCTGCAGTTCCTCTCCACTCTCCTGGCAGCAGTGGAGTGGAGCTTTGTGTAGCTTTTAGCCTGCAGGCTCAAGGCCAAAACACTCTGCAGCAAGAGGTTCTGATCGAGGATGGAGAGAGAGGAGAGGAGAGGAGAGGAGAGGAGAGGAGAGGAGAGGAGAGGAGAGGAGAGGAGAGAGGCAGCAGCACACAGTACAGAGACAGAAATGGTTGTTTAATTGCTTGGCATAAAAGGGGAGGATCTTTGTCTCTCCATCACTCTGCACAGCTGGTTCTCACCAAGTACACCTTACAAGGAAGGTTCCTTTTTTACTCACCATCAGAATATCCTAACAAGTCCTCCAAACTAAATGACAAACTATTGTTTACCATTGCCTTCCAAAATTATTAGGTTTAGGCAATTAAAATGATTAAGGTTACTAAAAAAATACATCAGCATTGACTGTTGGTAGGAGATGTGAGCAGCAGACTCCAGCGTCAAAGTTCAATATTTTGTTGACCCCTTCCATCCACTCTGACCTCCTCCCTTAGATGTTTTATGGTGCTATAAAAATATCACAACAGTTCCTCTCTTGACAGAAAAGAGTCGTAATTCACACAGTCACTTTAGTATAGTAACAAAAAGAAGGAGTTTGGCACTAAAATGGCTGAAGCTTCATATTAGCTTCAGATAAACTTTGAAATACATTTTTGCACAGGAGGACTGTGGATTTTTACCCCCATCACTTACACTGTAAGTGTTGTTTTAGACACACTTGAAAAATTGTGAACCTGTCCTTTAACATAAGTTGCCTTTCGGGCATTTGAACAAACAATTTGTGTGGGCAGTCTTAAATATCCAGTTAATAAAACAAAATAAATTGACAAGATAATCTGTGTCAACCTAATAAAACCCAGCTTAATTTGATTGGACATTTCGCTAGTGCCCAGTGATGGATGGGTTAATAGAATACTGTAGCTCATCATATAGATGTTTAGAATATTTATTAGAGCAAGAAAGAACACTCTGCTATGCAGTATTGGAAGAAGTATTCCTTTACTTACTGTCAATACAAGTAGCAATACCACAATGTAAAAATACCACATTACACGTAAACGTCCTGCATTAAAATGTTTACTTTTAATAATTTTACTAGCAAAAGTAGTAGCATTAATAATCAGTGTATATACACTTAATGGTTTATAACACACTAAAGTGTAGTTAATTAACTAAGTTAATTCTTAACATTGGACATGGAAAGTAAAGTATTCATTAATGTATTAGAGGACAATTTTATCTCCATGTAACACCCACAACTGATGTATAAACAGGTGATTAATATTAATTGAAGCTTGATATAACCTGTAACCCTGACAGGGTTACTGCCATGCTCTTGGGAACACAACCTTAAACCCAGCACTGCCATTGTTCTACCAACTGAAGCTACACAAAGCGGCACAATTCATGGTGTGGTTCCTTCCTATTCACAGCAAGACATTATCACTACCATCTCTCTATAAAAGCACAGCATTGATTTTTTTTTCTTCTTTTGAATCAATATCAGAATGTATTTATTGTTTAGCTTTGATTTGTAGTATTATGAAGTAGTCTTGAAACACTGTTTTATTGATAATACCCATTAGGACATGATTCTGACACACACACATGGTTATGTTAAGTAAATTCATTGATTGAGGATATTTTACATGTTGCCATGTAACACTGAACAGGTGCAAATTTATAAAAGGTTCAAAGCATCAGATTTCTGTCATGCAGAAAAACTGCATTAAAGCAGTGTAAAGGTTGAACAATGTCTAACTGTAAGAACACACACACAACCAGGTGCAGACCAGTTTGCGTTTTAATGCAAGGTTACATGTCACACATCTCTTCTCTAGTACACCGTGCTTTATTTACTAAATATTTTCAATTATTATTCCCTCATCAGGTTGCTCTCTGAGATTCTTTCAAGTTTGTTGAAAATGTTTTGTGAATAAAGCATGGTTTACTAGAGTAGACATGTGTGGAATGTTTGATTTTGATGGAAGTGTTAATGCTCATACATGTTTCTCTGAAGATATACATAGGCCTAGGTGATTAGGGTCAGTTAGGTTATACCGTATTTTAAAATTGGAATAAACCATTGACTGTTTGTAGGAAATAGGAAACAAAAAGTGGTCTCCTGTATTAAAGTCACATGCTTTGTTGACCCATCCATCTACCTATCCTCCTGTCTAGGTTTTGTGGTGCTAAAACAACGTCACACTACTTCCATCTTTGCTCCTGACAGACATCAGTCATAATTGACAAAGCCACTAAAGGTCATTTGTCATTTAAAAATGAACATGTATTTTAGCTTAGTATCTTAGGAATTATGTCCATATTTGGAAATTACGCGCCTCACAATTTATATCAAATGCCAACATATAGTGCTAGTGACCCAGGCATGGAGGTCAGGGTGGTAGATAGTCATGTAGCTCATCAGACTTTGATTCAGGAGAATACTCCACTGATTTAGCATTTCATCCCTATAACATTGTTGGACTCACAAGTCAACAACAGTAAAATGAAAAAAAAAGAGAGAGAGAGAACAAAATCAATGCAGCAAAACCAGAGATATTGTCTTTTTTTATTCAATGCAATTTACTCTCTTCTCTTGTTAAAACATGGTGCCTACATGACCCTCAATGCATCTCAATTGCCAACAGTGTGTTATGCTAGTAGTAGCTAATATATCCTAGAGCTGCTAGCCTCCAGCAGAGATGAGGAGCGGGCTACAGAGGTCTGGTAACCTCACTTCTTTCTAACTCCACACCCCCAGATTCTTTTCATTTTCAAACTTGTAACATTTTCAGCCCCAAACAGCGCTGACTCAAGTGACATCATTTGAGCCAATTCATCAGTTTCCCCACAGCTCCCTCTGGAGGCACAAAAGGCTTTTCACAACTTTTTTTCACATTTGTAGATGAAATCCCCAACACCTGGAAACACAAATAAAATGAGTGATGTTCCACTTCTATAGTTTTTGTTCACAGAAATTGTAGTATTTTAGCAAGACTAAGAGTATACAGCCATGCTAGCAGCTCTGTGAGGTTACAGTCAAACACAACAGTTTTAAGTTAAATGCTAATGTCAGCATGCTAAGATGCTCACAATGATACCATTCTAATTTGCTAATGTTGATCAGGTATAATGTTTACCATGTTTCCCATACTGGTTTAATGTTAGCAGGGTAACATTTTGCAATAAACGCAAAGGAGAGCACAGGCTAATGGGAACATCATCAGGTTTGCAGGTATTAAGTCATAAACCACAGTGTTGGACAAATTATGTTTCTGACACAATGACGTGTAGATAAAAAATCAGGAGATCAAAGTTATTCCACTTCATGGGGATATTGTATCTCAGGGAGACATGAATGCCTGAACCAAATTTTGTGAGATATTTCACTTGAAACTCAAACTCAACCTCATGGTGGCGCTAGATGAAGAGTCAGATTTCCAAAGTCTTTTTGATTCATCATCTAGGAACCAGTTTTTGCTGATCCATCAAGCAGATGCTGAGATATTTCACAGCATAAGTGAAAACTTTGACCTACTGGTGGCACTTAATGAAGTCAGCAGATCACCAAAGACAACAGAATTCATTGCTTGGGGACCATGAATGTCTGCACCGAATTTCATGGCAACCCATCCAGCAGTTGCTGTGATATTTCAGTATGGACCAAAGACCACAAATAGTGAGAATGAATGTAAAAAATGTTGTCATTGAATGTAATCTGCGGTTTCTTAGAATAATTCAATATGAACGTTCTTGTCTTGTGATAGAGATGAACAAACGACTGATGCTGTCAGGAGGACTGAGTGTGCCGCTGGTTAAAGAGCATTTAGAGCAAACCTTCTCCTGATGTCAATATTAAACATCTTTTAACAACTTAGGTTCAATAAATATAATACATTTTACTCATGTTTGTTTTTAAAATCATGCGAAACATAATATGGACCAAACACAGTAAATTACTGTGCATTTCACAGTCATCTCTGCGCCTTTTTCTCTCCTCCATACAGTTGTGCTCTTGTACTGAGAAGTGATCAGCTATGATCCATTTGTGCCAACAGTGTGCTGAGAGCTGGACTCATCCATTACAATCAGCAGTGGCCCCACTCAGGTTTAAAGACAGGGTGAAGCTGTAGGCTAGCATTAGTTTAACACTGATCAGCAATCAACAGCTTCTCCACTCCACAGTGGCTGGCAGACACACACACACACTCACACACATTTATGCATATACATGATCAAACACAAAATCCAGCACTGTGTATCAGAGTGAAGCATTCTTATTACAAGATAGTGCATGCAAGGCTTTAAATGAAACACACAATCCACTGTATGTAAAAACAGCAATTGGGATTATATTAAATCATAATATGGAACTATATTTTAATCATGTTTAGTGATACATGTTTGTACAGGAGCTGTGACCTGATAATAAGACAAGAGGATAAGATGATAAACACAGTAATACTCAACTGTGCTGCTGATTCCTCATGTGAAAGCTGCTGACAGTTAACTGAAGGTACAGCTTCACAGTGCAATAATATTCAGGCAATGTTTCTGTCTTTGAATGCACTAATATTGTTTTCCCAGGAAGACACAAATGCTGCCTTGAAGGGCTCCCCATAAAGTTGTATTTGTAGTTGTATCTGTAAATCCAACTTGTCAGTAGATTGTAAGTGGTATTGCAGAGAATAACAACAAAATGGCCTTGTAACTAAAGCCATAAAGATTAGATGAGAAATAAATGGACAGCAATTTTGGAAAATGAAGTTATTTGAGTGATTTATCAAATCAAATCCCAATATCATTGTAAACTGAACACCCTGAATTCTGCATTTAAAAAAGCCAGTTGCATGGCCACAACAATTAAATAAAGGTGTGGAATTACATTTACTATGACAGCTCACATGACAACTCAGTATAATGTACATGTCCACAGCACAGTTTCCATCAGTACAATAGATTAATGTCATATTCACCACTCTGCTGCTCTGAGTTTCTCTTGTTAACACAAATACTAGTTTTATTATTTCCAATCACTTCCACTGTGGAGTTTTTATCTTGATTGCTGTTACACCTCTATCAATGAAACTCAACATTTCCTGCAGATTATTCACATTCAAAGCCTACAAGGGAAGGCAGAAATTATGTCCACTGAGCCACTAAAAGACTTATAAGTCTTATATGTGTACAGTTACAAAATACAGCAATTCTAAGTTAGTTGATTATTTTTGGTTTAAATCATATTGAGTCTAAATAAAATCTAAAACAGGGTTTAACAGTCATGCTACCATTCTGCTGTTTGAATGAGGTTTACATGTGACCCTTTGTGTGTATCTTGTCAAGTAACATCCCTGTCTCTGATGAGCAAAATTAGCAAATGTGCTTGGCAGTAACAACTCTTCATGTGTTACTATGTCAATCCAAACAGCATATGTACATCACGATTGGTTGCATCCCCTTCTACTAAAAAGGGAAAAAGGCTGCACTGTAAAAAGTTCATTATTACAATTGAAAAGTTGCCTGTGTTACGTATAGATTACGATGCCTATATAAATAGTGACATGCTAGGTGTTGAACCATGACCTCTTTGAATAGGGTTTGGCAAGTAAAAGCTGAAGAAAAGTTGCAATACAGCTATATTTGAAGCTAAAATGAGACTCTCAGGGGTTGTACAAAAATGTAGTTTTTTGCCTTGAACTTAAAAAGGTTAATTTAAACTTAACATAGCTAGGCTTAAATTTAAATCTGGTCTAAGCATAATTAACCCTAATCTTAGTTTAAATATATCTGTGTGTCCTCCAGCCTAAATGCTTTGTTGGATTATAATTCAAACGATGAATCATAATACCCAATATTTTTAAATTTAGGCAGCAAAAGGCTTTGGCTGTACTGAGAGCAGATGAGGACCACGGACAGCTCCACCATGACCACCAAAGCAGGGAGATTTTGCTGGAGAAGCTGATCCTGCTCCTGTGAACACTGTCACAGCAGTGTGGTGGCTTAGTTGGTTGGTTCAGGGTGAATTCCTACTGCAGCACTGCTGATGTTGTGCTGCATCTTATTTAATGCAAGATTTTATTTCATTGTGGACGTACTGTGCTTTGCAGAGGCTGCCCAGGGTCCCCAGACACACACACACACACACACACACACACACACAGTGCTACTTCTTATTGTGAGTGTGTCTGTTTCAAGAGATGCTTTCTCTGCATTTTTTTCCTTGCTCTTAATGCTAATGCTAAGTAGAA
This sequence comes from Scomberomorus guttatus, assembly GCA_038419695.1. Taxonomy (NCBI): domain Eukaryota; kingdom Metazoa; phylum Chordata; class Actinopteri; order Scombriformes; family Scombridae; genus Scomberomorus; species Scomberomorus guttatus. The sequence continues at coordinate 3,027,177 of CM076464.1, read as the reverse complement.
AAGCAGCAGCTTCCTCCCTGTGGCGCTCTGCCTGCCTCCTGCAATCATCCTGTTTGCACTGCCCCTGAAAACAATAGGAAAAGTTATTTCCCTGTTGCCTTGGTAAAAACAGAAAAAAAAAACCATAAAAACCCAACAAAGCTTCCTTTAGCAGTGTTTTGTTCCAATCCACCGCAGAGACATTTTGAGCTGTTTTTCCTCTGTTTTACCAGTAGCATCAGTAGCCCACTCAATTAGTATCCCACAGGCTATGTGGCAAAGTATAAAGCCACTTGTTTTAATCTGTTCACAGCAGGAGAGTGAGTGAAAAGATGATTTTCTGACAGCGGCATGGGGCTCTAACAAACTGAATCTCACCTACTGTGGTTCGGCCTGGTCAGATGAAATGTCCAGGCGTTCTTTTTACCACACCTGTCATCATCACCCTATTAATTCTCTCATTTCACAGGTAATAAAGTGTATTTAGAGGGCACAGCATGATGTCCTGACTGCAACAATAAAACCACACTTTCTGTGTAGGATTTTCTTTTGATTTTCTGATGAGCGATGTGTGTTCATTGACGTTTGAAATAGGATGCTCCAGGGTGATAACGGAAAATAGTGAGATTATTTTGCTGGTGGGGGATGCAAATGTTGGGAAACTATTTACTTTGGAGAAGAGTGTGAGGCTTTGTGGATTGTGGTTAGACAAACACTGCCATGCAGTCAGAAAATCAGCCGGAACTATTTCTAACCCAATCGTTTCATGGAAAATCATCATTATGTTTACTGCAAAGTAAATCGGTTACTCGTACTCCTAATCTGAATTCATTAATGTATATGTTTAATTACAGTATCTAAACTACAAGAAACAGCTGATAAACTATTGATGGATTGTCTGAATGAGTGATGAATTGTGAGACACACACACACACTTTCCTGACATGTAACAGCACCTGAAAACTGAGACAAAAGGCAGTATCCTGGGGAATGTAAATAGCACATCATTAATTAGCAAACAGACTAAAACAGCAAGGCCAGCCAGATTAGTCAGAGCCAGATTAGCCAGTGTGGCTGCAGCAGCAGAGCACCAATGCATCAGAGGAAAAGTAGGATTAAAGACAAAGCCAAAAGCAAACATCCAAAGGCCTGGGATTCACTCTCTTTAGTTTTCTTATGTGGATAGAGAAATACAATGTACACACTAAAACACAGTACCTTGGGATAAGGTCATTCATTCCTCCAGTAATGAAGAAAAAACAAATAAGACAACATGACGCATGCAAGTAGGCCACAGTCATAGCTATGGATGGGTCAAGGTGAGTCTGGGCCAGTACCAGAGTGGTACAGTAATTGGGAAGTTCGGGAGAAATCCAGGTTAGCCAGGACCATTCCAGACCGATGTAGGCCAACTCAGTAAGAAGACAAACGTGTCTGCTAATTCGGTCCTGAAACAACCTGTCAGCAGCCACTGTTCACCAACTGTGGAGGACGCACAACACACAGTCTTGTACAGATGTCACTCATTTCAATTGACGTGATTACTGCGGTACTAGCATGGTAATGCTAGTCTGTTATATTTTCTGTTGGGCCTGTACAGTCTACTTACACATTACACAGTCTTAATTTCATAATGGAGATTTGTGTTATGATATTTAAACCAACCATCCATCAACACAGTTTAGACCTCAATATATGAAACATGGAAACTTGTCCCCCCCAATATTTGTAATTGACTGGACATCAGATTCCCCCCGAAGCTGAAAGAAAGCTGATTTGTTTTCCAGTTTATTCAGAGATAAACTGACTCCAAAACGCACTGGATGTGTATCATTCACAGAAAACCTGCTGCATCTTGTTTGTGTTCATGTTCAGCAACAGTGAAAAGCAGCTGTGAGCGCAGTGCCAAAGCTTTGGGTCCATGCTGTAGGTCCTGTGGGCTGCCGCTGCTTCAGCCCTGAATGTTTTGAGCATAGCCCCATATATTTCTGCTCCTCAAAACTGGTATTTTAATGTAACAGAGCAGAACTTAATGTGGAGCATCACAGGGAAAACATAGTGCTGAACGTAACACGATGCATACAGGCCATGGATGTATTATAAGATCAGTAAAGTTATTTTTACAGTGAGTGTAGTGGTTTCTGCAGCTGCCTCCAGTGTTTATAACGATAAGTGTGTCTTTAAATTAAGAGTCCACCCACGTAGCCACGGGTATGCCCAGATGTGCCTGTGCCATCCAAGCTGGCACAACCAGCATAATCATAGCAGCCTGTCACAGGCTGTCAGACAGGCTGTGTTGCTCAAGCGATCACTGTGATGTGACTCAGCCGATGCACTTGCGATATAACATTAGTCTTTAATGTGTTATTTGAAAAAAGCTGAGGAAGAAGAAACTCCTCTGTCTCCAACTGAGTCCACCAGAGTCATCAGCCCACAATGAGGATGGCTCGGCTGCTCACTCCATGGCCATATAGCGATTTCTACTAGTCAGCCTGATACGTGTTCACCCATAGCCGCAGGAAGTAGAGGTGCTGCAGCCTCTAGGTGGCTGGCAGCCTATATGTCCATTTGTGTTGTTGCAGTATTTTTTTTTCTGTTCTGTGCGAGCCTGTCTGGCAAAAAAGACCCTGTTATATATTGTTATATGTATATTGTTACATACTGTTACATACATTTTGACCGCAGGACTTTTACTGTAATAAAGTTGTTTCACAACATGATCCATAGAAAATGTCTAGCAGAGTTAGTGTTTCACTATTTAACTTAAAACAATTACTAGATATGTACACAAAATGGTCTTTATGAACCCATAATAACTTTTAAGATCTAACAGGAGCATTTCCAAACAAACATCGAACATAAAGTGCAACACACAACTACAATATGTGCGGTGCTAAGCTACAAGAAAGATAGCTCGCTTCAGTCAGACAGTTTCTTCTGCAGTTATCAAGCGGAAATACGGACGGTGTCACTCTTGCAGCTACATTGTGGTCGGAGAGGACATTATTCTAAAATCCTTTTAGCAGGATTCAAGCACTCTGCTTCCAACTAGTGCCTACAGTTATCTAGTGCAGCCCCCTCTTTTACTGCCATGGCAGCACTGTGGTAATGGTAAAGCAGACAAACGAAATGAGAAACATCTGTACATCAGCTAAACAGACAATTCACAGAAGCGGAGACTTTCCATCACTTGTTAAACTGCTGGATGTCTGCCCCAAACAATGCTCAGTTTATATTATAGAAATAACCACATTGCTGTAAACATGGCAGCAGAAGATATGCACTGCTGATACAATGAAATAACAGATGAAGCCTTCTACATTTTGTGGTAATAATGCCCAATATGAAATTTCCTCTTTAATAATAAGAACATCAACATCAACAACAACAAGAACAAGAACAACACTAATAATAATAATAATAATAATAATAATACATTTGATTTTCAGAACCTTTCATGTAACCCAAGGACACTTTACATAGAGAAAAAAAGTGAAAAGCTTGGCTAAATAGATGACCCTTAAGTCTAGATTTAAAAATAGAAATGGGCTCAGCAGCTTGAGGCACACTGTAAATTATTTTCAGGATTTCACTAGATTTAACTGTAATATTTCACAATAAATTACACTATTCTCATTTCACAGGCTTTACCTATGATATTTTACAATATAATACTGTATTCAGAATTTTATTGTGAAATTACACAGGAAACCACTGTGAAATTCAATTTAGAACTTGATCGTGCAGCCTTGGATGGGATTATACATCCAGGGCCAATTTATACCATCCTTTTGCCAATTGCTTAAGCCACTTTTTTGCTGACTAAAAGTATTTGTATATAGCTGTAAATAGTTGAATTGTGTTAGTATAGAGTGCAAAGGGCGAGTGTACTTTGTGACTATTGTTGTGGAAATGTTGTAGATGTAATTTAATTTCTAACAATTTTCAGCCTTTGATTTTCCATGAATTATCAGTCTTATTCAAACTGTAAGCTGATAAAATATTTGAAAACAAATATGTAAAAAAAATGCTTAATAATTTCCTAGACCTGTGGTTAGCAAACTTTTGTAGACCTCAGCACCCCTTCAAAGGAACATTTTTGTCATGGCACCCTGAGCCACCCAACCCCCAATCGGTTTAAACAATATTATATCATATGATATTAGGCGTTATAAAATGGGTAGTTAAAATCTCACAATCTGATAGCCACAGTGATAGCCGTGTTATGATGAGCATATACTACGGCTATGACATTTAATAAAAAATCAATTCAATTTTATTTGTATAGCACCAGCTCATACAAAAGCAGTTGAAAGTGATTTACATAAAAACCAAAAAATAAAAAAGTAAAAAAAAAGAAACAGCAAAAATGTGCAAATAAACAGAAACAGCCATGCATACATACATATACAATCACGTATATTTATACACACAAAAACAATCATACTGTACAAATACTCAATACTTTTCATTTAAGAAAATTTAGTTTGGTTTTAAACTGTTCCATTCTTTTACAGTTCTATTTTTAATTATCGCTCCGTGGCTACCGTTAAAACTGTTTGCTACATTATAACCTAAACACCATTAACTTTATATGTAACAACCATCAGTCATAAAATGGATGAGTTTAATGTCAGCTTTGATCTTTGTGGAAGTCTGACTATGGAGCAATGGATAGAGCAGTACTTGTCACCGGAAAGAAATCCACCTGCAGAGCCAAAAAAAAGGACAGCATTCAGCCCTTTTAAAAGAGGTGACAGATACCTGGAAAAAAACGGAATAAAAATGAATATGTTAAAACAGACAACCATACTGTTCTATATAGACAATGGGCTGTAAAATGCTTTGAGGACTGGTGTCAACAGAAAGGCATCATTTTAGATTTGAGGACGTTGTTAAAGAGCCATGTTAATGACATTTTACAATATCTTTACAAAATGTGAGAAATGGTAAAGGTGAAATTTATGCTCCAAGTAGCTACATTGGTCTCTAAGCTGGCCTAAATCATTACATCAACGACTCGCTGCTTAGTCTGTCATGGTGTCTCTTAAAAGATAACAAGTTTACCATCAATGTTTTCACCGTGTTGTGAAAATCCTTCGGAAGAAGGGACTTGACAAAACTGGTTATCATGCCAGAGACCAACTTCACCACCATTAAAGCAACCTTGGATCCCAACACCCCAGACGGACTGGTAAAGAAAGTGTGGTTTGATGTTCAGTTGCACTTTGGGCGTCGAGGAAACAAGGGTACAGCTATAAGTATGCAACTTTGTCATTAAATGAGCGCACAAAAAAATCTAAGTGATGTACCAGAAAGAAATAAAGAAAGCCGAAGAGGTTTCATGTACGGACAGCCTGGTGATGTGCTCTGCCCCATTGCTTCATTGGAGAAGTACCTGTCCCACCTGCCCTCCCACACATCAGCAATGTATCTCCACCCAAAGACAAAGTGACTGATGCCAACGACATTTGGTAAGTAACATTACTCTTGTAGTGCATCTTTAGGCTAGCCAATGTTAACATTAACGGTAACGTTACCAAACATTACAATGTAGCTAGCTCACAAATTATGATTTGTGTATTACAGGTACACTTGGGAGCTAATGGGTGTGAACCATCTTGCAAAAATGTTGCCCACAATCTGTAAGCAAGCAGGGACAACACAGAGATACACCGACCACTGTCTCCGCAGCACCATGGTGCAAAAGCATTCGGATGCCTTGAAGCAAGAGAGATAATGTCCATAAGTGGACACAAATGTGAGAGCTCTCTCCAGAACTACTGCTGGCTGAAGCTTGGTGTCCGGAGAAGGTAGAGCAGCATCCTCACCACACCAAGCAATACATAAATGAGTTCAATGTGACCCCAGTGGCGTTTTTCCATGGGTGTTCAATTAATGGGAGCGTTCAAATTCATGTGAATAAAGAAACTCTGGTTAGATCGCTGACTAATTTGAATGTTATTTAGCAGTCTGCTTACATTGCATAGCAACCACAGGCAGCTGGGAACTACTTTTTTGTAAATTATTCTTGTAATGTAATTATTCCACCACCCTTATGCTACTCGCTTTAGTTGGCAGATAGACAACTCCTCTCCCAATCACCACCCCGAAAAAAACACTCACTTAACTTAATTTAGTGGTGCATTGGAAGTAGGGTAAAACTGCAAGAAAAAAAATACAATAAATGTTAATTACTTTAAATTGCCATGAACTTCCACTTCTATAAAGCCATCATAGAGAGCATCCTCACATCATCTCTCATAGGCTGGTATGGAAGTTCAAACAGTCACACCAAAAAGAAACTGGAGTGGATTGTCACTAAAGCCCCCAACAGAATTGGTTGTGACCTTCCCCCAGTCAACTCACTGTATATAAAACACACCTTAAACCGGGCAGCTGAAATAACTAACGACCTCTCCCACCCAGCCCACTACCTCTTCCAGCTTCTCCCCTCTGAAAGGTGCCAAAGGTCCATATTAACCAATAACACTCGATTCAAAAACAGTTTTTTTCCTACAGCAGTCAGAGCTAGATACCACTCCTTTTCTCTGTCTTCTTCAAATAAAGAAGTCCCATCTTACTTTGCCACCTTATTTTGACCTTCGGTATTTTCCCATTATTACTAGGGAATACATTTGTGATACATCCTAATGGCCATTCATTCCATTTGGCCTGGCAGTCTTTCATAAGGACAATGCTGCCTTCTGTGATTTTGTTTGTTGGCCTGCCATTCTCTTCTAGGTTGAAGTGTGTGGACAAGTATTCCTTACCATCAAATTTACCCTGAGGAGCTGCAGGGGTAAGTATGAATGGGTCTCTTGGGTCTGTGGACACTGGTACCAAAGGCCTGGAATTGACAATAGCTGTCACTTCGGCCATCATAGTTGTGAGAACCTCATGGGTAAGCCTAGAAGTTTGCAACTGTAACATCAAGATCCTCCGAATCATCCCTATCATACATCCCCATGCTTCATCCATATGTGAAGCATGGAGCAGGTTGAAGATCCAAGAACACCCTTGTTCTGAGAGAAATCTTGCCAGCTTGGTCTCATCAAGGTTTGAGGCAATGTTCAACTCTCCTTGAGACAACAAAATTTGTGCCTCTGTCGTAGCACATCTGCTTTACTGGCCTGCAAATGGCAATGAAACATCTCAAGGCATTTATGAAGGAAAAGGTGTCCATGGACTCAATGATTTCAACATGAACTGCTTTGATGCTAAGACATGTTAACAACACTACTTATCTCGTCAGTAGCATGTCCTCCTCTCGTGCAACTAGCATAAATGGTCCATGGCCTGAATACGTCAATGCCAACATAAGTGAATGGGGGTTCAACTCTGACTGTGTCTGCTGAAAGGTCAGCCATTTTTTGCACCTCACAACTTCCAGCACATAAAACATTTAAAGATGACAGGATACACACCTTTTTGCTCCCACAATCCAAAAGCCTGTCATTCGGATAGCACCTTCCCTAAACAGCTGTCCCTGATGCTGTGACTGCTCATGGTAGCAGAACTGCAATGTAGTGATGTCCTGGGATAATCATGGGATTCTTCTCATCATGCTCACCTTTGGCTGTTTCCTGATGCACTCTAACTACTTTGCACAGATGTCTTCCAGAACACTTTGAATGATAACTGTCCTGGCCTGCGTTAGGACAGTGGTGCCAACCTTTGCAAACTGTTGAATCCCTGACTAGGTTTTTCTTGAAGAAGCAAGCAATGTGTATGAGACTTGCACTGGCTCGGCAAAGGGACCTACAACTAGAAAATGCTCAAAGCACTGTGACCTGTGACTGTGTTAGGAACAAGTGTTTGGTCTTATCCTCTTAATTCTGTTGGTCACAAAAACATAGAAACATAGACATTGCATTCCAGATGTAGCCCAGAACTACTCTGCTGTCTATAAAAAAGGTCACTGCATTAAACTCGATATCCATCTCTGACCTTATGTACTCTTCATGTCCGTCTCCATAGATAATACAGCTTCGTAGAGTTCGAGTCCTGGGGTGGTAAGGTCTGTGTGACGGGCTAATTTTGCTCTTCCAAGGATAAAGCCTGTGTGGCAATTTCCATCTGTGTCCACAATTTTCAGATAGGCCACCACAGCTATTGCTGACATAGAAGCATCTGAAAAGATACAGAGTTCCCTGAATAAGGCTGCTGATTGGGGAGGTTGTGCATAAGGTCTAGTGATGTGAAGATGTTGGAACTCATAAAAGGAGTCCCTTCATTGTTCCCAATGTTCCGCCTTTTCAAGGGTTAATGGCACATCCCAATCCTGGGTGTCGACTGTGAGGTCTTGGAGAATGCCTTTTCCTTGTATGACAACCAGAGCCACAGACCCGAGAGGATCATACAAGTCATTCACAATTAATAGGATTCTTTGACATGTGGATGTTTTTTTCTCATTGGACACTTGAAATGTAAATGTATCACAAAGGTCCCAACTAACTCCAAGAGTGCGCTGCATAGGCAGATTACCCACCCTTCCAGGATGGGTAATGATTTCAACCCATCATCAATGTAGAAATCTCCTTCTACGAATTCCTTGGCATCTGCTCCATATTCTGTCTGTCCCTCTTGTGCTGTCAGTCTGAGGCCATGAATTGCGATGGCAGGTGATGGACTGTTGCCAAAGATGCGGACCTTCATTCTGAATTCAGTAACCTCTTTGTTGGGGTCAGTATCTTGGTACCAGAAGAACCTCAGAAAGTTTCTGAGGCTTGACAAGAAAGCAGTGAAACATCTGCTCTATGTTTGGTGATAGTAACTGCTTCTTTCCTAAAGCGCAGGAGCCCTCCAAAGAGGCTGTTGTTCAGGTCGGGGCCATCACTGAGTGAAATTACATTGAACTGGCTACTTGAATCAAAGACCACTCTGACTTGGACTGGTATTCTTGGATGGTAAATCCCCAAAAGAGGTAGATACCAACATTCCTCTTCCTTCTCTATTGGGGGAGCCACCTCTGCATGACCTCTCTCCAGTATGTGTTCATAAACCCAAAGAAGTGTGCTTTCATATCAGGTTTTCTGTCAAGGGATCATTGTAGTGACGTGAACCAATTTAGTGCCTGAGTCATGTTGTTAGGTAGACAGCGACTCTGTCGCTTAAAGGGAAGAGAAGCTACCAAACTTCTCTTCATCTTTGTAGGAACCTTGCTCCATGATGTTGATGTTGAGGAGTAAACTTTTCATCATCCTTTGTCCTCTTGAAGATGTCAGATTCTACATGGTCTCCATTTCTCTTGCATGGCTTCTCCCTGTTGAAAGAAATGTGGAGGCTTAGGGGTTTGATGTCCCAGATCCTATCCTGTACATTGCAAATATTTCGGCATGGCTGGAAGAGAGACTGTCAGCCATTCTCTAGCATGTTGGTGAAGAGGACATTAACAGTATTAACAGTATAAAGTCCTATGGACTTTTCACAAACAGACAGTACTGACTATGAATGGTAAATGGACTGTACTTGTATAGCGCCTTTCTAGTCATCCGACTACTCAAAGCGCTTTTAACACTACGAGTCAATTCACCCATTCACACACATTTATACACTGAATGGGTACAGGGGCTACCATACAAGGTCCCAACCTGCCCATCAGAGGAAATCTAACCATTCGCACACATTCCTACACTGATGGCACAGCCATCAGGAGCAATTTGGGGTTCAGTATCTTGCCCAAGGATACTTCGACATGCGGACTGGAGGAGTCGGGAATCGAACCGCCAATCTTCTGATTAGTAGACGACCTGCTCTACCTCCATGACCCAGTCTGTTTTCTGTGCACAGGGGGCATCATCATCCATTCGTCCATCATGGTCCATTGATTTGCTTCCTTACTTTGTGAATTCATATGATGTCTCTCCCTCGCAGCAAGTTTATTGGAGCCACACTTTGTGATTGTGATGAGACACATTTGAAACAAACACCATTCTGTTTCAGAAATGTTTTCCTGTCTTTGAGGGGCCTTTCTCTGAACCCACGGCATTTGTTTAAGGGATGTGTTTCTTTGTGTTTTTTGTGTCACAGGAGAGCCGGCTGAAACTGCTGTCTTGTGGACAGAGATGGGTGCCTTGGTAGTATTTCTGAAAGTGAAGCTCCCAGTTTTGGGATGGTCAGTACTCAAAGGGATGGTGAAATTTAGGTCATTGTGCATCTTTGCCTGCTGGCTGATGAAGTGAAGTCTACAAGTACAGAAAATGGTGAAAAGGAGACCCTACTATTACAGTTTACACTATAATTCTACAACAGTATACTGCTACATCACAGTAATCTGATGGACAATTAACTGTGAAGTTGCGGTTCAATATAGTAATTCTACAACACTATACTATTACATCACAGTAATGTGATGGCCAAAATGACTGTGAAGTCACAGTATACAGCTGTCATTTCACTATAATTTACTGTAAAAATGGTACAGTAGCTGACTGTGAAAGTAATGCAACAGGTACCTAGCAATTCTAGAGCATAGGAGCAGCAGCAGTGAAGGCTCTGTCCCCCACAGAATGCACCCTGCTGTGAGGAAGGGTGAAGAGTCCATTATCTAAGGAGCACAGAGTATGAGAGGGGGTGTATGTGTGGAGGAGATTACAGAGGGTTGTTTAGGACCTAAGTTATGAAGACAGTAGGTGAGGAGGAGAACTTTAAATGTTACATGATAGGGAGTGGAGGCAGTGGAGATGCTGTAGGGTGGGGGTGATGTGCTGCCAGAGCTTTGTGTGAGTGAGAACCCTGGCAGCAGAATCTGTGTTGTTGGTATTGAGTTTGACTATGTTGGATATTCAGTTTTTATGTCATGAAGGCAATTGATGAGTGACAGAGGCAGGAGGTGGGTGGAAGGTTTTGTGTGAAGGTACAGTTGTGTATCATCAGCATAGCAATGAAAGCTAAGTCCATGACATCTGATGATGTGACCCAAAAAAAGCATGTAGATGATGAAAAGTAACAGTCTGAGCATTGAGCCTTGCGGTACCCTTTGGTTGACAGGGGCAGGGTTGGATTTAGAGTCACACATTTTAACAAAAACCTTCCTATTACCTGTCTTTCTTGATTAAGACAGTTTCTGTACTGTGCTTGGCTAAAAAACAGATTATAGGGGTTCATAAAGCAGTTGATTTGTGGTGGAAAAGAGCATTTTGGGGTTATGTTGTCAGTTGCTAATGATGTTAGAAGAGTAGGTGGTCTTGGTCTGAGAGAGCACTGCCTTGAAAGTTTTCATATGCTCTTTATAAGCCTCAGAGTGGACAGTCAGGCCAGATTTTTTATAGAGTCTCTAAAGTGGAGTTCTGGAGTGTACTGGGGTGCAAGATGAGAAAAACAGACTATATGGGTTTTAAGTTCTTCCTTTACACATGATCATTGCAGAGAGCACAAAAACATGATAACAGCCAATTTTCATTTTGACCTGTTATTAAGTCAATCACTCAACCAACAATTGGGTGCAGTAAAGAGAGGATTGTTACAATTTCAATTTCATTACATTTCATTCGGCAGACGCTTTTATCCAAAGCGATGTACACATGAGAGTTGATACAACACAGGCAAGGATCTCATCAGCAGAGAACAATGCAAATAAGTTCAGGTCTGATAGGATGTAGGTGCCAACAGGCAGTGCATAGAGGCAATGCGTAGAGTGCATAGAAGTGGATAATAATTGTTTTTTTTTTCTATTTCATAAGTCCATCAGGTGTGGAGATGTTCGCGAAAGAGCTGGGTCTTTAGCTTTTTCTTAAAGATCGAGAGGGACTCTACAGATCAAATGGAGTTTGATAACTCAGCTAGTCAATTAGGGCCCTGTTGTGGTGGTAACACCAGGCGCCTTTCATTGGAAGAGCATAGTGAGCAGGAGGGAGCATAGACCTGAATGAGGGAGTTCAGGTAGGTGGGAGCTGTTTGGCATTTGGATTAGCAGCCCTGAATGGTATCGGCTCTACATTTGTAACAGTTGCCTAAATTTTGCAAAAAAAAAAAAAAAAAAAACCCAAAACAAACAAGAACAAAAAAGACAGCATTTCAGAACCATCAGACAAGGCCAACCAGATTTTCTGAACACTCATATTGTTTTTGGCTTAGCTGCCAAGCAGCAACAAATAAATCACCTTGCTCTGACCTGTAGTTGTGGCTCCCATTGGACCAGTAAGTGCAGGAGATATATCATACCCCTAAGAACTCAAAAAAAAACAAAAACAAACAAATGAATGGAAAGACAGTGATTCATGGTCCCAATAGAATATAATAACCTCACTTATATGAGGATGAATTACAAGTCAATCACTATGAAACTTGGCTTTTGTCATAACATTCAACACAAGCTGAGGAACTTATTCAGAAAACACAGAGTGAAATATAAATATTATTATTTATTAAAGAGGTCAGACAGATGCCTTCATTATTTGCCCATAGATCCACGCCCTAATGGCTCTGACCACATTCTGTCAGTCACTGTAAGAAATGTTTTCTACAGAAGAACTAAACAGAGCCTTTCCAAGAACAGTAACTGAACCTCCAGTCACTCTTTATCTTTGTCTTCGATTAGAGCTGAGTTCCCACCAAGGGAATTGGTTTGATGCAACTACAAAACTACAAAATGTTCAGATAAAGAAATAGTAGTGAGGGAGTAGACAGTAGTGCCCTTCCACTATCTCCTAGTCATGTTTGGTTTTTGATATGATCTCTTTCTTCACTTGGTATATAACAACTTTAATGTTGTAGGTGATGACAAAAGGTAAGTCATCAACCCGGGTTCATGTAAACATGAGATTGGTTAAATGTTGCAACAATACCACCTTTTATTTAGATGCTTATACCCAATAAGCACATATACAGTGCTGCGACGTATTGGCTATGTAATCAAAATGTGTCGGGAAGATGTAGTATTTTTGATCGTTTGCTCACTGCCCCATTGTCACTGAGACATCGCTGCTTTCAGTGACATCCAGCTGCTCTCTCTGCGACTTAAATAAACAACGGCAGGCTGATATTAATACATCATCCCGGAGTCTGTTATACCTCCTTCAGCTGCCAGTACGACCCTTATCCTCTGTAGGAGGACAACCGTTTGTTCTTTAGTTGTATTAACTAATCTTTGATTCTTAAGAAGAAAAGACAGTCTTGCCTGGATTCTAAAATTGGTAAGAGCAGACCCCCTGTCCCGCAGAACTGACCTTCTAAGGGGGGTTGATCAATGATGCTCAACAGACTCAGAAAGACCTACTAAGAGACCCTTTCTGAAAAATGTATGGCCTGAACTAAAAGCATAAACTGACCCTAAGGTCACTTGGACCTTGGAGAAAGGCCAAACAACCCCACCTCAGATGGAACACAGACTCTCTTATCTCAACAATGCCATAAACTCTAACTCACATTCCTGAGGACTTTTGTGAAGCTTCCCTGCAAATCTGAGCCAAACCTGAATTTCATGTAAATTATATATCTAATCATTATGCAAGTTATGTAATGTTAATTGTCATGTAAATACAAGAAGAATGGTATAACTTTCATAGTTGTGTGACTATCTGCTAAGGGGATATTAAACATTGATTTTATTAACTTTTTACTACATATAACAATACTGCCCTCCAGTGACATGAGTTAAAGAGTTAATGAATATTTGGTAACTATGTATTTGTATTTTAGAATCACCTAAGTGTTTAACTTTTGATCTATTAACCTCAGAGACAATCATATTTTAGTAATTAAATTAGATAGTTGTATTAAAAGAGTGAATTTTCCAAAGGAAATAATAGGAATGCAGCAATATAATGTTTGAAAAGTTTCAGGTTGAAGTTTTCTTGTATCATTAAACAATAGTCATATTGAATGTTTCTATCTTATGAAGTAAGAGTTATGTTGAATTTATATTTGAATATGTTTCTGAAGGTTTAATCTAATCACATATGTGTTAACTTTAATCATATATGGCACTTGAATGCTTGAAGTTACAGAAGTAATGAAATATCTATGTTGAGTGTATATTTGTTTCTGAATGTTGTGTTAACCTCACAGAATTGCTGCTTTAACTCTTATTCATTCTATTACAGCAGAACTGTTATTAATCAGAAAATATCATGAAATACTTGAATGTTATGAAAATAATTTGTTTACAACTTTAATGTGAAAGACTAGGCCACTGTGACTTGAAGTGTGATTTCTGTTGGAGCTTAAGGAACACGGCTGGTTATCAGTAATAATTAATGATTATCAGAAATAATCATTAATTATAAAACAGATAAAATTATTAGTTTTGATTAATAATTACGGGGCACCACCCGGAAACCAGGACCAATAACCAGACAGCAAGGTAGTCTCATAAAAGTGCTCACCCTGGATGTGAGAGTCTGAGTGACGTCCACATTCAAGGTGAACACTTATCACAATAAACAAACACAATAATGACAGAAGGACTTCTCTTTAAAGCTATACCAGTATTTATTAATCTCCACAAAATCAACAAAGTTAACAAATGTTTCGATTAATTCACACTGCACTACCAGCTAATACTACAACAAGTACACAGATAACAGCTATAACAAGTTCCACATGTGTAAGCAAAGTGTGTGTGTGTGTGTGTGTGTGTGTGTGTGTGTGTATGAGTGGGTGTGTGGGTGTGTGAGCAGGACCAGGAATGGTGGGCGTGATCTGACCAGCTGACGTCGCGCAACCTTATGGTAGCGGACGTGACCTGGTGAGATGACGTTGCACGAAATTTGAGATGGCGGGCGTGGCCTTGTGAGGAAGTCACGTCACGCGACAATGAACCGGCGGAAGTGCCGCGGTGTTCAAATAGCACAATGGCAAGATGGCACCACCTAGCAATCGGCAGCTCTGCACTCACCCAATTTATGTTAACAAGCACACGTGTCTGATGGCGGATAATGAGGGACAGAGCAACGCTATGTCCCACGCTATCTTACCACCAGATGTGTAAAAGAGATGTGCGGTTATGTAGGTGTGTGTGTGTGCGGGTTAGTAGGAGGAGAGAGAGAGAGAGAAAGGAAGAAAACTAACTCTCGGCGGAGTCTCACGACCGTGGGGAGGAAGGCAGCGGTTACTTTATCTACAGAGAGCGCGCGCACGGAGCAATCGGTGCGCACGTTGTCTGGCGGTTAGCGGATAAAGTGACTTACTTTCCTCTCACGGTGGTACAATCACAGTGGTCCCGAGCGGGACAAAACAACAGTTTAGCGTGGTGAACATTAACTAAACAGGTAGCAACTTCAAAATTACTCGCTAGAGTAAAAAGGCAAGGACTCGGCGGTCCGTTAAAAATCAACAACACACTATAAGCACTAAGCTTATGAAACACACATAAAATATTACAGTCTCTGCTCAGACAACCTCTTACTTGTGTCGCGCTTGATAGTGAACTGATGTGTGTTAGTCCGTCAGTATACACCACGGGGGCCTCCGATGCGTGGTACTGGCGGTGCCGTTTTAATTCTTCGAGGATAACGGCGGCTGGTTTCTCGGTGGGGCAGCGAGGAAACTCAGGGTGGTCGACTTGGTCGGTAGATAGCGGGGCATAGAGGTTATCCGCTTCTCCTTTCTTCCTTCTGCAGGTATGGTGAGAGGGCTGGGTTGCACACAGCGATCTCTCGCGGATCCGGTAATTGTGTCCGGGATGAACACGGGTCGAAGTTTCGTCTTGTCCAGCGAGGGGAAGAACTCCAAAAAGAAAAGGGGGAATAGGTACACGTGTAAAGTTACCTCCGTTAGTAAATCTGGCTGGCGAAGAAAGCGAACTTCCTCCTAGCTCGGTTACTGTGGAAAGGCAACAGTAACTCTGTGCAGCTGCTTCTTAAGGGGGCGGTCACGGCTGTGTTGCCATGACTCCTGGTGGTGGTTGTGGGGCTCTGCCAATCCGCGACCCGGGTTTGAGCTCCCCGCTGTGATTTCTCACTTAGGTGCGAACTGGCAAAGCATTGTGGGAGGAGGGCTTTGTGGATTTGTATTACCATTTATAGGCCTTATTATTTATTTATTCATTTTATTTTTAATTTATAGTATAGACATTTAGCTATTAATAAATGTTTTCATTTATCCTAAAGTGGTTGGTTGTTTCTTTGAGCAACAGTAAACAGAGGTCACTGTTTGGGACAAGAACTTACGGTATTGAGACTGATTCATTGATTAAATTGAACAAGGGTTAGTGCTTCCTCCTGGCACTAACAAATCCTAACCAAAAAGGAGGTGGTGCTTCCAATAACGAGGTAATTAAATAATAAAGTATTGAAACTCCTACACCTCTGTCCTACATTTTGCAAGTGCCCATACATGCATTGAAGGCAATCTGTTTATAGGCACATGTAATTACTTGAAATAGCTTTACTTAATAGTTACTTAAAATGCTTTGATAATAAGATAATATAAGATAATTAATTACATAATGACGTATCTAAGTAGATCACGTACAGATAATTACTTAGATATTTAACCTACTGTGGTACTACTCTATACTATAATATACAACTATATAAAACTTTGTTTCAATGGCAGATTCTGTTCCATTTTCATTCTCCACTGTACACAATTGGACATTCAATTATAACCTAGTTTGCAATTGGATCAACATATGTCAATACTGACTGAATCAGTGATTTACATATTCTAAGTTTTCAACGCATTGTTCACATTTTGATTATATGTATGTAACTTGCTGTGCATAACTTGCAATACTACTATCCCTATACCATATACACAAAAGTAAACTCTCTAAATAACTCAGTGGTAAAGCTTGAATGTGATCACATGAGACTCCCTGGAAAAAAGAGATTATGGCACCTTCCTGAATGAATATGAGGGAAAGCAGCTGTTACAATTCTGTTTCATAGATGGAAAGACGTTCTTTTACAGACATAGTCAGACTTCCAAATTAATCTATAGTGCAGCAGTGGGAGACTCCACGTTGTATGGGAGAAAAAAAAAAAAACACTGTATAAGATGCCTCCTGGGGTCAACAACGAAGGCTGTAGTGGAGGTCCAGATAAGTCAGCAGCTGGCATAGAGGCTGAGGCTGGAATGGCTGATGAGAAAGGAAACCTGGAAAAGGACACAAATAAATATCACTACATCAAATCAAAGCAGCCTGACATAATTGAAAGTAGAATATAAATAGTCAGCATCAAACCATGGGCAGGAGCGGGATGTTGGGGGTAGGAAGGCCTCATTGCAGGGGGGTCGCACTGGGCGGCAGTACATGATAAGAAGGTGGCAGGCCAGGCCTGGTGTTGGTTGGAGCAGCTTGAGGGTTGAAAACTGACGGCAGTGGAGGTTGCTGTTGTGCAGCCACCTGGGAAGGAGCAGAAGGTTGGTATTGACTCTAAGGATGTGGGGGGAATAAAAATAATCACATAATGTTTTAAAATAAAGGTTCTAACATCCATAATTACAAGATAATTTAACAAAATATATTAATGATTTAATGCTTTCGGTTACTAATAAATTTATACCATAATTTATGCTCTTGGTGCATGAGTCTGAGCAGCAGGAGTGGGCTTGGCAGTGGACACATCAACTCTGTTGAAAGAGTTTAGAGGCTGCTGTGCAAAGGCAGCCTCTCCCTGAGCGTGGAACAGTCTGTCTCTTAGCATCATGACCCCAGGCTGGGGAGTCAAAATGGAGCTCAAAAAATGTGTTTATTACAATCCAGAGAGAGAAAATATTAGAATTACAGATTTAAAAATGTTGAAAACAGCAGGAGATTTAATGTGAGAGCAGGGCAGATGAGCTCAGACGGAAATATTATTCAGCAAGTAAAACAGGTGCTGATAAAATGGTGCAATTCTCCTGGAAGCAAGGCAAGTCGTAGCTTGATCAATGTGCTGCTTCACATGTGAGCAACCTACTGCATAGATGGGCAAAGTCTTCAGGGTGAGCATAGGTCAGCAGAGCAGCAAGAGCCTCCTTCCAGTTGTCCAGCTCGCAGCTTTGTGCAGTGTCCCTCCAGGTCTGGGTCACCACTGATGTTATAAGCTGGAGTTGAGGACAAATTAATTAATTAAATAAAGTTAATATACAGCTTAAACATTTCCCCCCTGTGAGTGTACCAACCAAACATCAAACAAATGTAGTAACATCATTTTTCTCGCCATTGAAATGCTGTTCTTTTGCTTGCTTAGATATTTTGCTGATTCTTCTTGAGCAGCCCCTCTCCTCCACTGACAGAAAGTAGGATGGCTTCAGAGTAACGACCGTCGTTCAGACACAGCTCCCTCAAAGTTACTGACCTGCAGCACCTGGCTTATCAAACCATCAGGATCTATCTTCAGTTACAGTTACATTTGTAATCGTGACAAACAATGACAAGATGTAAAATATGTAAACAGACCAGATGTGTTGTAATCACATAATTATGTGTGCTTGCAGATGAGGGATTTTACCACATGATACAGAGATCTGGAAGTTTGAGTTTGACTGAAGAAGTCTGCTGGAGAAACAGAACCCGATGTTCTAGCATCAGCAACTGAAGTTGCTCCATCAGGTCTATCATGGAAAGACAAAAAAGAGAGCATTTAACATTAAACAGGACCAGCAAAAAACAATGACCAAAAAGATTCAAAAATAAACATTTTGTCTGAAGAATAGCTGACCTCAGTGTAGAGTTGATCAAACTCTCTGGACCTCCTCAGCCGTGAAGTGCTGGATCTCACGCATCATTTTCTGGTACTCCAGGTATGATGATCGTTCCTGCAGGGAGGGAAGGAGGTTTTGAAAAAAAACAAAATGAATAATAGAATTGAATACAGGACAATGTATTTTTGTGGTCATATTTCACACCTGTGAATGAAATGTGAGTGAATTTTAAAGTCAATCTACCTCTTGGAGTTTCTGCATGGTTGGCTGTCTTCTTTGGTCAAGCAGACTCTCCTTCTTAATGCAAAATGTATAATATAAGGAATGGCAGCTGCCATGAGTACAAATGAATCTTTTTGCTTGCACTAACTGCTCTCACAAATAACACACATGGTACCTTGATAGTCGAGTTTGGCTAGCTCAGCCTGTAGCTCCTCCCTGCTGCTTCCCACAGCCTGCAGGGAGTCCTGATCCTTCTTGTAGCCACTGTCTGTCTTTTTCACCTCTTGCTGCTTGGCCTTCACCCAGCCAGTCTCCTTTCCATCCTCATTCGTGGACAGCTATCCACAGCGAATCAACTATTGCCTCATCCAACCTGAAAACATCAGCCACGCTTAATTCGCACACAATAATGCATCAACAATCACTCATGACTGTGTAATGGTAACCAGCGGATAGAGTGCTGTGAAGTGAGTAAATCTTAGTCCCTGACACCTTAAGAGACGTGCTAGCGATGGACGTTAGAACCCAAGGGTTTTAGCTTCCTTGTTAGCGCACCCAGTACAAAACTGTGCTCATTATAAGCACATAGTGCAACTCATGCAACACTGGCAAGTGAAGCCTGCATGCATCCTTCTGTCCACTCACAAATGGCGCAAGCATAAGAATATTGCATGAATCAATCAATAACCATGGGTATTAAAGTCCGTTCCTAAAATGTCTTCCTCCTGGTTTTACGTGTGGCAAAGTCCTTGATTAGAGTGGTAAAATCCAGGGCTCTAATAATAACACTTTCCAATGACATGTTAAGTCAAGCATGATTCCGTTTTAATTTAACTTGTTTTGATCTTCAGCCCCAGCATGCTAACCTCAGCTTTCAAACTTCCCACTCCAGCGTCACACGCTGACAAACAGCCACTGGACAGTTTCCTTTTTGGAGTAGAGATACTGAGAGATACAGATATACAGAGAGAAACTGGACAGATGTCTCACTTTGCTCTAAATCCAGACACCACAAACAGACAAACAAAAAAAAAAAAAAACAAAAACGTACAAATGAGGCAGGATTAAAACAGTGTTGATGCTGATTTCTTCTAGGAGGGCCAAATTCCTGAATGGTTAGGCCTGGCCCCCTGGCCCACCCATACCGCCGGGTCCGTGCACACACACTCCACTTTAGTTACTTTGCAGATTTAGATTAACAATACAAAATATAATCAATTATCAATTAATTATGATCTTATTATATCAGTAAGGCGTTATTGGTCCCCAGGGGGACAGACGGGTAACGAATTAAAGGAAAAACAGGTACAGGCCTGAATGCTTGACGCTTACGGTAAGGGAATCCGGTGGCTGTTATGCTGTGGAGGGCATTTTGATGGCATGGTTTGGGTCCATTTGTCCCCTTACGCCTGGGCCACACAGCCTACCTCTGCCTGAGCATTGTATGTGCATCACTGAACTGCTGCGGCTCGCTCGCCTGCGGTGTCTACACAGGCAGCGTTGCTGTTGTGGTGCTGCCACTTCCAGCTCTATCTTTCTACATAGACGAATGTATATGAAACGAATGTTTCATATCATGTCATTATAAATTTCATTTATATTAAGTGTGAGCTCAATTGTAAAAACTGAATAATATGTGAGGTGACAGCAGCTTTCTTTCTGATGGGCATGGTGGGGTCTGGTTGGGGCTACTACTTTGTCAGCCACATACACTCCTCAAACAGGACGGGTTTTTTTATTGATTCTATTGACTATTCCGCCAGTTAAACCCCCGCTGTCACTGCTCCCAGTGAAGAAAATCCCCCCAGACACACCAAGTTCCCCAAACGAGGTAAACACACTCCGACAAACCTCCAAACAGTCAGGAGGGAAACTGACAACAAATAAGGAAAATAACAACGCTAAATCTCTGTCTGGAAGCAGGTGAAACAACAGGCAGGAGTCCTGGTTTGAACTAATATCATAGAAAGCTAACAGGAGTCGAGAAAAGAAGCTCATAGTGAAAGGTGTAATGTTGCTGGCAGGGTGTCAATATGGCTGTCAACAGATAATTTTCACTGTCTATTTTTGCTGAGAACCACACGCATTACGCAGAAAAAATAGACGAGACCCCGAATCTCTAGATGACGTGCTGCTGCAGCAGCAGCAGCCGCGCACGAGACAGGCGTGAGACGCACAGCTGTGTAGCTGCTCCAACCTGTTAACATGGGCGATGAAATGAAAAGCAAGAGGTTCCGTGGCGCACATGCGCTGCTCACGCAGGCTGTATGGCCCAGGCATTACAAAGTTGTTCTGAGTGATCACCTTTATCCTATGATGAAACATTTCTATCCTGATGGGAGTGGTCTCTTCCAGGATGACAATTCCCCCACCCACAGTGCACAAGGGGTCACTGAATGGTTTGTAAATGTATGAAAATGATGTGAAACATATACTATTGCCTTTACAGTCACCAGATCTCAACCCAACTGAACACATAAGGGAGATATTTGACCGACGTGTTAGACAGCGCTCTCCACCACCATCATCAAAACGAGATGAATATGAGAGATCAAAATGAGAGAATATATTTTAGAAGATTCTGTTTCTCCAGTAGAGTTCCAGAGACTTGTAGAATCAATGCCAAGGTGCATTGAAACTGCTCTGATGGCACATGATGGCCTAATATCTTACTAAGACACTTTATGTTGGTTTGATTTGTCATCCATCTGTATATATAAATAAATGAAAATTAGCTTTACATTTACAAGCTGCAACATTAATTAACACATTAATGCATTAATAATTATAATCAAATATATTATCCTGAAATGGGCCATTCTGCATAATGAGTACTTTTACTTCTGTTACTTTAAGTAAATTTTAATTCTAATACTTAAGTAACATTTTCAATGCAGGACTTTGAATTGTAACATAGTATTTCCACAGTGTGGTATTACTACTTTTACTTAAGTAAAAGATCTGAGTACTTCTTCTACCACTGGCAGTTAAGTAGTAGTTAATGTATCCTGTAATTTCCTTTTCAGAATGAGAGAGCTTAAGGACTGCTGACGTCCGGCTGATGTTCAGCAGCCACCTATTCCTGCTGGGCCACAGCAATCCCTATTTCTGAGCTGCAACAGCCCCCCGTTTCTCAGCTGCAACAGTCCTTTCCCTCCCTGCCCAAAGTCATTGAGTCCCTGGTCCTTGGGTTCCTGTTTAGCTGTTTCCTTTGGCTGCCAAGTTCGCCTGACTCCAGCTTTCCCAAGGAGGCCAATTCTCCACTTCCTGAATTCCCTGTGGCTCTGTCTCCCAAGTCAGCAGCATCACCCGTGGCTCCGCCTCCAGAGTGTGCAGAATCCCCAGTGGACCTGCCTCCCGAGTCTGCAGCATCCCTGGTGGACGTGCCTCCAGAGTTGGCTAGGCTCTCAGTGGCCCAGCTCGATGTTTCCACTGCCCAGTGCACCAGCCAACGACCTTCCAGACCCTCTACACCTCCAGTCAACAGTCTCCGCCGACCCACAGGCAGACCTTCTAGACCTTCCAGACCTCCAGTCGACAGTCTCCACCAACCCACAGCCATACCCTCCAGACTTCCAGTCAGCAGTCTCTGCCGGCCCACAGCCAGACCTTCTAGACCTCCAGTGGGCCGTCTACGTCGACCCACGGCCAGGTCTGACTTGGTGTCAGCCATCTTCGCTGACACCAAGTCAGATCTCTGGCTGCCCGCCTTCTGCTCTGCACTCCAGCGGCCTGCACCGTGCCCCAAACTGTGGTCATGTCTTCTGGTGCCAGCTGCCCTTCCTGGCCCCAGCCCTCATCGCCGACCTCCAGAGGGGTCCAGCCTTCATCGTCAACCCCCCTGCTCTACCTCCAGAGGGGTTCAGCTTTCACTGCCGGCCCCCTGCCTGACCTCCAGAGGGGTTCCGCCTTCACCTCTGGCTCCCTGCCCGACCACTTGTTAGGGTGGTGATTGTAAGTTGGTGGGTTATTAGCAGTAATTAATAATTATCAGATAATTATTAATTCATACAAATTTAATTATCAATATAAATTAATAATACGGGGCACCACCCGGAAACCAGGACCAATGAAGGTATGAATTCGAGCTCTGACCCTCTTTCTCAATCAGCCACCTTTTACAATAAATAAGCACAATAATTACAAAAGACTTCTCTTTAAATATATAACAGTGTTTATTAAACAATAGCAAAGTTAACAAGTTAGCAAATGCTTTGGTCAATAAGACACTTCTAAAATCGAATACTACCTAAGCAATAACAGCTATGTACAATGGAAACACATGCAAGCTGGAGCGTGCATGTGGGTGTGTGAGTGTGTAGATGGGTGTGTGTGTGTGTCTGTGGGTGTGAACAAAATGGCGACTGTGATCTGTAAGATGACGTCACGCAATCTCGAGGACAGCGGGCGTGATCTCGCGAGATGGAGTCACGTGATAGCCGAATAGCGGCTATGACTGTAGTGTCCGTTACAACAATAACAAGATGGCGCCGCCTGGGGGTCGGCATCTCTGCGTTCACCCAATCCAATGTATCAAACACGTGTCTGATGGTAGATAACGAGGGCAGAGCGGTGCTGTGTCCCAAGTTATCTGACCATCAAGTGTGTAAGAAAAGATGTGTGTATGTGTATGTGTGTGGGGGTTAGTAGCAAGAGAAGAGGAGAAGAAACGCTGGCTCACGGCGAAATCCTACGATCGTGGGCGGAGAGCAGCGGTTGTCTGTCCACAGAGAGCATGCATGTAGATGGCAGCCTGTGATGCAAGTTGTCCGATTTTTGATCAACAAACAACTTTCTTTCTCACTCACGATGGCACAAACACAGCAGCAGTCCTGAGCGGGACAAAACACAAAACAGTCTAGCGTGGTTAACACAACTAAACAGGCAGCAAACTTTAAATACTGCTCAGAGTATAGCAGGCAAAAAGGGACTCGGCGGTCCGTTAAATCAACAACACAATAGCAATTAGGCTTAAAGCTAAAAGCTAATAAACACACAATTCATTCTGTCTCTGTCCAGACATAGCCTCTTACGTGATCGCTTCATAAAGTGATATGGTGTGTGTTTCTTCCGTCCTGGTCAGGTTCGGATATTGACGGGGGGCCGTCGTCGACAGCGGAGTCGAGTGGGACAGAGAAGTAATCCACGTCTTCGTAAAGAAAATCCGTTCTTCCTTCTGCAGGCAGTGAGAGTGTTGGGTTGCAACAGCAGCGGTCGGATCCGGTGAATGTGTTCAGTTGAACGCAGGGAGAAGTTCAGCTCGTCCAGCGAGGGTTGAGTCCTCCGTTGATGGGGGAAAAAGTCCACGTGCACAGGGTTACCTCCTTTAGTAAGCTGGCTCATGGAGAAAGCAACGCTTCCTCCAGCGCTGTTACTGTGGAAAGGCGATGTTGAATTCATGCAGCCGCTTCTTAAAGGGGCGGTGACGTCACGGCAGTGTTGCCATGACTCCCGGTGGTGTTTGTGGGTCTCTGCCAATCAGAGACCCGGGTTTGAGCACCCTGTCAAGTTCTCACCTAGGTGCAAACTCGAGCATTATGGGAGGTGGAGTCTGTGAGCAGCATTTTGGTGCTGCCCCCCTTTTGTTTCAGGGGACAAAGGACAAAGGAAGCCTCATGGTTAGGCTTCTGGCTTTACATGTAGGCCTGCCTTTGTCTGACCCCATGGTTGAGGCCTGACACGAGCAATCTCACCCATTTGTCCTGTGACCCGGTCGTCCTCCCGAGCAACTTCACCCGTCTCTCCTGCCTCCCAGTTGTTCTTGGTACTGTCATGGTTCTGTCACTGACCCTAGAGACCCTTGAGAGTCTGTCTCTATATTCCTGAGATGCCATTGTCCACCAGTCCACCAGATGCCCTCAGAATTTTTCTCTACCTTAGTGGAGACTGGATTATGTGGGAGAGGGCTTATTTTGAGTTGGACTTTTTGAAGGACTATATCATATATTACTTTGGTTGCCTTTTATTGGTTGGTCTGTTCTCTGTGTCTTCCTGGTGTTTCTTCTGCCTCCCAGTCTGTCTTTCTGTGTGTGGTGTGGGCGTGTCTGTCTCTGTTCTACTTTTCCCTCCACACTTTCCCTTCACACCTGCCCTGCATTATCCTTGTTAGCACTGCCTTGCTCCCAGTGTCTTACCCAGCCAATCACTTCCAGCTTGCCCTTGTGTATTTAAATCCAGTTTTCAGTTCAGTCTGTGTCAAGTTGTCTGTTCTGAGTTTGTTCTGTTCTGTATTCTGCTCATTTCAGTCAGTTTTTGTTTTTTGCCTGCTTGAGGATTAAATAAAGAAGTTCTTCAGCCTTGATCAGCTTCCAGTCTCTGCATTTGGGTCCACCTGCTCCATGCACCTTGTGACAGCTATTGCCTGTACCTATGTTTCAGTTTGTTGCAAATGCAGAGGTTTGTGTACATACCTAAACAGGCCAGGCTTGATTTAAGCTACAGCAACCTACAATTGATATAAAAAAAGATGATTGATATAGAAAAAAAATGATTTGATTGAATTTAAATTATAAATTGAAAAATACTTTTTATATTCATTGTATATCAGCCATATAATATGAAGACAATTAAACACAAATAATACATGCTGTTGTATCATAGTAATGAAGGGGGGAGGTTTACAGATTACATTTGAATCATTTTTTGTTTGTTTTGCTTTTGTCTTCACTCCCTTTCACTATGGTACCTGTGATTGAGGAGTTGGCACAGACGTTGGCTGCAGACAAAATTGCACTAAGCAGAAGGAAGCTGTCACACACATCAGCATCTTAAAAAATGGTCCATGGATTGCACAGAAGTATCCATTTTCCATTAACCTTGACGAACTTACCTTCAATGATGATAAAAAGGTGCTTTCCATCCTAGTTAGCTACTTCAACCCAGAGAGGAAGAACATTGATATGGAGCACCTTGGGTCTTTCGAAATCTTGAAGGTCACTGCAGGCATTCTGGAAAAGGATGTGGATAAGTTCTTCAAAGATAATAACATCCGATGGTCCAACCTTGTGAGCATGATGATGGATTCCTGTGGTGTCATGCGAGGCAGCAAGATAGGTCTGGAAACAAAAGTCCGACAGAACTACTGCCCAAAACTTGTGGATATTGATGGTGAATCCTGCCATCATATACACAATTCTTCAGAGGTTTTCAGCTCCTTTCAACAACCATCTAAAACAGCTCTTCTGTGACCTTCATGCTGATCACCAGTGGGCTTCTGACCAAGTAAATACATACAACTCATTCTCAGATCTACTAAGATCCCTTGTGACAACTTCATTGCTTAAGTAATGTAGAAATCTGCAACCATGTAGCAATCACTCTGCATACATCAGACTGATCTTACAATATTTCTATTACCATATATTGTCATATTTCTTATATTCATACATACATACATCTTAAAACAAAAAATGTTTTGGTTGTCCTCTTATTCATTACCTCTCTGATTAAGTATCATGTAATGAAACCCATCATCTGAGACAAATATGTGTTCTTTCTGTTTTTGTTAGCAGGCTTACCTCCAAAAGGTATGTGGATATCTGAACATTCCTGGATCAACTCCCAAGAGATTTATCCAGCATCGCTGTCAGCTTATGATGTTGGCATCAGCACTCAGACATTGCTTCCTGCCTACAAAGCACTGTACTTCAGGTTCATGGATGAAGAAGACAAGGCCCTCTACAAGGAACCTTTGGAACAACTCTATGCTGATCACAGTCTGAATGAAAAGGTCCAGAGACGTATTCAGTCTTTTCACAGTGACCTCAGCAGGAAAGGTAACTCCATCCATTGTAATTGTAAATGAACTGGTATACAAGGGTAGACAAAATTAATGGAAACACCAATGGTGTGTCAAAGTTGGCATGAATGTCCTCTGATATGTGCGTTAACAATCTTATGTACAGGTGTTCCTAATAATGTGGTTAGTGAGTGCATACTAATTTTGTAGAGCTGTTTTTACAAATGTTCTCTTCCAGGAATGACACAGAAAGGCAAGGACAGAAAAAAAGAGTGGTCAAGAAGGTGTGGCATAAAATCGCCAAAACAGAGCTGCATGTCAGTTTTTACACTGGTGTCCTGGCTATTCTGAAAGAATATGTCGTGGTGTTGCAGGTATGTTTTTATGAAATAAATACCCTACTGATTCACAACTAAGATAAACTCCCACTTAAACTGATTCCCATAAAGCTTGGAGATGCAACTGATTTGTGGCCCCGGAAAGGTGTTTAAAATGAGTACTTTTAATTATTATACCTATCTTGTGTATAAACAATAACTAATAGCTCTGTCTTTGGTAAGATGTGATAAACTGTATGCCAGAAATTCACATCCATCTCTCAGACAATATTACTTCCTCCTCAAAGTCAGGACACCCTTGTCCACAAGTTGCACAACAAGCAGCTCCAAGTTTTCTCCAACTTCCTCCTTCCTTTGTGAAGCCAGAACACCTGCCACTAGTCCCCAAGACCCTGGCAGCTCTTGAACTCAATGGAGACAAACTGCTGCCTGCAAGAGAGGTGTACATGAGGCAGTGAGTCAAGAGGTAGACAGATTCAGACAGGCCCATCCACAACACCCTGTGAGTGGTTGAAAAATATGTAGAGTAATATAGTACAAGACTTTTACAAATGTTGCTTTATTATCACAACTAATAAACACGGGCACAATATACAACTGAGATTTTCCAAAAGCTTTTCAGAGAGAACCCAAAACATCTGATGGTAGTTAAGGCAGTTTACTAAAGAACATTGACATTACATTCAGAAAGGGAAATGCTAACTTTTTAACCAAAACAATTTACTACTACCAATAATGAAGGGGCACAACTATGCCTGTATGTCATCTTTATTTCAGCTGCTGGAGCCCTTCCTAGATCAAGTATCAAGACTGCTTTTTCAGTGTTCCATGGGCCATTGGAGGTGGAATCCTCTTTCAATCTCATGTCTGACATAATCAACCCGAGAAGCACCAGCATGAACATTTCCACATTGAGTGCAGTCCAAACTGTGAAACACACCTTGCTGTCCTGGAAGCAGATGGTAGTGGAAATGTTCTAAAGAAAAGACGTTAAGTTTGGGCCAAGTGGATGTGCCAAAACATGACATCAGCAGGCACCAAGGACAAACCTCTGAGACAGCAAGCAGCTCTGAGGGAGAGCGCAAGAGTGAGTTTAACTGCCAGCCATGCACAAGTGCTGCTGAAGCAAGATGAGGCATGGCTAAACAGGAAAAGCTTGCAAGAAGAAGGCATTTCAAAGAGCAGGACAAACGTGCATGCAAAATACTTGTATAGGTGAAGAGACTTAAAGAATAAAAAGAAAGAAAAGCATGACATTGTGGTTAAGATCTATCTTTAAAAAAAACTAACTTTTAATTTCAGTTATTGTACTTCACTACATTTTACTGTAAATGCTTAATTTTGTTATTGCATATACAAAGTCTCAAAACATTCTGTAAGTAATGTCACTGAAATAATTATATTCATGACATTTCCCAGCCAGCAGATTTACTAGCATTTTTGTGTCATCTGGCCAAATTTAACCAGTTTCTGGATTGCTAGTTTTGCTAGCTAGTTTAGCAAACATTAGTAATGGACAGTAAGCTTACAGTATCTCTTCTTCTGAATGAAGATAATTGCCAATTTTATAATTATATTTGTATTTTTCAGATAATTCTGATGGCATCTGTTTGAGTACTTAATTTGAATTTATCTAAGTTGAAGAAAAAGTGAAGTCTGCAAGAAAACAAATACAAGTTTATTAATAATGTTTCTGCTTGTGCAGACTGTCACTTAAATGTGATCAATTGACACATGTTTACATGTTCAACTTCAAAATGTTTTAAAGATGTACAGTATATACTGTATTACTTTGTCATTTATGGTACTTGGAGAATTATTGTTTATTACCCTATGTCTTCATTAAGGTAAATTCAGTAAACTTTACTCAAAATTTTAAACAAATCTATTAAACAAATAAAATTTGTTTAAATAGATGTTTATACAAGTAAATATCTAAAAACAGTTTTTGTTAATAAAATCATTACTGTTGTGTTCTAATTTTCTAATTCTCAAAACACTCCAAAAGGCTTCATTTGCATATTAAAATCACTAAAATTTTCTTCACCTTTTTCCACTACTCTAGTGGAAAAAGGTGATTCTATGGGTGAGTCATTGACTCATGGTAAGTGGTGGACTGACCAACACACTGACAGACCAACATTTTCTTTAATATCCTAAAACCACAGTTTGGAAGTGGAAGTGCCAACATTTTCAACTTTCATTGACTCATTTTTGCTTCAGTTCAAACTTCCCACTTTCTAATTCATTAGTTTGTTCAAAACCACTCTAGTTTTTACACTGACTTTATATACAGTCGTGCCACCTCTAAAGCTTGCTTTGCATTCAGTTTGAACCCAACTTGACAACACAACTATGAGCAGGAGAGATGATAGTCATCAGTTTAACTTCAAATGTCCATACCAGTCTGATGACATAAGGTACTGACCCTACAATCTTGGATCTCTAAACCCAGAGTTGCCAAGCCACACATTCATCATTGAAATTAGCTGACCTGATTCTGCAAGCCATTTCTAGGAGCCTTGAAAAGCAGTAAACAATGCACATTCATTTTTGATGCATTGTCAAAGCTTTTTTGGCTTTGGCTGATTAAACTGCGCAGAGAAAATGAGAATTTCAAAAGACAGATACAAAATATTGCAGGCTGAAGTTTTTTTGATTGACACCACTGTTTGACGCATCACATATGGCAGTTTATACAACACAATCTGCTTTATATTTGCAATCTCCCTTTTTGAGCACCAGATGTTTGAGTTTGGGGATTTGTCTGCTATTGTCACGATTCAAGCCAGCCAGATATTGTAAACATATAAGTTGTTTTAACAGAATCAAAATTGAGCACACAATCACATCACTGTGGACCTGAATTAATGCACTGCAGGACTGAATTTAGATTAGTTCCTCAATATGCGTTGCTGTATGTTTGCTGAAGATTCTCCAGGAGGTAAACGCCAAAACCATCATTTTTAAAAAGCAAATGAGATGTTAAAGTAAAAATAGAGTTAGGGTTCTGATTAGTGAAGCAATGACTTTGAACATGTACAAAATTTGAACTCCACATTAGATAAAAGTTATCTATTTCAGTAATATCAGGTTAGAAGAAATTTACAGTAAAAGTCAGCAAATGTATAAAATACATCAACATTTGGAACCTTGGCCCAGTTCTGAAACTAAAATAATAGTTTATACTTTTTGAATTTTAGCAAGGCAATAGCCTATGAAGCTGTAATTTTGAACTTAAGGTAGGAAACAAATATAACTTGCAAAGAAAGCAGGAGTAGTTCAAAATTATATGTAGCATAGACATTATTCCATGTTAATGTTATTGCTCTTTTTTACCTGAAGTTTTTCCAAGACATCTTAAGAAGATCTTGGCTTTGGCTGAAACACAATGAGAAATCCCTACTTTCACCTGAGCAACAATCACTAAAACCATAATGACGTTAAAAACATTTTATGGTTTAGTGATTGACACGTATTGTCACAATTGCGGAACAGGTGGACCCAAATGCAGAGACCAGGAAGCCAGGCAGGATAAAGTAGAGAACATTTAATAAAAGAACCAAAAGAAGCTGAGACACAGGAACACAGCAGGCTGAACAGACCAAACCAAGCAGCCTAAGCAGACAAACTGAGCAGAACACAAGAGACGATTCAACAATGACTGAACTGAAAACTGAACTTAAGTACAAACTGAACTAATTAGACAACAGGGAACAGGTGGCAACACACAAGGGTAGGCAGGGAGTGATTGGCTGGGAAAGACACTGGGAGCAAGGCAGGGCTAATGAGGACAATGCAGGACAGGTGTGAAGGGAAAGTGTGGTGGGAACAGAAGAACAGAGACCAACTCAGTAACCATAAAGAATTGGAAATAAGGACACACAGAGAACACAGAAACCCAAAAGAACAAAAACACACAGTCCAAAATCATGAGACGATGACATGTATAAATTAAAGAAGGTGGTATTGATCTTCTTTCTATCAGTTAGAGGAAAGTGAATGACCTCCCCTTTCCACAGCTCTCCTCAACAATATGTTACGTAGACCAAAGATTTAAAAATGTATGCATGTCAAGGACCTCCCAGAAAGATCCATATCAGATTACTGACCCTCAACTTGATACAATTTGGCTCCATGGAGACGCCATTTAAATTAAAAGATATTCATTGCTGGATATGTCTTGGCATGCAATTGTTTTGTGGGTGGTGAGATAACCACAGCAGATATGGGGAAACCTATGTTGAAAACAGTCATCATCGTGCATCCTCAAACTGGGATAACTTCTAGTGAGTCAAATAATAACGGGTTTATTCCTGCTTTGTTGGAGGCCCAGAACAAACATAAAACCCAGCCACAAACAATACAATGTCAAGATGCAATTTCAGTCAAATTCAGGTTGCAGCAGAAGGTAAAGTAATAGGATGACAAGCAAGTAAAGTGAATTAGCAAAATATTAATAGACAGAAATATAGTAAATATGGGGTAATTATAAAGCAAACTTCAATTACAGTGTTAAGTTTAAATACTATGATGATAAAGATGAACAGCATGTCATTTTACAGCATATTCAAAATGTACAACATGTACACTGTGTTTATATCATCAGGTCTACTGGTGACACATAATGACGGATGATTCACCATGTGCAATTTATTAAACATAATGGATGAAATATGTGAGGGTAAGGACACTATGTGTAATTGTTCTGTAATTGATAGAACTTGGTTCTGGCTGTATGCAGCCTCAGAGAAAGATCTGCAAACACTACTCAGGGCTGAAAAATTAGAACAACCTTCTCTGTCTTCTAGTTTGTTTGGTTTTTTGTTTGTTTGTTTTCATCGGATACAGCCAGTGAGCTTTCATTGGAATGAATGGGGCACCATTTTGGAACACAGAATCCAGTTCTCTACATCCATGGAACTGATGTCTTAGATACATTGCCAATATGAATAGGGTGCAGGGATATATGTTGCAGTGAGAAGAATATGTCACGTCAGCAAAGGGGTGGACTTACAAAGGCTTCACCATATAAATGCAGGAAATAGCATTCACATAGTTTTCTCTCCATGACTTGGTCCCCCCCACAACTTCTTAAACCAAACATTCACCCCCATGTGAAGGATGTATTATAACTTGTGTAAATTCTGAAATACAATGAACAATATACATACAGTGTCCCCAACAATGCAGAAATTGTAGCACTGCATTCTTGCTATCTTTCACACTCATATTCTCACACACAAAACACACATAGACTATCACAGGGATACAGTCTTAATGTGCCAAATGCCACCCGCATATTTCTTAACAAATTATGGAGAAACCCTGTCAAGACACATGTGGCATTTTAATTTATTAACCGTCAAAACCTTTCAATTGACATGGACTGCAGTGTTTTGTCATATGATTTTGGCAAGGTGCTCATCTGTTTGCATAAAACAACCTGACCTAAATCTACTTACTGGCTCTGCAGTATATTTCAGAAAGAAAGACGATCTCAGCTAACCACGTTTGATCACTTTTCCACAACATAATCTGTGTTGGACTGAATGCTGAATTTCCAATCTGGAGGGAGGAATCTGAAGCTTGGAGGTGTGGTAACAAAAGATAGCTGCTCTGTTTCTTACTGAGGACTATTGATTTGGACATATGGATGAATACCTCATATGGCTTGCGCCAGCTGATGAAGCCTGCTGACTTTTGTGATTTGAATTTGTGACTTTTCATCTAGTGCCATCATCAGGTAAAATTTGAACTTAATACTTTGTTGTATGACCAAATACCTGCAAAAACTAAAACATTCCCATCAACCTCAGCTGTGCAACTGTTAGCATGTTAACACCTAACAGTAAGGTGGTGAACATAGTAAACATTATAAAAATCAGCATGTTAGTATTAGCCCTGCCTACTTTCACATCTCCACACACCTGGCCAATTAAAGCATAAAGTGAGTGTAACTGTGGAATTGTCTGTTTCAGAAAGTTGGAAAATGTGGGACACTGTGAACACCCAATTCCAAAGTCACAAAGATATGGAAAAAAGGGGTTTCAGGTACTTTTGACAATCTAACAAGCACTTAGTTTAACCTAAAACCAAGATGCTGATCAGTGGTCAGTGTTAGAGGACTGTGGATGTACAGGGCATTATTGATGAGAACCAGCAGTTTTCATTCAATTTACCAAAATAAGATTTGCACTTAAAGGTCAAATGGAAATCCAGAAAGTTCCTTCTACAAATTTACAGTCAGTTGGTCAGTCCTCCACTTTGGTCCAGACTGATATATCTCAACATGGATGGTTATCCATGGTGCCCAGAAGATGAATCCCTCTAAATTTGGTGATCCCCTGACATTTTTTTCTAGTGCTACCATGAGGTTGACATTTATGATTTGAGTGAAATATCTTAACAACAATATCCTAACAGCTTTTGAATGGATGGCCATGATATTTAGTTAGCACATTCATGTTCCCTTCAGGATGAATTGTAATAACTTCAGTAACCTTAACTTTTTATCTAGTGCCATCATCAGGTTAAACCTTCAATTTGTCTAATACTTTATTTCATAACCAAATACCTGCAGAACTAATGACATTCCCATGAGCCTTGTCAATGTGAGCATTTAGCTCAAAGCATCACATGCTTGAGCACAGCCTCATAGTGTTACTAGAGTGGCTGTAGACTTTTATTCTTGTTTATCTGTATTCCTCTTGGCCCATGAGAGGTTGACATCACTATGACTAGGGAAGGAAAAGAGAAATTTGGTTTGTTGTTAGTTGTCATTTCAAAATACCCTTTATTTTTAAAACCAGGTGGGCTCACGACTCACTAAAGGCATTTGTGGATCTATTATTTGCCTGGCAAATGCTGCAGGTCTTTTCATGATGGATCAATAGTAAAGATATATTGTGCAATAAATTACCCAGACCATCCTGTGATTGTAACACTGGATCGTCCTATATATGCCAAGGTTCTAACAACTGTATCTACAGAGCTGAGGATGCAAAAAGAGCCAAGAAGCTTCAGCTTGTTCCCATACTATAAACACAAGATTATATCCTAGCCAGAGGTTGTGTACAGTTGAGCATGAGTGGACGTTTTGCTTTGCCTTGCAGTGTTAAGTCTCTGTACCAGGATCGATGGAGGTATTTCCACATATTGATCTAATGTAGGGGAAGATAGAGCAACAGCCATGAGGCGCAACACTATTAAATAGCAAAGCTGAGAGTAATTTGTTTGCCAACATAAGCAGCAACAGTACAAAAAAAAAAAATCTGGGTGCTATGAAGTGCTAGCATTTGTGGGTTTGTGTAACAAGCATCAAGACACAAGGACAGAGAAGAGATAAATACAAAGAAAACAGGAGCAGAACATTATTACACTGTCGCACTGTTATTACACTTATGTTCTTCTTTACCTCAACCTTCAGGAAAATTAAACCGAAAATATCAGGCTCTCTAGGTTTATGATATCTGTCTGATGTGTCTGCTTCAACCCCAATACAATGGACATGTACATGCATGTACTGTATGTATGTATGTATGTATGTATGTGTGTGTATATGTAAAGAGAAGATTGTCCCAAAAAAATGACCAGATCAGTTGTTTGTGCAAGTGCCCTAAAACGATATTTACATTCAAGTGACGGAAGCCCTCCACGACTGTAGTAATTATGATGGAAGAAAAGGAGGAAATCAGGTGACATTATTATAGAGCAAAGAGAGGGGGTCAGGGTGGATGGATGGATCAACAGAACATCAGACTTTAACACAGGAGATCGTTGTTTCCTGTTTCCAACCCACAGTCGACATTGTTTTTTTTTAAACCCTAACCCTCCTAAAGTGGTAATTTTAACCCAAACCACAGTGTTTCCTTAACCTTAACAAACCCATGATCTTTCTCTAAACCCACCCAGACCTTATCCACAGCATTGTCACATTATAAAACATTGTTATTTTTCAACAGTGATTTGTAATGGTTTTGGAAAGCACAGAGAATGTTCATGAACAAATGATGTATTTTGTCATTTAATTTGGAGGACTTGTTGGTAACGTTATGTGTGTATATTTCCTTCCTCTCTCTTTTTTTTTCTTTTTTTATAACTGTTATACAATGAGAGATGTTCTTGACTTTTAATCCAACAGTGGAGATCTTCTTCTTCTTCTTCCTGCTGCAGTCCCAGACAGGAACTTCCTGTACTGGGCCAGCATATCTACTAACCTGTCCTCTCCATGACCTGAGGCTGAACAGCAGCCTTTATATATTATACAGGCATGCAGCTCCCATGCATAACACAGCATTGCCATAAAGCCTGCAACAACAAAGTCATTTCCATATCATCCATAACATTTTCATAATGTGAACGACCAGGTTGCTGTGTATCGGGTTCCTTGGGGTGAAAGACAACATTTTCCTAGACACTGCAGTGGCGGGATCACACAAACATACATACACACACATGGTGGTGCACATACACTTATATCTGCACACTGCGGGATTGGAGGGGAGCTCTGGGACCTGCACTGGCATAATAGACACTAAGTCATGCATGTATTCATGTAGCCCAGCAGCACAGAGGACACCTTGATCTCTGTGTCAAACACTGCTGGCTTTCACACAGGAAGTCAACACCTTTATACCACTTTAGTCATGTAGCTGCTGTGCTGCACACTTATGGCTACACTTGTAACTTATGCTGCTGTTTTTACTGTCAGAACCCAGAGAATTAGCCATATTTCACCCTTGTGTAGTCTTAACATTCTGCATACTCCCCTTGTCCTAAGGATCAAAAATGATCCGCCTTCACTAAACCCTTAAAATAAAGCAGCTTAATTGAATTTTAAACCCCAAATCTATTTTGCATGAATGCACAAACTGTCATTCATCACAAACTTTGTGAATATCTGGGTGTTCCCTCTTCACAGTACAGAGAGACTGCATTTAATCAGTGGAAACCACTCCAGGTAGGGTTGATCTTGTTCCATATCACAAAGGCAGGTATAAGGACATATCAATGATGTTATGGAAGATGACCAGGGGCCTGCGGGCAGTCATCCTCCTGCAGCTGTAAGTTCCAATCACCTTGTCCAGGTTGTTCACGCATCCTTTGTTGTGGCTGTAGTCCAGGATGATGGCTGGCTTCCTGTCCTCACAATCACTGATCTCAGCCGTTTTGTGCAGTGTGCTCAGGAAGATCACATTCTTAATCCTCTTTGGGAGGTAAGAAACTAGAGTGGTGGTGGGGGTGGAGGCAAACTTTGATGAGAAGGCCTCTCTCCCCCTTGTTGTGAGGAGTGCAGGGGGGGGCCACGGCTTGTTCTTTCTAAATGTGCCAACTTAGATGATCTTCCTCTTCAGGAGCTGCTGGCTGAGTTCATATGAGGTGAAGAAATTGTCACACGTGATATTGTGCCCCCTCAGTCCATCTGTCACATCAAGCACAACCTGCGGGCCTCCACTGGTCTGCTTCCCTGTGTGGACTTGCATTTTCCAAGCGTAGCTGGATTGTGCATCACAGGCCACCCATATCTTGATGCCATACTTTGCTGGCTTTCTGGGCATATACTGCTGGAAAGGACAGTGAGCTTTTGACAAAAGAGATTACTATCAGTGATTAGTGTCAGTGCCACAGAAAACAATCACATAAATTGATGATATTACAACAGTAGATAATCACTTGCATTACACATATGACAATAAAAATTTACCTCTGTATGGAACCAGTAGCTCATCTGTTACATCAGGCCCAGGGTTGTAGAGGTATGGCAGATGCTCCACCCACTTCTCTTAGACCTCTTTTATGGCTGCCAGTTTGTCTCTCACACGTATTGCAGGTCTTGATTCGCAGTTATCAAATCGTAGCATTCTTGAGAAAGTGTGAAAGACTTTCAGTGGCATTGTGGCAAGGAAAATCATGCTTCCACTCTCTGCATCCCAGAGACTAAATGTAGCCACACCTCAGGACCTATATACACCCGCTAAAATTAGCAGCCCTATGTAGGCATGCATGTCAATCTCATCCATCCTTTTCCAGTTTTCTCCATATTTACAGAAACCCTCCAAAATTGTCATCTCCAGGGTGATTTTTTTTCTATTGCTGGTGTGATGAACATGTAGAATGTTGAGGCGATGTCCTGGTAATTGGGAAACTGCATGGCTTGTAGGCCCTGGGGTCATCCTTATGACATTTTGTGCTGCCATCCTGCCCTGATTGTCATATGGCGACAAGGACCATGTTATTTTTTCTGTTCTGTTCTTTGACAAAAATGTCTCTCTTTCAGCTTGGTGGATTTTTTCCTTCATCTGAAGATGATGCATCATTCTCTGGGTTGTATTCCTCCCCATCTTCTTCTTCATATACCTCCTTCTCTTCTAAATCATTGGTCTCTTGTTCCTCCTGGACATCTGAAAAAATCAGATCTATGACCTGTTGGGCACTGAAACGTGCACTCATGGCTTCAGCAAAGAGAGAACTGGGGGTACTGTCATCTGCAGCACCTTTATAGCCTCCGACTGCATTCTCCATTAGTAAACAATGCTTTCAAGAAATGTTTATTTTTGTCTGAAATTTTGTTTATTTCTTCTGAAATTGTTTTTTTTTTTTGTGAGTGTGTGTTTTTTGTGGTGTGTAAATGATTTTATAACTGCTGGGTCAAGAATGACCCTAAGGCAATCTGCGTACCCTGGTGATGTACAGCTTTCATGGACATATGAAAAAAGGCAATGTTTCACTTTTTCTAATGTTGGGGTAGATCTAGGAAAAGTCATCAAATTTCAAGTTGAAAATATGTGTCTGTGTTTCTTTTTTTTCCTTTCCTCTCATATAAGTCCTAAGCAGCAGCACTAACTTTTAAATGAGAATGTATGGCAGCTGTTAAAATTTGTTGTTTCAGGAATTCTAAGTTCTAAGTATCTTGTTATTTCCCTCCACTATTTGATTCATGGATAGCTCTTACACAGATCTAGTCCAGTACCAAGTGTTCTTGTTTGATGGAACGCTCAACTGGAGCAACCTACATTTTGGGGTGGATAGCCTCTGGGGAAAGGAACCAAGAGACACTTTTCTATCTCTCTTCTAGGAGGTGTTATCTTGGTTGATTTATTCTGTATGTTTGTTTTAAAAGATCCAAGTATCTTCTCCACAGTAAGCAATTGATGAACTATCAGGCATTCCTTTGCAGTTTCAGGATAACATGACATCACAAAGACATATACTCAGAGATATTGGCTCTGTAGGCGTCATTATGTGGAATATTAGAGGTATGGGCAATGCGGTTAAGCGCAACAAAATCTTCTCTCATATAAAATCATTGAATCCAGACATATTTCTACAATACTTAAAGATTATTCATCACACAAGATTGAGAAATAACTGGATCAGGCAGGTTTATCACTCCAATTTTAACCATAAGTGTGTGTAACAACTCTTTTCAGAAAGGGAGTCCAGTTTGACAAAACAAAATCAATTCAAGACCCTGATGGCGATATATTATATTAGTAGGAAGGCTATGCAACACTACAATTATCCTTGTAAACATCTATGGTCCAAATTGGGATGACCCACAATTTTCTTATTAAACTAATAGCCTCTATCCCTGATGTTGACACTCATCAGCTCATCATAGCAGGATACACTAGATTCCCACTCTCAATCCTGACGTTCAGACCTCTCTTGATGAACCACTTACCACTGCAATTCACTCCATGCAGATCAGAAGGGCCTCAGGACCAGATGGGTTTCCAGTTGAGTATTACAAGGCTTTTTCTTCCATTCTTGAAGTAATGTATGATAAAACACAAGAACATGACAGTCTACTGCCAACCCTCACACAAGCAGCTATATCAGTCTTGCTAAAAAAGGATAAAAACCAATGTGACAGCTCATCTTACAGACCCGTCAGTGCCCTATGCTGTGACTACAAAATATCGACCAAATCTCTCGCAAACCGGTTAAACGGGGTGATACCTACAATTATACATCAAGACCAAACAGGCTTTATACCAGGGCGACAATTGTGAGGCGACTCTTCAATTGTTATATTCAACCCATCTTATCATTAGATGCTGAAAAGGAATTTGATAAGCTAGAGTGGTAGTATTTACATGTAGTCTTAAGGGAATTTGGATTTGGGGAAACATTCTGTAAGTGGATTAGAATTTTGTATGACAGCCCTAGATCTGTTGTTAAAACAAATGGCTTAATATTAGATTATTTCCCAATATACAAGGGTACCCGCCAGTGCTGTTGCTTGATGCCATTTTTGTTCGATTTAGCCATAGAACCTCTTGCTATTGCAATCAGGAATGACGGGAGAATTAGGGGCATTACAGGGGGGATACAATCCAAAAGGTTTTGCTATACGCCGATGACCTGCTCCTCTATGTAGCCAACCCAGTACATTCCATACCTTACCTCTTACGTCTGCTACAGGAGTTTTGGAGCTTCTCAGGCTATAAATTAAATTGAACTAAGCCTACTTTTTCCTGTAAATAATAATGGAAAATCACTAAAATATGACCAATCCTCTTTCAAAATTGAACATCAATCCTTCAAGTACTATATAACCAGTTCCTTTAAAACACTCACAATGGCAAATTTCAATACAATGTTAGTACATATGAAAGCAGATTTAGAACGGTGGTCATGCCTCCCAATTTCATTAGCTAGACGTGCTAACAAACTCAAAAGAACAGTAATACTAAGATTTCTGTATTTATTTCAAGCACTACCTGTCACAACAAAACAATTCTTTGTCGGAAGATCAGCGGTTCGATTCCCGGCTCCTCCAGTCCACATGTCAATGTGTCCTTGGGCAAGATACTGAACCCCAAATTGCTTCTGATGGCTTTGCCAGCATGGTAGCTTGCTGCCATCGGTGTGTGAGTGTGTGCGAATGGTTTCCTCTGATGGGCAGGTTGGGACCTTGTATGGTAGCCCCTGTACCCATTCAGCGTATGTATGTGTGTGAATGGGTGAATTGACTCGTAGTGTTAAAAAATCGCTTTGAGTGGTCGGATGACTAGAAAGGCGCTATACAAGCACAGTCAATTTACCATCCATTTACAGTCCATTTGTTAAATTAGAGAAATATATCAACTTTTGTATGGAACTAATAAACCCCTCAGATGAAGAAGATCTATTTGGAAAGACCTAAATCTGAAGGAAGGCTGGGTCTCCCTAATTTTCTTCACTATTACTGGGCAGCAGATATCTCCAAACTGACATACTGGGTGATGGCATTTTCTGATAAAGATGGGCCTGTCTGGGCAACAATGGAACTCACCTCACGTACATCAATCTCCCCAATCTCACTGTTATCTGCTCCATTGTCAGCATGCACTAATACTAAGATTTTTTTCAAACCCTGTAGTGTTTAATTTCATTAAAATCTGGATAGAATTTCACAAACATTTCAGTTTTAATCAGATGAATGGCTTTTCTCCCCTGTCTCTCAATCATCTCTTCATGCCCTCACAAATCAATTCAAATTTTGCTAGCTGGCACCAAAACAGATTAATCTTTTTTGAAGACCTATTTGACGACAAATCATTCATGTCTTTTGAATTTTTATGCAAAGAGCATGATATCCCAAAATCACACTTTTTCAGATATCTTCAAGCTTGCAACATCAGATATCAGCAAATGTTGCAACCAAACACTTCCCTACCTACCCCAAACCTCAAAATAAAGATTTTACATACATTCTACATGAATATTACATTTGAATCCATTTGACAGAGGCTTAATTTTCAGGACATATAACATTATCCAGAATATTGATCTGCCAACAAGGACTAAAATAGCCTGGGATGATAAAAGCCTGGGAACACGACCTAGAAATGGTGATCCCTGAGAGTGTCTGTGTAAATTGCATCTCTGCCCGTGTCTTATACAAATAGAGGAAGTATGTATATACTTCCTCTATTTGTATAAGACACAGGTTAATTTGTTCAAGGTGTTCCACAGAATGCATTACTCCAATGACAGACTAGCTAAAATATACCCATCTATTAACCCCACCTACCCTAGATGCAGTAACCCAGTCTCATTAGGCCACATGTTCTGGTCCTGTCCCTCCCTAGTCAATTTCTGGTCCTCCATATTCTACCTTTCAGTTTTATGTAATACACCTCTTGAAGCCAACCCACTCAATACCATCTTTGGAGTAAAGCTGTATTCAGATCAAATCAGGTGGTGCGGCAAAAACGCCAGTCCTTCCATTCATTTGAATAGGGGTAGTGCGATTAGGCTGCGGGGGTTTTGGCCACAGCAGCACTGCACCCGCCTGCAGCTAGAAAGTTGATCCAGAGTCAACTTTTGAAGAAACACAACCCAACGTCACTTTGCGCTAATCAATCACAACTGGTGATCAGATTGATCAGAGCTAAACCCTGCCATGAGGAAGTACAAAGACGCTACTAGGAGGAGGGGAGGACATTTCTCTTTGTTTGATAATGTTAAAAGTAAAGTTAGACTTAAGCTTCCTGACTCATTTTAAAAAAGACAAGAGAAAAAGAGAGAGACAGAGAGCATCTGTGATCGAGTGAGCTAGTGAGAGTGAATGAAGACTAGCGAAAAAGCTGGTGAATCAGGTCAATAAAACTTTATTTTCTGATTGTTTCACAGAGGTTACATTCTAGTTCTGTGTGAGTTTAGTATGTTTGTACATGTGTGATGTCACCCCTTAAACTCAGATTTTCAATCAGCACAGAGAAACCTTCCTCTTCAACAGATGGATGTGAAAACAGCTTTCTGGTGTCAAGTTCTGCACATACACACGTGGACAAAATTGTTGGTACCCCTCAGTTAATGAAAGAAAAAACCCACAATTCTCACTGAAATCACTTGAAACTTACAAAAGTAATAATAAATAAAAATGTGTTGAAAATTAAACAATCAAAACCAGCCATCACTTTTGAATTGTTGATTAACATAATTATTTAAAAAAACAAACTAATGAAACAGGCCTGGACAAAAATGATGGTACCCCTATAAAAGATTGAAAATAATTTGACCAGAGGGACATGTTTAACTCAGGTGTGTCCTTTAATTGACATCACAGGTGTCTTCAAGCTCATAATCAGTCAGTCTGCCTATTTAAAGGGTGACAAATAGTCACTGTGCTGTTTGGTGACAAGGTGTGTACCACACTGAACATGGACAACAGAAAGCAAAGGAGAGAATTGTCCCAGGACATTCGAAACAAAATTATAGACAAACATCTTAAAGGTAAAGGCTATAAGACCATCTCTAAGCAGCTTGAAGTTCCTGTGACAACAGTGGCACATATTATTCAGAAGTTTAAGATCCACGGGACAGTAGCCAACCTCCCTGGACGTGGCCGCAAGAAGAAAATTGATGACAAGTTGAAGAGACGGATAGTTCGAATTGTAACCAAAGAGCCCAGAACAACCTCCAAAGATATTAAAGGTGAACTCCAAGGCCAAGGTACATCAGTGTCAGATCGCACCATTCGTCGTTGTTTGAGCCAAAGTGGACTTCATGGGAGACGACCAAGGAGGACACCACTGTTGAAAGCAAATCATAAAAAAGCGAGACTGGAATTTGCAAAAATGCATGTTGACAAGCCACAAAGCTTCTGGGAGAATGTCCTTTGGACAGATGAGACAAAACTGGAGCTTTTTGGTAAAGCACATCAACTCTATGTTCATAGACTTAAAAATCAAGCGTATGAAGAAAAGAACACTGTCCCTACGGTGAAACATGGAGGAGGCTCAGTTATGTTTTGGGGCTGCTTTGCTGCATCTGGCACAGGATGTCTTGAATCTGTGCGAGGTACAATGAAATCTCAAGACTATCAAGGCATTCTGGAGAGAAATGTGCTGCCTAGTGTCAGAAAGCTAGGTCTCAGTTGCAGGTCATGGGTCTTCCAACAGGACAACGATCCAAAACACACAGCCAAAAACTCCCAAGAATGGCTAAGAGAAAAGCGTTGGACTATTCTGAAGTGGCCTTCTATGAGCCCAGATCTGAATCCCATTGAACATCTGTGGAAGGAGCTGAAACATGCCATCTGGAGAAGACACCCATCAAACTTGACACAACTGGAGCAGTTTGCTCACGAGGAGTGGGCCAAAATACCTGTTGATAGATCTAGAAGGCTCATTGACAAATATAGAAATCGTTTAATTGCAGTGATTGCCTCAAAAGGTGGTGCAACAAAATATTAAATTATGGGTACCATCATTTTTGTCCAGGCCTGTTTCATTAGTTTCATTAGTTTCATTTTTTTAAATAATTATGTTAATCAACAATTCAAAAGTAATGGCTGATTTTGATTGTTTAATTTTCAATAAATTTTTATTCATGGTTACTTTTGTACATTTCAAATGATTTCAGTGAGAATTGTGGGTTTTTCTTTCATTAACTGAGGGGTACCAACAATTTTGTCCACGTGTGTACATCATTCTGCACAGTGAAGCTCGAACAGCCAACTGAAGGAACAAGAAGAAAAACCTAATTTTGAGTGCTGCGAGACTTTAAGTAAAAGAGCTCAATACTCTGACATGGACAAAATCCCTTAGTATATGTCTTCCCTGTGGGATGTAAGTGAAAGACAATCACACACCATGCTATGGATCATCAAACATGCTTTATAAAGTTAACATGACCAGTGTGTGTGAGTGTTTGTGAGTTTGTGTGTGAAGACGTGATAGTGAAGACAGATGAGAACGAGTGGTAGCCATTCGGGTGCTGGGTGCCACAAATTCATTTGGTGGCATTTGAGAAGAGGGTCCCTGGCCATGTTGGCGCTAGGAAAACAATTAGCCACAGAGCCCGAGTTAAATGAAGTAGAAAGGAAATAGAAACTTGATGACCCTGAAATGCTGTTCCTCTGGAGAAAGGAAACACAGACACACAGAGCTGAAATGAGAGAGAGCTTCTAGAGATGCTCTATAAGCTGTAGATCTACACACACACACACACACACATACCCTCTCTCTCTCTCCCTCACTCTCTCTCTCTCACAGGTCCAGGATCATCATTGTTGATGGATTAAAAGTCCAGTTCGAATGAGCTCGGCCAAGAGAGTAATAAGCGGTCCTTCTGGCTCCACTGTCACTTGTCAGTGCGTGCCTGTGTGTGTGTGTGTTTGTAAGAATGTGTGTGTCTGAAACAGTGCCAGCAGCCCAGTGCAGTTCACTCAGCAAGATGTTAAAGATAATCAGAGGCAATGGCCCTGCATAAACCCTCACTAACTGGCAAGCTTGCTACAATATGCTGCCTAGTGAGGTAAGCTGGCACAGTATCTCTTTCTTGCACACACACACACACACACACACTTCGGTGGATATTGCTGAAAAAATGTCAGCCATAAATTGCATCAAAGATTAGTTTAATAAAGCTAAAATTCTATAAGTGTTCCAAGTCGGATTCAACAAATTCTCTTAACAGCCTGAACCGTAACACTTTATGATACAGCTCGTGATTTACAGTGTAACTTCCCGTCACTTACCATGTAATTTCCCGGAACTTATGGTTTAACTTCCTCATATGAATCCATACATATAAAATACTTACCACTTCTTACTGGTACTTAAATGTAGATACAGCGGAAGAAAACAAGACACCGAGGAACACTGTAAACTTCATAATCCAGCCTGGCCCCTGTTGTTACTAAGTACTTATAGAGTAAGTAGTCTGTATTTACAGAGTAAGGACCAGGAGAACAGTGTAAACTTTATAATACAACCCGCTCCCTGTTGTTAAGACCGGGAGAATAGCCGGGAGAGACAACAAGGCAAGTGAGAATGAGAGAAGTTTTCTAGAAACTACTGAAATGTAGAAGTTGTGCCAAAATATGCCAATAAAAATCATAAA
Organism: Scomberomorus guttatus; assembly: GCA_038419695.1. Lineage (NCBI taxonomy): Eukaryota > Metazoa > Chordata > Actinopteri > Scombriformes > Scombridae > Scomberomorus > Scomberomorus guttatus. Next base: position 2,982,483 of record CM076464.1, on the reverse strand, counting down.
ATCTAAACAACATTTCAGTAAATTGGCAGCTATGATGATGATAATATGGTGAACAGAATATTAAGCTTGCATTAATTTTGCTTTAGTTATATATTTTATTTTAGTTGACTTTGGTATCGTATTTAAACTCCAAATTCATTCAGATTAAGACAATATAAAGGCAGAGACTATCTGTTCAGGACTCATACGACAGGTCTGAACCACTTGTAAATTCCATTCGTACCTAAGAGAAAATTTTAAGTATGAGAAAATTGATGAATGCCACAAATGTTCTTAAATTACTTGTACGTGCCTCTTAAGAACAAATATATTTGTAAGTCTGGTTCTTGAATGAGGCCTGTTGTCATCCCTAATAATCTGAAGGATTATAACTTTAAAGGCTGCTAAAAACAGAAATATTAAATGAAGGATGGAATTTACCATCACTGTTTAGACAAATGATGTGAACTGCATAATGGGCCTCATGCAAGAAGCACTCATCCTGACCTGTCCTACGTGTCATGAATAGATCATATCTGTCTTGAATTATAATGGCTTAATCTGAATTAATTTGGAGTTTAAATATTATATATATATATATATATATACTGACATTAACAAAAAATAAATATATAACTAAAACAAACTTGATACAAAATTAATATTATGGTAATCATATTATCATCATCATGGCTGCCTATGATTTTTATAAGAATATTTTGGCGCAGCAACTTCTACAATTCAGTAGTTGCTAGGAAACTTCTCTCATTCCTACAATTGCCTTGTTATCTCTCTGCAGGTCCAGTATCATGTTGTGTTGCAGCTGACAGTGTAACATCACCTATGGTAGGCTATAATAGTCTCTCCTCTAATACGTCTGTGGCTGTCACATTACCACCTCTCATATTAGCCATAGAGTGCTTTGGTTTAGAAAGACGTTTTTTAAGCATCTAACTTCACGTCAAAGCATTCCCTCTTTACTTCTGTCACAGTGCAGAGCTGCTCTGATAACATGTCAGCTGGATTCATATTTTTTAATTTGTTTCAGATCCTCTACTACTGACATTCCTAAATTTGTTGTTTTTTTCTGAAAACAGGGCTTGAAGCTGCGCGATGTTTTGACTGTTTGGGAACTTTTTTTGTGAATTAAACTCGCCCACAAACAGAGTGGAACATGGAGTCTTATATGGCAATTTTAGGGAAGCTGATGAATGATCACATCTCACAAACATGCACCTCCTCATGAACAGGTGACATTCATCAGGCTACGTGAATAGGAACAGCCCAAGCCCCTCCCCTACCAGTCTGTGAAGACTGTTTCTTGGCCTTTCACACTCTCAACAGATTCTTGAATAGCTTGCAGATGTCCACCGTCTGCAGGAGCGCCCTCTTGCTCAGAATGGTGGCCAGTTTCTCGGCCCTTGTCTTCCTGACTCCCATTCTCTCCAGTACTTTGAAGTTCCCTTCGTACCACTTCCCTCTTGCACCGAGAGGGAACCTGGCCACATCTGAGTTGAGTTTTCGCTTTTCTGAACTTCTGGCCAAACCGTGGTCTGCGACATAGATTACCCTTGGTAGGGCCTATGTCTTCAGCAATTTGACCTTCAGGGACGGTTTCAATGCTACTTTTGAGATTTCCTGGGCCATGTCCAGAATTATCTCTCTGAGTGGGGGTGTCAGGATCCCCTTCCAGTGATTTATCTGGATGCTCAGATACGTCACTGTTTCCTGAACCCCCACCTGATGAATGTGAACTCCTGCGTGTGTCCACGCCTTGCACTGGTTGATGACATACTTCTTTGGGCCGTTGCTCCCAACCATAAATCCATGGCATGTCTGTGGGTTTGTTCTTAATCCCGTGAGACTAGAGAACTTGTCCAGGATTGCAAGGTTCTTGGACATGCCATCCCAAGAACTGCTCAGCAACACCAAATTGTCTGTGAACGCCAGTGAGGTTATCATTGTGCCTTGCAATGTGAACCCTGAGCCCAACTTTTCCAGCATGTGGAGTAGAGGGTCCAGGGCCAGGTTAAAGAGCAGTGGGGACATCGGGTCCCCATGCTTCACTCTCACTCAGAGTTTGATTCTCTCCATCTCGCCCTGTGCTGTTTTGATTGTTGTGTAACAATTCCTGTAGGAGTCCTTGATGATGGCTTGATTCCACCAGGTGCATCTGCATCAGCTCCAACGTGGCCAGAGCTGATTGCGGCCACTCTAGTCAATGCTTGTAATCCCACCAGAGGCACCGCAGTGCATTTCAGAAATGTCCCAGAAGTGGCTCTCCACTCTGCTCTGCTAAACATACGTGCCTAGTCTATTTTTGATGGAAGCCACATCAAGCTGCACAGAACAGATTGAGCCAGCAAGGAAGTCAGACACAGGAATGGCATAGAGCATCCGGTCAATTCTCAAAATAAAACACCCTGTGCAGACTCCCTTCATGTAACTATGGTATTAAAGGGTAATACCAACTACCCAGTGTAAATTCTGTTCAAATACAGTTTACTGTGGGGTCTCTTGCTTTTCTTATGCTAATGAAAAATGCTGATAAAAGGCTCCACAGAGTGGCATGGCCACACAACCACACTTTTAAATGTTGTAAGGGCGCTGACAAGAATACTTGGGCAGTCTTAAGTTTTTAAACAAAAAAAAGAGAAGAAAAAAAAGAAAACATTATAAAGAATGAAGACCTTTTCACAAATACAACAATAACTTGTCTTAGGGAGCATAATCAGTTATCAGCTTTTTACTAATTGTTTCCTAACATGATAACAAAAAAATAACAAATCTGAAAAACAAAAGAGAGCTATTTACAAACTAGAGTCCACAATAACCTTTTTGGCCATGTTATCACACCATCCATTCCTGCCAAGATACACTGTCCTGTTTCCTCCCATATTTTTTACTGGTACCATGTGTCTCCCCAGCTGCTCTGCCTCATCAAGCTCTAGTTATAATAAACCTTTAGTTATTGCTAGGGTTAAGCAGGAAGTTGTGGATGCATGCAGCCACCACAAGTGTGTCCACATTTTGTGGGTGCAGGTCGATTCTGTGATGAAATATTCTCCACCTGGAGGCCAGAATGCCAAAGGCATTTTCCACCACCATCCTTGCTCTTGAAAGTCTGTAGTTTAAAATCCTCTTTTGATGAGTGAGGTTCTGTCCGGGGTATGGTCTCATCCAGTATGGGTACAGGGTGGCACATCACTAGTTCTTCCGAAGTCCCCCACTTGAATTACTCAGAACCTGTAGTCAGCACCCACAAGTGCCAAAAGCACTATGGAAGTCTTCTTGTAATTGAAGTACTGACTTCCAGACAATGATGGTGCTTGTGTGGTTACATGTTTTCCATCTATTGCTCTCAGGCAATTTGGGAAATTCCATTTTTCCCAGAAGCCTTGTGCCACCTCTTTGTGTTGGCCTGGGTAGGAACCTCTCTATCATCACATTTTCAATGGCTGCACACACCATATGGACAAAGTTGATTACAGTTGTGCGCCTTAGGCAATAGCTGAATGCTAGGCTGACCAGTAAGTCCCCAGAAGCCAAGTACCTGTGAGGGAAGAAACAAGCAAAGATAAGTCACGTGAAATTCTTTTATTCATCTGTGTCTCTTCTTTGTTTCAGTCGACGTTTGCAAGGCGTGATGTAAAGCATTAAGGGGTGCTTTTGTGAAAAGCAGAAAAAAGAATCTGCCAAGTGGATCAGCAGGTGGCATTCAAAAGGACTGGAAGTATGTCCTTCCTTTTTCCCCACCTACAGTCAAGAAGGTCTGTAAAAAATTATTTAAACATATGTAATTTTCATGAAATTACTGAAGTCTACTGAAGAGGGAAAATGGCATAAATCTAGAGAGCCCACTGACCTCAGTGACTATCAGGGTCTCATAGCATCATTCTCCTCCAGTTTACTATCAGAACAAGATCTGTGGCGCCACAGACACTCTGGAAAATGTTCTCTGCTTTTAACTAACTCCTCAATCCGCCTCCTCCTCTGCCCTCCACTCTGCTCACTGCAGACATGTTCACCTCCTTCTTTAGTGATAGGGTCTCTGCCATCAGTAACCAGTTCTCTGAAGCTGACCAACTCAGTCTGCAGCTGCCAGCTAACAGGGCTGCACTCTCCTCATTCTCCCCTCTGACTGAGGAGGAAGTCTTCTGCTGGACTCTCGTCCCACTACCTGTCCGCTGGAGCCAATACCATCCAACTTTCTACAGCACTTAACCCCGCAGTCACACACATCACCAACTCCTCCCTTACAAAGGGTGGGTTCCCCACTGCATTTAAGCAAGCTCGGGTCACCCTGCTGCTAAAAAACCTACACTCAACCCAGCCCAGGTTGAAAACTACAGACCGGTTTCACTCCTGCCCTTCCTATCAAAAACACTTACGCACACAGAAAGGAATTCAGAGACTTGGTTAAAGACTGAGAACAACCTGTATGATCCGAGTCAGTCTGGCTTTAAGTGGGGTCACTACTGAGACTGCACTCCTGTCAGTAATGGAATCACTGCGTTCAGCTAGAGCTCCTGGTCAGTCCTCAGCTCTATTACTGCTCGATCTGTCAGCTGCCTTTGACATGGTTAACCACCAAATCCTCCTCTCCACACTCACTGAGCTTGGTATCTCAGGATCTGTCCTCTGCTGGTTCATGTCGTACCTCTCAGGGAGATATAGATCTTATCTTGGAGGAGAGAAGTGTCCAAACCGCACTGCTCATCCACAGGGGTTCCTCAAGGGTCAGTGCTTGGTCAGCTTTCCGACATAGAAATGTGGGGCCTGTTTCCAACAAATTTTGTGACTGCAAAAACAGACAATCCAACAATCGCGTCTGCTTTGGCCAGGTGTGTGGAAGTGTGACAGTAGGTAGGATTTGAAAATCTCTGTCAAGTTCTCTTTTTTTCATCCTTTACACAGTGCATCAATATGTTTGTTTGCAGTTCTACTGCTGAATTGCTCAACATTTCACAGTTGTATGAAGTTGTAATAGCATAAATGTTATTAAAACTAGCATTCTTATAAGTAATATGAGCAGAGCGATCTTAAGTTTCAGTGGTTAAGTGGCCTTTAAGGCATGAAAATGGTCAGACAAACAGTTTAGGTACAGTGTCGATACAACACTTTCCAACCCCCCACCCATTACACACATACATTCAGAAGTGATCTTATAAAACCAGTGATTGTTTTTTTTTTTTTTTTTTAAACCAAAGCTTTGCAGGTCATTATCCTAATTGTCAAAGCTGTAGGCCTGTTCTGTACATCGCTGTAATAACTCCAGTACATTATCATTTGGTGCCACCATGGGCACCCACTAATAAGCACCCATAAACACTCTCATCATAATGCATGTGGAACCCCAGCCCAATCCTTACTGAAAATGAACAAGGATCTGATCTGGGATTCAGAGGCCTAATTCATCCCTTTAGTGGCAATGGGTGAGCCTCAGCCGGCTAGCTGGGGGAGCATCATTTATGCTAACAGGGCCTGTGGAGACTTAGCCAAAAAAGAGGGGAAATATCATTAACATAATGCTTCATTTGCATACCAATCCTAGCATCCACACAAAGACACACACATAAACACATGCATAAACACATGCACGAATACACATACTTTGTGTTAGTTTAGGAGTGGGTTTAGTCTTACCACACACACGCACATGTACTCATGCACATGTGCTTTCATACATACAGTACATGCGCACACATATGCGTACACCCATGTACTATATATATATATATATATATATATATATATATATATATATATATATATATATATATATATATATATATATATATATATATATATATATATATATATATATATAATGTGTGTGTGTGTGTGTGTATGTATGTATATACATATACAGTATATATTCTCTGCACAAACACATACTGTAGACAGACACACATGCAGATACACACACACAAATACACAGTCATTGTGAGTAGAGCAGACAGCGGTGGGGGTTGGATCGGGGTTCAGTCCCAGCTCTTTGTTTGATGCCTGTATGGCTGTGGCTCCTTTTAATGAGCTCTAATGGCAGTCCAGAAGGATTCTAATTAATCTGCACACACACAAAAGGCCTGTCTCTTTCTCTCTGTCTCTCTCTCTCCCTCTCTTTCTCTGTTGACCTCTCTCTCTCTCTCTCTCTCTCTCTCTCTTTCTCTCTCTCTCTCTCTCCTCACCCCCCTCCTACCTCCATGCTCTCCATCTCCAGCTTTCGAGAATCCTACCTTTCTTCCTTCCTTTCACCCTTCCCTCCCTAATCTGTGGTGGATATTAAAACCAAGGCATGTATGTGACAGGAGGTGAAGGCCATAAGGGGAAAAATGGATGATTTAATTGCACCAAAGATGGCTATTATTATGAGATTGCAAAAGCTATTTCCAACAGCAGCAGCAGCCAGGAGTCATCCAAGGCCCCCCATCACCCACCATCCCCCAGTCTTAAGTGCCCAATGTTCAGCTAGCAAAGGTCGTGCCACTGTTGTCACCATTCCCCAAATGAAGACACTAATGAAAGGTTTGACATTCGCTCTATGGCCCAGTAGCTCCATCAAGATTCCCCCTTTTACTGGTAAATCTACTTCATCCTTATTACACTAGCTTTGAGCTAAGCTCTTGAATAACCAAGAGGCTGACATTAGCAATCAGAGAGATGGTCCTAGAAGCACAATGACTCAAACAACCCTTTGATAATAGCGAAGATCCCACCGTCGCCCTTAACAATGTTATATATAGTATTTAAACATTTTAAAAACCATGAACACCTGAAAAAATAATTCCAATTATCGCAGAGTTAAATACTGAGATGTGGGAACACGGCTACAGATGATGATGCTCAGACAGAGCTAGAAATACAGTCACTCAATCAGGAGGGTTAAACAAACCCTCAGTTTAGAGAAAACAAGGTTGAGCACTTAATTCTGTATTCCAACCTGTGTATTGAGTGCACACAGTGTTCCTCTGCAATGAAGGATTATCTTCAGTTTTACCTCCAAAAGTGGTAGTTTAGATGTGGATCTGGATGTCAGCTTGTTTGTTTGACTGTTTAACTTTGCAGTAGCAGTGTTTATGTGTTCCCAAATTTCAGCTATTAATTTGGTGAGTACAATGTTATCATAACCCATACATGAAGACTAAAGGTGTGTTCAGAAAGAAAGCAAGAAAAATTTTGCCTTGCATCATTCACGCAAATTCAGTTTTTAGACTGTTCACAGTCCGTGTTAATTCGCCCCAGCCACTATATCGACGGGTACAGACTGTAGATGTACCGACCATGTGTGTGGAAATGTGTCTGTGTTCAGCTCAGCTTCTGACTGATCTTAGAATTCACAAGAAACTCCAATTCCTTCTTCCATTTCCCTCCAGCTTCTCTAATTTTTCCTCATCACTGTACATTTATGAAGCAGTGTGAATTTGAAGTGTGAATTTTTTTTCTCAAATTGAAACATTTTGAACTTGCATGGATGCGACTTAATGTCTAACTGTCAACCTGTGCAAAATTTGCTTCGTGTTTTTCCATTGACTTTGTATGCAATTGCACCGCCTTTTGCACTGCCTACAGCCACACACACCTGAGTACAGCTCTGTGAGGCTGTACTCAGCATGCTAATATGCACACAATCATGATTTTAACATGCTGTTGTTTAGCAGGTATAATGTTTACCTGTACTCACCATCTTATGACTTGCTGCTGGTGCCAGATGGAGAGTCAGGGGAAACCTCAAATTTCCCATTGCCACTAACTCAGATAATCTGATCCATGTATCAAATAGCAGTGATCACAAAACCAATCAGCACCTAAAATCCCAGGAAGCATGTCACACTAAGAAGGCACTGTTAAATGTTAGTCATTTCATTCATAAATCATTTTAAATTATTTTATTTTAACCCATCATGCAAATATTTTATTTCTTAATGAAACCTGGCTAAGACCTGGTGAAAACAGCACACTCCTGTCCTGCTCGGGGGCTTGGCAGTTGTTTTTAACACTGACCTTTTCAAGTGCAGATTTTTATCCTCTGAAAAATATCTTACCTTTGAATTGCTACTGTACAAGATTGAAATGTCAAGTCCAATACTGTGTGCATTAATATACAGACTTCCTAAATTTAACAATACTTTTATCTTTGAATTTTCTGATCTATTGTCTACTTTTAGTAACAAATTCTGATCATCTCTTAATACTAGGTGATTTTAGCATCCATATCTGCTGCTCCTCAAAGCATATGGCTACTGACTTACTGCATCCACCTTATTGACTCGTTCAATCTTGTACAGTATTCTATGAAACCTACACATGTCTATGGTCATACACTTGAATTATGACATTATAACATGCCTTTATTGATTGATTCTCCCCCCTGTAGCTCTCGCTTCTGGCATTTGACACAGAGGATCTACTCAATGCATTCACTTGCACAAATCTCCCGGACTCTATAGTTCCCTATAACTCCTGAAACCTGTTAAAATTTCTTACAATTCTTTATCAGTAAAATTGACATTATAAGATCACATCTCACATCTCACCCCCCTCCCTCTGGGTTAACCCGACCCCCTGCAATTTTAATCATTTTGAAGCCATTTGTGTTATTTCCCTATTTCATATGATTTCACAGATGAAGCCCACTACTTGCTCACTGGATATAATTCCACCTTGGCTTCTTAAGCAAATATTTGATACAGCTGGGTATTTTATCCATAATAAACCTAGTCCCTAGTTAATGGTTATGTTCCATCCTCTTTCAATCATGCCATCATTCAACCTTTAATCAAAAACCAAACTTAGATCCAACTATGTTAACTTTGGACCAATCTCAAACAAATCTTTTCTGTCTAAAGCTCTGGGAGTCTTCTCACAACTTATCCCTTTTCTAGAGCGCAACAACCTTTTTGACAAATTCCAGTCAGGTTTCAGGATGCACCATAGTACTGAGTCCGCTCTTCCAACGGTAACAAATTACTTACTGCTGTCTCTAGATGCTGGAATCCATGCCATTTTAATTTTATTGGACCTTTCTGCTGCTTTTGATACGGTCGATCACTGTATACTCCTGGACTAACTCAAATATGTGGTAGCCATTCAGGGTAAGGCATTACAGTTTAAATTGTACCTGCAACAAATCAAATCTGTATCAGTTTGTGGTGAACCCCAAGGCTTCATCCTAGGCCCTTTTTTATTTTCATTATGTATGCTTTCACTGGGGTCTGTCTTTAGGAAATTCAACATCCCTTATCACTGCTTTTCTGATTAAACACAGCTGTACTTCCCACTGAAACCAACCAACACTTACAATCTTCAGTCTCTTTTGAGTTGTCTTGAGGATATTAGATACTGGATGGCCAAGAATGTTCTTCAGCTAAATGAAAGTAAAACAGAATTTCTTATTACCTCAAATTTCAGTTCACATGGCGGCAATGTAGGTGTTATATTTGACTCTGCCTTAAAATTTGACAAACGGTCATTAGCAGTAGCTTTTTTCATATAAGATTGATAGCAAAAATAAAACCTTTTCTTTCTTTTGGCAATCTGGAGACAGTTTTACATGCCTTTATTATCTCACATCTCAACTACTGTAACATAGTTTATGGTAAATGGTAAATGGACTGTACTTGTATAGCGCCTTTCTAGTCATCCTAGTCATTTATGTGGCAATTAGTGAGTCTTCTCTGTCTCGCTTGCAGGTAGTTCAAAATGCATCAGCGAGACTCCTCACTGATACCAAGAAAATAGATTACATAACCCCTGTACAGGCCTCCCTCCACTGGTTACCGTGGTAGAATATTAAGACACTTTCTTTTGAAAGCTGTGAAAGGTTTGGCATCAGTCTACATGTCTGATCTCTTCAGTCTATAATCTACATCCAGACCTCTCAGATCCTCTGCAGTTACTTCTCTCTATCTCGCGTTCTCAGTGAAAATCCAAAGGTGCCCCCCTGTCTGGTCTTCCCCATCTATCATCACTTTTAAATCCCAGCTAAAGACATGCCTTTATAAAATTGCCTTTTATTCCCCTTTCCCCCCTTTTTTAATATCATGATAAAATTTCTTTAACTTTGTAGTTAATTATTTATGAATTTTATTTTTGTTTTAATTGTTGAATTATTTTAACTGCATCTTAAATTCCTCTGTAAAGCACTTACAATACAAATATAAACTTAAATGTGTTTATCTATCAGCCTTTAAAAAACCTACAGTGTATCATTCAAACCCCGACACGCACACACACACACACACACACACACACACACACACGCACACACATAGACTTCACACATGGACAGCATGATAGTGGAGTCAGTAATCTGAAACTGAAATGTCTTCCTGGAAAGCCTCCCTCTCATCCTATGGGACATCTCCACTCTCCAGCTCAGTCCTTCAGCTGCTGCTGCCATCGAGCTCTGCAGATTCATCTGGGGACGTACAGGAACCTCATCTTGGTAATGTTAACTGAAGAATGTAGGACTGGAGGGAGAAAGGGTTCACATATTCTTACTTTTTTTGAAAAATGGTTATGAAATAGTGGTTTAACATTCTCTATTTCTATTTACATTCCTAAAAGACAACTAAAGCTTCAGCATTAGCTGTCTTGAGGATCTGCTGTCATGAATGATGTCATATTCTAGGCCGTGTATTGGGTTGGATATTTCTATGGAACCAAAAATAAAAAGTCTAACTAGTAAAATACAATTTCTGTTATGAAAACAACCACTCATTCCTCTTGGTATATGTAGTCAGCAAGGTGTGATTTGCCAGGGGGTGGGGTGTGGGGGTGGGATTTTGCCTCATTCCCAGCTTCAAGATTTGAAGAGATATAGGTAAAAGAGGGGCAACGTGCTGTGGATGACCCCTCCACAGGAAAGCATAAAAACAAGACAGAAGTCTGTTATCAAAGCAGACTGTTTTCTTAGTCTGACAAGTAGGCATGTAGTGTAGCCTATTTATTTTTATGATGACAGCATGTTGTGCCATTGCATGTTGTGATTATTTTCTATTCAATATTGAAGTTTGCTGCCACTGCGCATAGAGCTGAATTAAACAGTGACTTGCAACAATGTCATTATATGTTTTGTCATGTCTGGCCGAGTGGCACTGTCCACAGTACTGAAAGGAGTGTTGGGGGAGTTTAGTTTTTTGGGAGCATTTAACCTTTTGTTTTGTTGTATATGATCACATCTCCTATGTGTCTGCATGAGGAAAGGACAAGGCATGAACTTGACATCACATCACTGAGAGTGAAAATATCACACTACTCGATGATTTTTTTTTTCAAATGCAGTGGTCAGTCAGGTAATTGTTTGCGAACATGTTAGCCATAACAGCTTTAAAGGGACTGGTGAAATGGTGGTGGTTGTTCATGATGCTTGTTTTGGAAAGAGGAAGGAGATGTTACAGAAACCCAAAAGATTAGGTGGTATGGCCTTGCCCAATTTTCAGTTCTACTATTGGGCAGCCAATCTCCTTTCGCTATTATATTGGACCAAATCCCCTAACCCCATCCTGGCCTCTCCTTCGGCTCTCTGTCATTGTCTGCTTTGTTATGTTACCATTCACAGACCCAACCCTGAGGTGCAACAAGAACATAATTGTTTGCTAACAGTGTTAAAATTTGGAGGCAATTTATTCAACATCACAGGTTCTAACATCACTCCCTTTCACCCCCCTCCCGCTAACCCACTGTTCCCTCCTTCCCTACATGATAATGCTTTTGAATTATGGTGCATTAAGGGTGTTGCTTTTGTTAAAGATCTTTATGTAGGTTACATTTTTGCCTCATTTGAGCAACTTTTGACCAGTTTGGCATCCCCAGATCTCACCATTTCAGATACTTTCAGGTTAGGGACTTTGTGCGTAAGCGATATCCTGGTTTCCCCTCTATCCCACCCTCTTCACCTATTGACCCTCTTCTAAACCCTAATCTTAGAGTAATCCATTTCTATACTTTATAACCACATTTTTTGCACTACAGTCTCCTGTGTCTATTACCTTAAAAGCTGTCTGGTCCCAGGACATAGGTGGTGCTACAGATGACCCAACTTGGAGAGTTGTTCTGACCAGAGTTCATCACTCCTCTATCTGTGCCAGGCATGGGGTGATTCAATGAAAAATTGTTCATAAGATTCACTGGACCAGATGCAGACTGACTAGATTTGACCCAACATGTATTTGTTGTCACCAAGCTCTTGCCACTCTCTTACACATGTTCTGGCCCTGTCCTTCTCTTGCCCCTTTCTGGATATCAGTATTTGCAACACTTTCTCAAGTTGTTGTAAGCCCTTCTGAGCCCTCTCCTATTGCTGTTCTATTCAGTGTTTTCCCACCAGATACTTCACTAACTGCCTACCAGCATGACTTTTTTGCTTTTGTAAACACTTTTGGCCAGGTGACTTCTATTACTTAATCAGAAAAGTGCTGAGCCTAGACCTGTATGACCCATATATTTATTATTATTCTACACACAGAACTAACTTCTTGTTTTCCCTTTTTTTTCTTGTTTTCTTTCTTTTTGTTTTGTTTTGTTTTATTAATTTTGTTTTGGTTTTTGCAAGTAGTTTAATTTGTTTGTTTGTCTTTTGGGGATGACTGCTATGACTTGCAGATACTCTTATATTTTGTTAGGATGTGTATATTGTTATGTGCCTTTTGAGCTACTTCAGTCTTTGTATCATATCTCACTGACCAATGTTATGTTGTGTATAAGAAAATTCAAATAAATAAATTGCAAACAACAACAACAAAAAAAAAAAGATGCTTGTTTTGGTATTTTCTGCCCATAGTGGCCAAAAATCTAATAATGCAGTTTTTTCTCCTATAAACTCATGATATACTGATAAATAGTATTGTATTTATAACTTGTGAATTTATGGAACTTCATCTTTTTTTAAATTTATTATATCATATTGGAACATATTTTCTGTTGTAGCGTAACAGATCACCAAAATGAAAACTTCCTTTGACATTGTGTAAACAGTGGTGGTCAAAATGTTTAGATGTTTTGTCAGCACCGGACCCTGGAAGTGTTCCTTACATCCAAATTTCAGTCTTGTCCCACTTTTTCATTGACACTGCTTACTGTACTGTGCTGATATTGTGTATCAAACTGAATACTATTCAGACACCGATTTCAACACTACAAGGTTTTACATTACACTTTGCAGAGCAAAAGGGCACTCACATTTCCATGTAGCTTATTTTTATTTACAGTAACTGTAAAGGTCTTACAACACAGAACAACAGAAAAACAGAAAACCTACACAGCACAGAAATGTATCAGTACAAAAAAAAATGAATGTGCTGTGGAAAATATTATATAGTATTTTACAGTAACACAGTAAAGCCATAGTGCTACTCTAAAGACTCCATCCACCTCACTGGACGTCCTGTTGCTCCTGTCTGTCTGGCCACAGATTTTCATCAAAATCACATCTGATAAAAAAATCTTCTTGGATGCCGCAACCATCCCCTGCAATCTTCTGCTGTGACATCATCACAAGTAGCATCCATTGCAGCAAGCAGAGACATCTGATATTGAGGCCAATGATCATATACTTTCAACCTCCATGCAGAAAAAAAATCCTCAGTTGGATTCAGGAATGGGGAATATGATGGAATAAACTCCATCAGCATCCGTTGGTATACATCAAACCATTCCCTGATGTCATTTGCATGGTGGAAGCTTACATTATTCCACACAATTACAAAATTTGGCAAATCATGTCTTATCAAACCTCTCTCATTCTCAGGGATAAGATCTCTGTAGAGGGTGTCCAAGAACATCAGGAGATGCTGGGTGTTGTATGGGCCAATAATGGGAATATGTGTACTTACACCATTCTCAGATATTGCAGCACACATTGTTATATTGCCCTCGCTTTGGCCTGGCACATCCACTGTGGCTTGGTGACCTGTTTTCATACAGTAATCTTTGGTAAATTCATAGGATCATCCAATCCATCCACAAGAACTCCCCATCAAAGTACAGATTTCTGGATGAAAAATTGTGTAAAATTACATCGAAATTACCCTCCTTTAACACCCATTAATGGTACATTGAGAGCTTTAGGCTTTTATTTTATGTGATTATCCAATATATTTACAGTAAATTTCTGGTAAATGTAGGTTTAATACCATACAAAAAAATAAGATCATGTGATAATAGCTTACAAAAACATAATTTTAATAATCATTACTTTATATAAGCACTCTCCAAACTCTCCGATATATTTACATGCGTTTCCCATAATGTATAGGGTTTACTTTACATAAACATTATTTGATAGTAAATGCAAGCAACTCCCCAGACATTCCACATTAATGTGTGGGGTTTTGAATGTACAAAAACCAGAAGGTCTATGTAAAAGTACCCTTTATATCAACTTATTTTACACAGAATGAATATATATATATATTTTTCTGCTGAAATTTTATAATATTGTCCAATCCATTCAATGCAGATCCCCATTTGAGATGTATAAGATTTCAAGATGTATAATAACCAGAATGTATCATAAAATGACCTTTTACTGCTTGCTTTACAAAGTAATTCACTATTTTTACAGTGTTATCCCAAAAGTTTCAGAATTAATAAACCGGTATACAGCCATATCGAATTATAATGTGGGTCTGAAGCTGATCAACCCAATAAGAGCTCAAACAGAATACTTTACTAGAATGTCTTTATTTTTTTCTCATTCAGATTACTTCAACAGACATGGATGGAAGCGAAAACAGTTTTGTACATTGGATCAGTACAATGTCTTGCATGTTGCATTATAACAAAAGGGGAACTATGGCCAAATTAGGAATTCATATGTGTTATTCTTATGGTCTAAGATGGTTCAAATATGTTAGTGAACATGAACAAATCTCTCCCAAATCCAAAAGTGATTTTGCTAAAATTCAAATTTGTGATGTCATCTGATATAATGTCTGGAGCTTTTCCAAAAAGAATGAATTGAGAACGATGTTATAGATGACACTGAGGACATCCAGGGGGATGTTCTGAGTATACAGGTACATTTTCTGTTTCAGAAATGAAAGGCTACAATAGAATAAAACTCATTTGGGTATCAAAAAATATCTATAAAATTAGTTTTACATTTATTGTCTATGAAGCAGCTCCAGACTTTATACCTAATGACATCACAAATTTGAGTCTTACTTCTTTGGTTGTGGCTTTGGGAATGAGTAGTTCATGTTATATCAGAATAACAAATATCAGAGGTGGGAGTAAGTTACACATACAAGTTACAAGCAAGTCTTTATTAAATAAACTACAATTTGGAATATCAACATAACACTAAAGAATATTATAAAGGTAGATTAACTTTATAAATTAACTTCACAATAATTAACTAAGTAAACAAAAATAAATAAATAATATTAATGTGTGTGGATGTGTTGTACAGCTTCCGCCACCAGGTTGTTCCTTTGAGTAAAGTGAGAGTTCTGAAGCAGAAGTAGTAGAAGAGGAGAAACTTCCTCCAGTCTCAGTAGTTAGCACAGAGCTTAGGTTTTAGCAGTAACATATATTACATGCATACATACGTATATAATAATAATAATAATAATAATAATAATAAACATTATTTATATAGCACAATTCATGCATAAAATGCAGCACAAAGTCTTTAACATCAAAGCAGATAGCAACAAAAGAAACATCATGACAAACAAACACAAAAAATCAGATTAAAACTTCAAGCAGGAGAAAGCAATAGTGAAAAAATGCGTTTAAGATTTCGTTTGAAAGTGTCAACAGATTTAGAGCCCCTCAGACCCTCAGGCAGACTGTTCCAGAGTTTTGGGGCATAATTAACAAAGACTGCCTCTCCGAGCCTTTTAGTTCTGACCTCAGTCAGAAGGTTAGAGCCAGAGGATCTAAGGGACCTAGCAGGCACATAAGTTTTAACCATGTCAGATAGATAAGAAAGAGCAAAGCCATTGAGTGATTTAAAAACCAATAAAATAATTTTTAAATGAATTCTGTAACTGACAGGTAACCAATGTAAGGATTTTAAAATTGGAGTGATGTGGGCTCTCTGTCTTTTGTCAGAATACATGCTGCTGCGTTCTGTACGAGCTGTAGCTGACCAATAACTTTCTTAGACACACCAGACAGATGAGCGTTGCAATGGCCCAACCTGCTGGAGATAAAAGCATGTATTAACTTTTCTGTGCCTGCCTGGGAGAGGAACGGTCTGACTCTGGCAATATTCCTCAAACGATAGAAGGACACTTTAGTCACGTTTCTAATGTGGCATTCAATGATAACACCTTGGTGTTTAATATGAATAATTTTAGGTGGTCAGACAGTTTTTCAGCTTTTGCTCCAGTAACTAGGATCTCAGTTTTGTCTTGATTCAGCTGAGTCATCCACTGATTATGTCAGCGATGCATGCAGTCGTTGTTAATAGAACTGTAGTCATTCAACTTACAGAGATATATAGCTGGGTATCATCTGTATACCATATCTATAAGTATGGAAGTATGTATGGAAGTACGGAAATTGATGTTGTCATTTCTAATAATATCGCTGAGTGGCAACATATATAGACTAAAGAGAATTGGGCCTGAGACAGAGCCCTGCAGGGCACCACATGTCAGGTCTATTTTATCAGAGGAGTGGTCGCCCATGGCCACAAAAAATTGTCGACCAGTTAAGTAAGACCTCAACCATTTAAGAACTGTGCCAGAGAGACCAACCCAATATTCAAGTCTCTCCAGTAGAATATAAATTTTTATAAAATTGGTCTGTAGTTAGAGATGACAGAGAATGATCTATGCTGTCTGTCTTGAGCAGTGGTTTAATTAAAGCGCTTTTAAAAGCTGTAGGAAAGATGCCTGTGAACAGCGAGTAATTTATTATTGTTAAAACTTCCTCTGCTAAACTGTTAAAAACTAATTTAAAAAAAAAAGTGGTGGGAATGGGATCAAGAGCATAGGTAGAGGATTTTAACTCAGACAACTTTCTTGATTGTTTTCAAGTCCACTGATGTAAAAGAGTGCATGACGCATTTGGATTTCAGGGTAATGCTTTGTGGTACACTCTCCAGCCTTTTCTGAATAATATTCATTTTGATGGCTGCAATCTTATCTCTAAAATAAAAGGAAGAATACCATCTTGCATTTGTCACACAGTTGATTAGAGAGAGGGAGAGACCATTCTGCTGTGGTTGAGTTACATTGACTTTAAACTAGTGAGGGACCGCAAACATAATAATGAAGTTCTGTCATGAAAAGCTGTTAATTCATAAGCTGTCTTGTCTGAACCAGAAACGGTCTGGTAATATTAAGAGAAGAGAAAATCAGTGCAGGTATGGGAAAATGCTTTCAACAAGCTTTCAGCTCGATCCTGTCTTGCATTGTTTTCTAGGTCCTGCTAGACACTGTCTTTAAAGCCTGAGTACACTGCACTAGAAGTCACCCTATCATGTCTCAAAACGGTAACTGTTCATGCTCAATATCTACAATAATGCAAATAGGCGATTCAGCTAAATAAAAACTGTCAAGTCTTTTCAAGTCATCTGCCTCAAGTCAAAGTCAAGTCGAGTCTTATCAGTGTTAGTCAAGCAATTCACAAGCCCTCAAATTTGCAACTTGCGTCAAGTTATGTGACTTGAGTCTCCCACCTCTGACAAATATTTATTGAACTTTCCTTGGCCATGGAAATATGGGATAAATTCAAAAACAGGAGCTAAATATAATCAGTATTAACATACAGAAGTGAATCTACAAGTTCATACGGCAGATGGAAAGTCACCCACTTCCTTTCAGAATTCCAATGATGGCTATGATCCTCTGCAATGAGCCTCACCAAGCCTTGTCCTGAGAATACAGAAATAGAACATATATGTATCATGCTCTTAAAAGTGCCTGCACACCAACAGGTGGCAATGTTGTTTATTCATGATATTATCCCGATAATCATCAAAATATGCTTAAAACTCTTAAAATGGCATTAAAACATACTGGAATCACTTTACCTTACATTTTGTTAAGAAACAAATATTTTTATTCCATCACAGATAGGTTACATCTTTTTTTAGTGAACATCCTTTTTAGTGAAAAACAAACAAACAATCACTGGCAAGATGCAGCCTCCCCCTTGTGGCAATTCAAAATAAATCAGGAAATCAATAGGACTGTACGTTAGCGAGCTAGATGGCTTTTTTCAAGTCATTCATGTGAGGATTCACAATTAGCCCAATTCACGATTATCCCCATAATGGAAATTCACCACAATCAACATCATGTTTTTTTATCCTGATCGGCAATAAAATCTTTTATCCTCCCATCTCTAGTCACATCACCCATCCCATCCCCCTCACCCTGCCTGTGTCTGTGTTGCCTTTAAGGCATAATGTTGGAAGGACTTTCATTTTGATATACTTTTATTTTGATAAGTGTTAGTCATGCTTAAAGAGGACCTATTATGATCATTTCCAGCTCTTTTTTATTTTATTTTTGGACTCCACTAGATTAGCTTTGCATGATTCACAGTTCAAAAATATTCTTCATTTATCTTATACTGGCCCTTCATGCAGCCCCTCAGTATACCTTTTGTCTCTCTACAGTCCATTTTAGCTCCTGTCTCTTTAAGGCCCCCCTCCCAAGCTTCATCAGTGGTGCTAAAAAGCAGTCGAAACAACAACATATGAAGAAATTTGGAGCTATTTGTTGAGTGGATCAGTTAGAAATAATGCAGGGAGGAATAGTACAAGCAGAAACAGCCACAGTGATGATGATGTTTGATGAAGAGCTGCGGATGACCAGCACACCTCCAACAGGTAAACTACTTATTTTTGCAGCGCTGTGTAATGTAATGGCTGAGTCATGGCTCGGCGTGACTACCTTCAAAACAATGTAAAAATGCCATAATGTTAGCAGAGCGGAGCTGTAAACTCGAAGAGCAGATGACCATATAAAGAAAAAAAAATCGTCTCGACTGAAAGTAGAAAAAACCATTGGAAACCAAGTGTTCAGAGCAGTCTGAAGCTGGTGCCTACATACATTTACATCATCATTTGACACGTTGGCCACTTTTAACATGAACATCTGACACTGTGGCATTATATACTGTATATGACTAAATAAAAGGAAAAGCATAATATGTCCCTTTTAAGGATATTCGAGTTCTTAAAGTCCACTTATTGTTAGTCATTCAAAGAAGTTGGCTGAATCTGTCTGTGCCTTTCTATATCCACTCTAATCCACACTGTAAACCCAACAGAGGCAATGTTGCAAGTAAATAATTTCATAGTTGCACTGTAAATTAATGTTAAGAATGTTATTTACATAAAAAAACATTTGATTTGTTTGTAATTAAAAACATTTTATTTACATGTATTTACATTGGGAAAAACACATGCTGCTAACAAAATGATGACTGTTTGTAGTCTGTCTTTGTTACAGTTTTCACTCTGTGTAAGATGGTGTAAAGAGCCACAGTAAACATTAAGTAAAACTTACTACCACTCAAGTCATCATTTTGCAAGTAAGAGTTTAGTTAATTGAATAGCTGCAGCTCCTGTAGTAGAGTAGCTCCTGTAGTAAAGACAAGATAGTGTCTGTTTGGCTCTCTCTCTGTTTACAGGTACCACAGGAAGCTATAGTGACTGAGTGACTTGGCATTTCAGCCAGTGATGATGTGCTCCTATTTTCTGCAAGGGCAAAGGACACAAACCAACCACCCACAAACACTAAGCTGATGTGTTTCTTACCAGCTGCATTCTTAAGCCAAAAAGAAAACACCTTAATAATTCTATATGCCACGCAGTACACACAATACACAGTATACAGGTGACATATTAAAATATTATATATATAAGTTTGAAGTCAAATACAAGCAGAAAAAAACCCTTCCAGCTGGTGAAGCAGTGGGTTAAGGTGTCATGTTTATATGGTAGGTATACATTGCACTGTACTGCACAACTACTTCCATGATGAATGGGTCTATCACAGGCCAAAGCCAGAAATCAGCATCAGTGTGTGTTCATGTGCATTGTTGTGTGTTTGTGTAAGTTCTGTTGAACAGTGTGTGTGTGTGTTTTGTGAGTGTGTGCGCATGTGTGTATGTCCTACAGTGGGCGTAGGACAGTGGTCCTAACACCAGACAGATTAGAAAACCGATTTCCTGGAGATGCTGACACACACACAAAGACTTTTCTTCTTTTTTCATTCATTACACTCGAGTCTGAGCTGGCTGTTTTTTGCGGTGCTATTTGTGCGGCAGTGGAGGCTGGCAGCCCGCACTGTGTCAAGGCTTGTTAGGGAGTTCAGCTTCTGGTGAACAATGAAGCTGCAGCTCAGAGGGACAACGCTGTACCTTTGAACTAACGGTCAACTGGCAGACAACCATCTAAATCTTCTTCCAAATGCTCACTAAAGAAATTTCACTACGTTATCCCACATTTGAGCTTCTTCTCTTAAGCTAAACCCAGACAGTAACAGTATATCAGTGAACAGGTGAGTGAATGATCAGCTGCTCTGCAGTGGAGAGCACAGGTAGATGTGCTAATTCAAAAGCTAATGCTAGGTAAGCAGGAACGTTCTGTTCAAACACACAGAGTTTACTGAGGAAAGTCAGTCTGTTGTGTTACTGTAGAACAGTCATTTGGACACTAACCACCAACCTCGCGATAGATGGGAACCACACTTGTAGCCATGGTAAAATTACACAACAAAGATGCTGTAGTCTCAAAATGCTTAGAAGACATACAAGGAAAACATGCATGACAAAATATAAAATATATTTAGTTGTTGTTGACCAAACTAACAAATTACAAACATTTGACAAAAACTAATGTGTCAGTTTGTTAGGCACTAGTGTGGAAAAACAAACAGCAAAAATCCTTTAGGGCTGTATGAATGAGTCCTCGGCTGACTAGGTGTCTTGTGTGACTCACTCCAGAATTATGTCCTGCAGTAGAAGTCTGTATACATGGACTAGTCCCTCGGAAGACATACTGCCCGTAGCTGTGACTGGGGTTTATGTAATGTAATTGTGTTTGCTGAATGAATACAGAATTACAGAAATTTCTGTGCTGTGTGTGAACATGGGACTAAGACATGGCATGACAAAGTGATACAGTATGTAGGCATGTTGGTACATGAATATTTATCTTCATCTATCTGTGGACTGTATGCTGTGATTATTTGTCTGGCCTGTCTTTGGATGTGTGTGTATCATGTCTTCCATTTACAGTCTCTCATGTGTGACAGCCTGAGACAATATAGCAATAAGCTATAATATATCTGTTCATAGCAATAAATCGAGAGCCAGTCATGGTTGAAGGTTGACCCATCTTTTCACAGGGATAGGAGTGGTGCACGGTAAGTGGACCTGTGACTCCTGGGTTGTGGGTTTGGATCTCTGCACTGACCAAAAGTAAAAAAAAAAAAAGTTATATCCCTTAAAGTCTGTGTAAAGGAAAATTAGAGATTTCTTTTTAAACACATTATACATGTTAGAAAATAATTGCTGAAAATATGTGAAAAGACTGTGAACTATGTAATACTGAATTATGGAGTTAGAGCGTTAAACTGTTTTTCACCATTTCTGTGTTCAGGATTTTTTTAGCGGGCCTGAAATGGTGACTCCACTATATAAACACTAGGGCACACATACTCATAGTTACTATTTTCACATTGTGTAGTTTTACAAACTTTCATCAGAGACAACTGGGATTCACTTCGGATAATCAGCTGTTACTGGTGAATGGGGCTATTTTCAGTCAACATTAGCACTCAAGGAGTTATTTTAAACCCAGGTGAAGCGTCCGTTGACAGGTGGAACTGCCAGCAGCTTCGGCTTCAGCACTGGCAGCAGCCGTCACCGGCCGCCACTGCCCACTGCCCGCTGGCCACGGCTTCAGCTTCAGCACCGGCTGTGCGGCTGGGAGGTCCCCGGCTAGAAGGAGAGCATTTGACAGGCAGCACTTCACCAAAAAGCATGGTGTGAGAAGCAATTGCTCCAAGGGTGACAGCCACAATGAAGCTGCCAAGGACTTTTCAGCAGAGGAGTGAGTAACATTAGGTAAACTGAACTCCTGAAAACTGAAAAGAATGACAATTTAACATAATGATGATTAGTGATGGATTGCTTGTTAACTAGTCACTTAAGTTACATTTTTACTGAAAAAATCCCACATTTACCTGCAAAATATGTGCAGAATTAAACAGTGGCTAACATTACTTTATCTTTAAAATATCATCCATGTTGCTTGCCTTACACCTACAAACAAAGCCTGTTTTAAATTGTGTATTTTTATGTGGGAGTTTAAAATCTCACAATCTGATTGATTGATAGCTGTGGCATAATGAGCATATACTATGGCTATGACTATCTCCTTTTACAGTTCTATTGTTAATTATCACTCTGCAGCTACCGTTAATATGTTGCCTGCAACCTGTAAGCAAGCAGGGATGACGCAGAGATACACCAACCACTGTCTCTGCAGCAACATGGTGCAAAAGCTTATGGATGCGTTGAAGCAAGATAGATAATGTCCATAAGTGGGCACAAATGTGGGAGCTATCTCCAGAACTATTGGCGACTAAAGCTCAGTGTCCAGAGAAGGTGGAGCAGCATCCTCACCACATCAAGCAATGTATCCTCTAACAAAATGAGTAGGCCTAACGTTATTGTAAACACTTTGCAACGTGACCCCAGTGACATTGGACAGTTTTTCCATGAGTGTACAATTAATGGGAACATTCAAATTAATGTGAATAAATAAACTCTGGTTAGATCACTAAATATGTTGAACGTTAGTTTAGCAGTTTACTAATGTTGCATAGCAACCACAGGCAGTCGGGAACTTTTTCTTGTATATGACTCTTGTAATGTAATTGTTGTGTAATAAAACTGTTCCTATTGGATTGTGTCTATAATTTTGGTAACTGTTTCATAAAAGCAGTATCTTATGACTGGCGGTGGTATATTGTGATTATATCACAGCAAAGGGGCTTGTCCGAACAATGCCTCTTAGCTGTGATATAATCACAGTATAACCACTGCCAGGAAGTATATGCTTAGGTATATAAGTCATGTATTATATATCTTTTATAACAAATGCTAATAAATGAAGTGTGTGTGTATATATATATATATATATATATATATATATATATATATATATATATATATATATATATATATATATATATATATATATATATATGTACATATATATATATATATATATATATATATATAATGAAACAATTTAATGAAACAAGGATGATTTTTACTTTCCCAGAAGCTGACCCTCAGGAGACTTCCACCAGCTTCGGAGGCTACATCAGTAGCAGTAGTAGGATTTCACTTTTTCTTCTCGTTCTTTACTTGAAATGTCATCTTCTAAAATCCATCCCTACATGTTGGAGCCCTAAATCCGTTCCCAGACATGAGAGTGGACAACGCAAACAACACCTTTAAAAACCTTAGCAACAGCCTTAGCAACCAAGGCTATGGAACGGACGGCTGTTTGTGGGCATGCACAAACAATCTGACATCAGTTCAATGGAGAAGAAGCGGTAACTTTGCAAGCAAGTTGCAGCCCTGGCTTTTGACTTTCAGGGAGCATTTTTACATATGTTCATCTCATACTTTGGAACTTTGACCATGTTTAACATAGATATCCAACATTATAACAGTATATAAATGACAGAAAATCACAAAAGGAATGATATGCCCCCTTTAAAGAAAGAATAGAAAAAACTAACATACAATAAAACTATAATTTAAAAATATGTAATGTGGCAAAAAGGTGAATTTACCCAACATTATATATCTAATAATACAAAATAATAATATTACCTCTGGAATTCAAAACCTTAGTAAAATGGTTGTTCAAACTTTACCTCAGATATTGTATTCTCAGTTATCTAAAACTCATAAAAACAGCAGTTTGAAGTTCTTTCTCAAACTTTTGTCAGCAGGAGTCTTGCTCTTGATCCTGTGCTGTGTCCCAGGGTGGTCAGAGGTCAGGGTTCAGGCCTACAGCTAGAAGTCATGTTTGAAGACACCACAGCGGGACGCACAACAAACCACAAAGACACCCCGCTAGCCCAAATCACCCAGACACAAAATAAGAACATTTTAAAGTTTTCATTTTGTCAAGTTGTAGAAATATTTCTACCTCACACTCAGACATACACTGATGCATACATGCATTTTTTTTTATCATAAATGCAACTATAGTAAGCCATGGGCATGCCCATAGCTATAAATGATGCAGTATTGTCATACTGCTGTAGTCTCTACCCAAGTGCTTTCTTTTAACATGTGCTGTATTTGAGCAATAATCCATGAGGGGCCATGTTTTATGGAAATATCATAGCTGATATACATTCTCTTTCTGTCTAACAGCACAGCCTTAGCTGTGATATAAGCTCCATTTATCACAGCCTGGAGGGTTATTGTTTTGATATACAATTTACTTATTTCCACATAATGTGTAATAACTTCCTGCCATAGTCTTACTTTATTGAGAGCCTGAAAGCAGCATGACCTTGAGAAGGAAGTTGATGAGTGAGAAATGATCAGATGAGTCTGAGATGAGAGGAGTGTGTTCAGCAGGTTCTCTTCAAGCAGCTGCTGCTCCAGTTTGATCACAGTCGGCAGTCTTAATCAATGCTTGTTAAAATGTTACTATTTCTGTCTAATGATCATCCAGTAGTATGTTCAGAGCCTGTCGTTGAGGAGACTGTGGTACATGACAACCACAGAGCAGTTAGAATGCAACATCAAAGTTATACACAAGAACACAATATTGTTTGGGGACTCCACCTGCACCTACACTAAAGACACACTTTTCACTTAGTGAGGTATGATTTCTACCACTTAAATGTCAATAAACATGTTATGATTAACCTTAACCAAGTGCACCAAGTGCCAGAGCCCAATATAAAACTTTTTTTTAAACTATTGCTGTAGTTACTATCAGCGATGTTGGACTGGAAGATCAGATATTTTGTCGGGGAAAACTGAAATGCCTTGTCACTGATCATTTCACTCATACATTCAGTATCAACATTTTTGCAACTTGCCAAATATGTCAATCAACATTTTCTCATGGTCCCACATTTTAGCAGTCATATTAAGTCAATTACAGCATCAGCATTTTATTGTTTCAAAAATACAGCAAGAGTAAGTAAGTGATTTTTGAATATTGCTACTGGTCTATAAATTACTTACCAGGCAAAGACCCAATTATAATTCTGACTAATACTTTCTCTATCTGAACCTTTTTCTTTTTTTTCATTTTTGTGATCTGAGCTGACTGTTTTCGTGTGTTTGTTTGTTTGTTTTTTTGCAAAGGAGGGCTGTGGATTTTTTTCACTTACATTGAAAGCACATTTCAAGGGGATCTTTTTAATAGCCAGTATGAACAGGAGCATTTCAGCCTCTTTCAGTGTTCATATGGGCACCTGACTGTTGTTTTAAGCCAGACTTGAAAAATTGTGAACCTGTCCTTTAAGCACTGTCTACATTTGACAATGTTTAAATATAAACATAAAACCTTTTCTGTTCATTATTGCTGATATAGTAATTGAACCTTTGCCCCGCTTTGTTTTTACTATTTATTCATCTCATTTAAATGTTTTGATTGTGTTGTTACTTTCTTATTGTCTTTGCCTTGCCTTGCTATTACACTTGAGTGAAGTAATATCTTCCAAATAATACATGTTTCATACATAGAAATATTGTTCCCAGAACCTCCTGTTTTTGGAGTCTTCAGTTTTCCAGTGGAGCTGCTGCTGGACAGACAGATGGATGCATGGATGGTATTTTCTGCTTTACTCCTGTGCAGGAAACTTGGTTTAAAGTCTGCCAGCGTGACTAAATACACATGGCCTATAAGTCTCCAGAGCCCTCTAATAGACAATAAGAATAGATAGTCATTATATTTAATATCTCCCCAACTCCCACATTACATCTTAATAATGCCGCCTTCCTATTACAAACATAATACCAGGGTCCTGATATGAAAGCTGGAGCGATGCCTCAAAATAGTCATGTCTCTCGCTGTATCACCTTGCATGGAATTAGGCCCCAGGCAAATGGCTTAACAAGATTAGCTGGCCAACCAATTTAACAAAGGCACAGTAATTGTTTAATGAAGATATTGAATATGCAGGCCATATTGTGTTCCATAAGCTATGACTTAATAACTGTCTGCAGTCCAAATGAGAGCCATCCTTTACAATACTAACTGCTGTTCCAGGAGAAAAAAAAAAAAAGAAAAGTGCTGCCTCTGTTAAAGATGATGTTGTTAACAAAGAAACAAAGTCAAAGGAATGGAACTGACACACTGACAATGCTGTAATTAGAGCCTATATCACAAATATTCACTGTAGAATTGACTGTGGACACTAGACAAGTAAAAAATATACTGCACCTACAAAAGATGGTTACAGATCTTATTTGGATATAAGGAGCAATCTCTGCTTGGAAAAGACTGGTGACCACTGGTTTAAGCATAATGGATGATGAGATTTCATCAGAGACAAATATGGGCTCAATTTTCCATTTTTGGTGACCAAAGGAGCAGCCCAGCAAAACATGGAAGAGAGTCTGTATACATTATTAGTATGGCATACAGAATCAGCAGGTGGAGTCGGGGCGAGCTTCAGTAATGACCAATCACATGAGCTCTTCTCATTGGGGGAGAGGCTGAGATCTCTGAGAGAGAGAGACAGACAGAGAGAGAAAAAAAGTCCATCTACATGAAGCAACTGAAGTTCTAAAACACAAATTCACAACACCCCAAATATGAATATACATCACCACAAATATGCTGACAATGGCAGAATGAACAGACTAATGCATAGTGCTGTAGCTGCTGAGATAAGGGTGCTGGCAGTTATAGTTGTGCAAACTATTAATAAAGACTCATTAATACGTTTAAACTCCACAGTTCAACTCTCCTCTGCATATTTTAAATAACAAATTTTTGTCTTTAAAGTCCAATAAACATGCATACAAAAGCTGCACTTATTTATCCAGCAATAAATAAATGAATAAATAGTCCTCATATCTTTACACAAACAAATACAAAATGGGGTTTGGAAACTTCTGGTGAGAGGGTGAAAAGCACACAAGTTCTATTAAAAATCCTGATGTGTTGGGATGTTATGTTCAATAATTAATGAAGGTATGCAGCTGTGCCAGCTGTGCATAAAGTAAGCAGGAGGATTTTGGAGAGGCATGAGTGTGATCAAGTTGGTCTAAACAGGCAAAAAAAAAAATCCACTGAAAACATTAAGGGTGCTTCTGCCTCTGCTTCTACACGTATCAGTAGGCCTTTTAAAATGAATTTATTCTGATCATGTATTTATGTCGCCTGACTGTTGTGCTTCTCTACAGTAATCTGCACCACAAGCTCTTGCCTGCCCTGTCCAGCAGCAGCAGCTCTGAGCCTGTATCTGATTACAGGGCAGGTCAATTTTTTACGGGTTGTGTCAGGTCAGAAATTGATTTAGAAATAATTGCAGATAACAGATTGTTTCACGTTCGTTCAGTTTGTGTTGAACTTTGGTGGTGTGGGGCGAGTTGGGGTGTGTAAAGCTGAGCTGTGCAGGGCTCCAGAGTTAAAAACAAGCTCATATTTTTACATTTGTTTTAAATGTTTTCACTTACATGTTCTATTTGTTTGTGAGGGACCATATTACATTATTCTTGCCTCCCTACACTGGCTCCCTGTTAGCTTTAGGACTGAATTCAAAATCCTGTTTGACACTTTCACACAGCTCTTACTCCTGCTAACATTAACTCCTGTCTCCATGTCACACAGTCAAAGGCCTGAGCTCTTCTGACCAAAGACCTCTGTCCACAGATCAGATCAGCTTTTTCTTCTTATTATTTCTTCTAAACCCTCTATTTGCACTGTGACTCTGTGCCTTTATTATTATAATAATTATTATAATTATTATTATTATCTTTTTTACTCTTGTGTTGTTGTCTCCTTTCTTTCTGTGTGTGCTACAAAGCGCTTTGGATCAACTGTGTTGCGTGTAAAGTACTTAATAAATAAAGTTGAGTTGAGAGTTGTTTGCAGCATGCAGGGTGGATAATTTTGTGGTGTTAGCTACTTGGAATGTGCTGTTGACATAGAAATATTTTCTGTTTTGGACGGCACTGGACTCTCTGGTTATCAGAGGATATATTTCAAATACTGGTCATATGTATCCCTGCACCTGAAGGGATTACTGCAAACATGATAGCAAGTGGCAAACTGAGTTCAGACTTTTGCTTAATCAAAATGTCCGGACAGATCTGATGGAGCTCAGGACTCATCCTGTGGACAATCACATTACTCCAAATTATTTCATAGTTAAACTTGGAATTTGTGAGTACTAGCTTTCCAGTCTGTTTAGAAAAACACAGAACATTAATTACTATTAGATCCTGAAAGATCCTGTCACTGTGTCAGGAGATTTAAATAATTAATGAAGTTACTGTTGCTGTGCCATGCCTGCATAAAATTAAGCATGGTCTCTCTCTCAAATCAAATGTACTTCTTCTGTTAGGCTCTCATTTGTGCCCACTGCCTTCAGACTGTACTGCAGGAACTATGGAAATCAGTAACAGCATCCCTACAATCTCTCTCCTCATCTCATTGACCCGAGATGTCACACTCAACACACCCCTTTCACCCTCTCCAGCTTCCAGAGCTCTGGACTGTAGTGACTATTTTTTACACAGTCAACATACCTCTAGACCTGCCAGTATTTGACTTTAATGTTGCACTTTATAACAAGCACTTAACAATATACCTGCACCGTGTCCTCCACTATGTATCCCATTTTCACTACTACTATGGAAGTGGTAGTATAAGTAGTAGTGGCATATCTAACACACACATTGCTTTATATTACTTTATAATACTATATTACTACTACATTGTTATTATTGTATTTTTATAGTATATGCTATATCATAGTATTCTTTCTACTTTCTGCTATACATATTTCATATTATTGTATTATTAATGTGGTGCCTATATATTACATATACTGCACATATATTCTATAACACTATATACTTCCATATATTATCTTGTACACTGTATTTATAATTTATACCTATAGACCTATACTTATATTATAAATAGTGCCCAACAACTGCTGTAGTTGCACAACTGGATTTCAGGACTTCAATGCACAATTCCCATATATAGTATATAGCTTTTAATGTCATCTGTCCAATGTCCTTAATTCTGTATTTTATTTGTATTTATTTCATTCAAAGAGTTCTTTATCTCTTTTTTCTTACCTTGCAGTCTGTCTCCTGTACTGCTGAAACATGGATTTTCCCAGGGGATAAATAAAGTCGTATCTCTGACATGAGTCAGCCTACTATGAACTTAATCATAGAATGTAACCATTTAACCCCCCCCCACCCCCACCCCACGCAGGGTAGTTGTGGCCCTGAATGTGGGAAAATACAGTATATACAGTGTATGATTTGTTATACAGTAGAATGCATACTTCATTTGTCAGACAAAAGAGATTGCCAATGTGAAAAAAGAACGTTATTGTATTATATCACATTTACAAAATGTAGACAGCACCTGTCTAATTCAGTTGACTTGACTTTAATAATCCCACAAGAATTATGTAAATTTTTGAGATTTCATCTTTGGTTCAACTTTTGATACTTTTTGACTTGGAGATCTAGGAGTCTTATTTGTTATTGTGATGGCCTTTAGTATTCATAGAGGAACAAAGCAAAGACTGTGCAACAACCTGAATGAAATCAACAGAGGTAAATAAAAGGTGTGTAAAACACATGAAAGCAGTGTTTCTCATTTCTCTCAGTGCACCCAGAGACAACCTTGACTTTGAAAACAGAAGGCAGAGGAGTCAAATCTAGAAATATGTATCCCACTACAACAGCAGCCACTTCATGCTTTTCTGGCAACATGATGAAACTTCCTCGAAATATCCTGCAATGTTGGAATGTCACTCATCCTATTAGTGTGTGTACTGGAGGATATTGAAGTGTACTGCGTGTGTGTGTTTGTCCTGCTCTCCTTTCAAACCTACATAGTTGCTCCCTGCTGTGAAATTTGGTGAAACGCCATGTTCCACAGGGTCTGATGCTGCATTCAGGTATTATTCGAAAATGTAGATGCAAGTTTTGTACTTTAATATTCCCAGCGCGGTTTCACTCAGTTACAGTCATATTGGACAGTTCATAATTTATGTCAATGCCAATGTTTAGACCAATACAGAAAATTGACAATGGGTGTCTTTAATTACTTGCATTAAAACAGTACAAGGTGCTGCAGTGGTAGGGGCATGTTGTTTGAAGTACCGCTGGGAGAATGAAATATAATCCTGGAGGTCAAGTAAGTAAGTAAGTAAAGTTTATTTGCATAGCACCTTTTACAGATACAAAATCACAAAGTGCTTTACATTAATTAAAAATACATTATTAAAGGCAATATTAAAGATAGCAATGACAACAAACAGCAAGTTAAAATCACAGTAACAACAAACAAATGAGGACAGACACATAAACAAGTACAAAAGTTCCAAAACACAGATGAGGAAATTGTGATACAAAATCACAAAGTGCTTTACATTAATTAAAAATACATTATTAAAGGCAATATTAAAGATAGCAATGACAACAAACAGCAAGTTAAAATCACAGTAACAACAAACAAATGAGGACAGACACATAAACAAGTACAAAAGTTCCAAAACACAGATGAGGAAATTAAAAAAAAAAACAAAACAATCAATAAAGTGGAGCCACTATTCAGACAGGCTAACCAAAAGTCTGAAGAAAATTTCAGCTGCTTCATAAAGATGTCACAGGAGTCTAGGGGTCGCAGCGATAAGGGGAGAGCATTCCATAACTTGGGTGCAACAGCTTGAAAAGCACGGTCACCTTGGGTGAGTTGGAGTTACAGATTAATACATTTAAAGGCTTATCAGATGCCAAAACACAGCAACACAATGACTGTGAAGTAAACAGTTGAATATGACATTCATGTTACAAAGTAATTCACCAGGAATGTGTGTTTGCATATATGTGATTAGTCAAAAGTTGAACCCAGTTCAACTTTTTTGCCAGATGACTGCTGTGTTTTTTTTGTGCTGTATGCGATGTGTGAACGCACTGCCCCCATTCAAATTAATGGGAGGGCTGCATTTTTTCACGCATAGCCGATGCCAGTCTGAACATGGCCTTAGGCTTGAATTTTCACATGAGAGACTGGCATTCACATCACGTCACAGACCCTGGCTGCTGTCACTGGCAGTATGGCAAACAACAATTGCAGAGGCAACTGTGCTGTCGACAGTTTACGGTCATTTACAAGGTTTGCACTCAGACGCTGTAGAAAACAAACCTTTCAGTGTATTTTTTTCACTTACACTTTAATAGGCCCATGATTCTTATGAATATCTCACTCACAACTGTCCTCCCAAGAAAAAGAAGTGCCCTAAATTGACAGAAGACCACCAGCAGCTGTAGTAATTATGATGGGAGCAAAGAAGGAAACCTTAACTTTGGTGTTGCTATATCATAAAACATATGTATTTTTCAACAGTGATTTGTAACAGTTTTGGAAAGCACAGACAAATTATTTCATGGACCAACAGCGTGTTTTGTTGGTTTGTAGTTTTTTTGTCAGTTAGACACCTGTAGCCATCAGCAGCAGGAGTGTGTGTATTGCTTCTGCAGTCTCCAGTTTTTGTCTCACAGCATTTAATTTTACGCAGGTATCTTAATTAATTATGTTAATCTTCCATCACACTTGGATCTAAATCACTTGGAATTGGGTCTCTTGTTTTTTGTATGAGCTGTTCCACAGAGGTTTAATTGGGATGATTTGTATAGCAGCTGCCTGTTTCACTCTCTAAACCCTGTTTCCTCTGGAAAAGTAAAGGGAGTCAGAGAGTTAACAGTTCATATAAGTGGCTGGAGTATTTGCAGGAGTTTTGTTATTGTGCACAAGTAAATGTACGCTTATATCACTAACTGAAACAAACTTTTTTAATCAACTAGTTTAAAAAATATATAGCAAACAGACAGTAATAATGAAAACAACAGCCCTAATAGTTTCCTATAATAACTGTTCCGATCATGTTCACACTGACAGGAGTTTCAGTCTGCCCTTGAAAGCATATACTTGAGAGGCTGTATAATACATTTTGGATGCTGAATATTAATATTTGAAGGGTAATAATAATCTTTATATTATTATACTGACTGATTGTATATTTTTCCAACCCGTTCTCATTCCCAGGTCATCAAATACCGCTGCTTTGTCCTCAGTGTACAAGCCCAGTACAAGCTGCCCTTTAGCGTCTGTATGAGACACATTGGGCTTTCAACTAACGACGGGTGGACCTGAGGATCCGCTGCCCACAAGTATTTTCCTCATTGTCAATTCCTATGTTAAGGTTTTCTTTTAATGATATCTTTTAACATTTCTCAACACAAAAACATGAAATTAATAACTCAACAATATGATTATGTTGATGTTATGTTAATGTTATGGCAATCAGTTTTGATTATTTCTCCTTCAATTCTGATAAATTTAGGACCAAATCCACAAAAGGATTGCACAGCTTTTGCGGCCGCTAAACTAACTGGGCTGCTAAAGGGGCTGTTTTATTACAAACAATTCCACCATATAAACCTGGAATCTGTGTGTAACAGCTGACTTGTAGGTGTGTAGCAAAACACAGAACATTAATTACCGTCATCAACGACCCAACGTTAACAAAACAGTTTCATAATTCCTTTTAAACTCAAAAGATAATGAAAAAACAAAGTTATAGGTAATAGCCATAAAGTGGTCAAAATTGGCTTGATGTGCAGCCATATACACTGGGACGTCCTGGCAGGGCACAAGTGGACCTGATTGCTGTCACAAGAGAAGAGCTGTCACACCACAGAAAAATGTGTAATTAACCACCTAGCCAAATTAGGTTAGGTTCATTAGGTTTCAAAATCGTGGAACCATAAGCAGTATTCTCTACTCTGAAACGCTGGGGTCGTGTCGGATGAAGGAGCTTAGAGCACGGCCCAACTGAACAGCCTCTGATTTAACAACAGTCATACCAAATTCAAAAATACACAATTTAAAATAGGCCTTGTTTGTAGCTTTAAGGCAAGTAGCATGGATGATATTTTAAAAATAAAGTAATGTTAGGAGCCACTGTTTCATTTGCCATATATTTTGTAGGTAAATATGGACTTGTTTCAGTAAAAATGTAACATAAATGACCAGTCAACAAGCAAACCATCACCAATTATCGTTACATTAAATTGTCATTTTTTTCAATTGAGTTCACTGCACTTAGTTACTTACACTGCTGCTGAAAAGTCTTTGGTGGCTTCATTGTGGCTGTCACCCTTGGAGCAAAAGCCTCTCACGCCATGCTTTTTGGTGAAGTGCTGCCCGGCAAATGCTCTCCCTCTGGCAGCTCCTCCCATCAACAGACACTTCAGCTGGGTTTAAAATAACTCCGCGAGTGCTAACCTTGACCAAAAATGGCCTCATTCACTAGTGACAGCTGATTATCTGAAGTGAATCCCAGTTGTCTCTGATGAAAGTTTGTAAAACTACCCAATGTGAAAATAGTAACTGAGTATGTGCACTCTAGTGTCTATATAGAGTGAGTGTGTGTGTGTGTGGGTGGGTGCGGGGGGTCATGCTAGTAACCCCTCTACATCACTGAGCCACCATTTCAGGCCCACCCAAAAAACCCTGAACACAGAAATGGTGAAAAACAGTTTAACGCTCTAACTCCACAATTCAGTATTACATAGTTCAGTCTTTTCACATGTTTTCAGCAATTATTTTCTAACGTATAACGTGTTTAAAGAGAAATCTCTGATTTTCCTTTACATGGACTTTAATAGCTGTATTATGATGGACATCTCAGTAGATTATGTTAGAGATGCAAAATACTAGGAGTACAAATGAAAGCTGGTTTGTGATTGTGGAGAGCTCTGTGTGTATGCGCCTCTGTTAATTAAAGACACGCAATTTGAGGCTTTTGTGCTCTCTGCAGTTTCCATTATGGACCTACCTGTGTACTAAAATATGGAGAAAAGCCTGAAACACTGGAAACAGCTCTGCTTACTCCATCAGATGCAAAACAAGGGCAAATTGCACTCAGCTGCAAAACTTTATGGCCGTGTTTGCGCCGGCATATCATTAGCGCAAATTGGTCTTGTCAGTTTTGGGTAGTGGAAGGCTACTGTATCCATGATCCTTAGCCACCGTTGCTATGGACACTATATCTGTCTGTCTGTCTGTATTAGGTCCAGGGGCCTCATTTTGACATTTTTTTGTTGCACAATGACATTTCTTCTTAAATCATGACTTAAGCAAAACCTTTAATCAATCAATTATTATGAACTTTATTATCCTGCTTCACCTTTACCATGGGCACTTGTCAACAAAATTTTATCAAATATGAAACATCAGTGTCAGTGTATAAGGCATTATAATCATTTTAATTGTCGTTAAGGAAAGAAACCAGGCTGCAAAGATGCCTAGGCATATAAGCATATCCAGCATGCTTCTGACAGAATGAATAGGCTATTATTTACACAACCCTGGAATTTTTTTTTTCTTAATGATTCTTGGTTTTGGGTTTTTATGTCAACATGATATCAACAATCTGTTTTATTAGCCAATGCAAGCATACAAAGAATGTGTCTTTGTGTTTGCTCCCAGAAAAACAGAAGAATAAAAATAGACAAAAGTAAAATAATAATAATTAAATAAACAAAGATACAAACAAAAATAAATATTCAAATTAAAATTGAAATTTTAAAATCTATTTACAGAATGGAATAGTAATAGTTTTGAAATAGGATATAAAACTTGAAATGAAATATTGACTGTACAAAGGAAATATGGACTGTGCGATGGACAAAGAAATGAAGTGTATGAAATATATGAAGGTGACAAGAGCAAAAATTAAAAGTGACATGTGCATAAATAATTAAATTATGTAACAGTGGAGGTTGAATGCAATGCACAATGTAAAGTCCAGTTTGATGAAAAATATATAAGTGACAAGCGCAGGGATTAAAGGTTGTAAAGTCCCAACATTAACTTATCATATTGTTGGACGCTTTCGTGTTTTTGTGTTGAGAAATGTTAAGATATCATTAAAGATAAGATATCATTAAAAGATCATTAACATGGTGACAGTGAAGAAAATACTTCCGGGTGGGTCCTCTGGTCAGCCAATCGCAAAGCTTCAAATTTGGGATTTCAAATTCAATTCACAAACAGAAACTTGACATGTAATGTGGACACAGGATTTAATGCACAATTTAATGCAAATGCAGGTTAGGGTTAGGGAAGGGCATTGTGTTGTGGCACATTAGACTCCTGTTTTGGGTTGTCTGCTGGGGGTAGGCTTCATTCCATTTCAAATTGCTGCTGATTGGCCACAATCACGACAATCTGAATCCAAACGCCACTATCTCTGTTAAGAAAAGGCGTTTTATAGCCTGTGATTTTAAAATATGAAGTTGCTCATTTAATGTTATATTTCCAAGAATATGTGGCTGAGAATAAGACATAGTCTTCCTCAATTAATATTGAGCCATATCATCCAATAAAGCACTCCGACGTTGTGTTTGTGTGTGTGTGTGTGGGGCGGGGGGTTGACGCCATGAACCAGCTGTATACAAAAATCTTAATCAGTTTGGAATAAATTCTGTACTTAAAAGTAAATAGCAGATATAATAGTAAATAAAAGTTTTGAAACATAATGCAAAGTGTACTGTCTTTGTCTCCATACCAATGGTGGCCAAGGATCATGGCCATCCTCTGGTCCGCCCGCTAACAGTTGCTCACAGCGTCTTATAGTGCCATGGTCAGGTTAAAATTGGAGTGAATGGACGGCTGGAGCAGTTGTTCTGTGCGTGTAGTATTGCTGCAGGAAGGGTTTACATTAGAGTTAGTTGAAAGCCTGGTGCATGACATACAGATGCTAAAGGACACCTTGTATGTTGGTGTCAGACGCTGAGGGGCGTGACAAAGTGATGGTATTTGACGACCTGGGAATGAGAACGAGTTGATTTATTTCCTCCTAAAGAAGAAGAGTCATTTACTGTTCACATTTCTATTGTTTGCACTTATATATACCATTTATCTGGCTGCCTTACAAGCATGTTTATAGTGTTATATAGTGTTTCCCTCTTCTGTTATTGCACATGTTTATATTGTTTTATGTTTTAATTGCATGTATATTTGCTGTTTTTTTAAATCCTTTTTATCTGCCTTTTGCACCATCTCCTGGGAGCCTCAAAACCCTTTTTTTTTGTACGTATTCTCTGCACTGTAATGACAATAAACATGTATTGAACTGAAATTAATTTTCTTCAGAAAGCCAGCTTGGACTCTCCTGTCTGCTGCTTTTAAAGGGTCAAAGAGAATGAGAGGAGCTTATGTGATCATTTTTAGATAAATACCAGTACTTAAGAATATTTAAAATAGATGGGGTAGTGAAGGGTGGGATTGCATTATCAGATCTTACATGGGGTGCCATTGAGGCTAAAGCTGGAACTGCAGACCTGCAATTAATGCTCGCCTATTTATAAACCATAACCACATTTCTCTAAACTTAACTGAGCATTTTAGTTGCCTAACTCTAACCATAGTTTATTTGTCATAATCACAATCTTTCCCTAATCTTCACAATAGAAAGCAAACATTTAAAAAAAAACATTGGGATTGAATGCAACTCAAGGTGGTTTCAAGAATGCTGTAATGTTCAGTCTGTAGCTAAATCAGCGAGTGTATTTTTACCTGTGAAAAATGTGCAGCTAAACTCTACAGACATTTGTAGATATGAATACTGTGACTGCCACTGTGTTTTTTGTTGACAATGTCCCGGAGGGAATCATTACAGTTTCCTCCTATACTTTAAGTGTCACATCATTTCAGTTTATATTCCCTGGAGAAACAAATGCAGCAGTGTGTAGTCTTTGTGTAATGGGAGTGACAGCTATGTGTTAACAGGAAGGTCCACGAGCAGCAGCTGTCCTCATCTTCACAAATCTCTCATGTTCTAGGCTTGGTGCACCCATGGGTGCTGGTCAACTCCTCACACCTGCACATCACATTTATAGCAGAAAAAGAAAGAAAGACAGAAAGAAAGAAAGAAAAAAAGTTTATGCTAAACCCAGCTTTCCAAATTATAGTATAACAACATGCTTCATATGAGGGCTTGTTTTTCACACATACCTGTGTGTACATACAGAGCTACAAACATGCACATATACAGACTTACATCTTGGGTCTTATCTTCATAGTTTTGACCATTATTTCTAATTGTTGACATCCGGGAATCTAACAATATTGTTAAAAACAACAACAACAACAAAAAAAACAACCTGTGACAGGTCATGAAACACAAGCAATCAGACGATCAGACAGGTTGGAAACAAACCCCCAGGTTAGTCAAACTTATTTGGAGGACAAAATAAAGACTAATAGTATTTTTTTTCCTAAAACTGTCTGCTGTAAACATCCATCACAGTTTACAGAGCCACCTCCTGCTTCAACTTTAGCCTTCTATAGTAACTATATTTGTGTGCACAGTTTTCTGTGAGGGATTATTAGTGACACTTCAATTGTGCTCAATTTCATTTTTTTCTCAAGTGGTTTAGATATTTAGATGACAGACTTTGTTGTAGTGATGACACTGTGTACATAGCATTAGCATAAAACATCACTAAAAACGAGGCTGTCAATATTGCTAACTAATCTTCTGTGCAGAGCCAAACCAACGATGAATTGATTTACTAAGAAGTATTGTGTGTGTATCAAAGCCTGATACATCTTATTCCTCTGTGCTGTAGAGCTCCATTGTTGTCTAAAAACTATTAATGAGCCACACCACTGCACTGGGTAACATGTTCCTTCATTACCATGAACTGTAGTTTATTTTGACTCAATCCCACACACACCGTCCTGCTGCCACAAATACTCACTAGAGAACCAAATGTGGATTAATCTGCCACTGAAAATAGTCCCCAACAAATGCACTAAAAGGAAATTATATATTTGTGAGCTGTTTTTAAAGATTTAAGTCAACAGTAGGAATCAACATGCTTGGGGCTGAGAGCCACAGACAGAGAAGACAGGAAATATTGAGAGACTAACACATTGTTGGTTTTGGTCTTTTTATGGGATTTGTTGACAATTACAAAAATGTAGAATATTGTAAGCTTTATCATTTAAAATACCCTTAATCTTGACTTTATTCTAATTAATCCCAATTGTAACAATGACCCTTACCCAACCTAAAGATAATTCAAATTAATTTTAACCACATCTTTCAACATACATCTAACTCTGATTCTAATTTTAGCCTATTTATGGGATTTTTTGGGGATCATTTGTGTGAGAATTTGTGGTCCTCATTAACATATAGTATTACAACCACACACACGCACACATACCAGAGCAGAAAAAAAATATCTAGGTAACCAAAGCAAAATGTCACAGAGCCACTTTTAATGAGTGTGTAAAGCCCAGTGATAGGGATTTATTTTCCATGGCAGTTGGCAGGACTGTACATTAGGCTGCTATATCCCCAGCTCTCCAAACTCAATTGTTCTCCTTAATTGCAGGTCACTGTGAATCTGACGCGTCAGCTGCCATAAGCCTTAATTAATTCTGTGTTGAAAAGAAACCTGCGACACCCACCTATCTGTTTGTCTTTAACCTGTAAGAGAGAGAAAGAGATAAAGAAATAAGGCAGAAGTAAGGAAGAAAAGTTGCTTCGGGTCAGTGAAGATGGCCCTTTACCTTGTGCAGCCGTGACCCACTGAACTCATCGCATTACAGCCATCATGACCAGCAACCATGGAGGTGGAGGGCGAGCAGAGCTTTAATGATGATCTGAGTTGTTTGGGAGACACTGCTGCCTTTCATTTCAGAACAGTTTGTTCGGACTGTTCGCATGAACAGTATTCACCCCAGTTACTGTGTAAGAGTTTATGTTCAGTTGCAACATTCAGCACCACTGCAGGATGTAGTGATGTTCATATACATTGTCCTGTTGTTAGACTAAATATTGTGTATTTAGCCATTCAAATATGGACGTGTCATGTCAAACATACAGTATATGTTGATCACATGTGGAGCACCAGTTCACATTTGACAAAATTACATTTTTGAACATGTGGTTTCCAGATATTTTACATATATTTTAAATATCACATTAAAACATATCACTTGTGCAACACTGTTTCTCATGTGAGGAATTTACATATAGGCATAGGTGATTTTCATGTGAAATAGTGCTATTTTTGTGAGGGTAAAGTTAACATAGGAAATAGGATTCAGTATTTCTCTCCAATAATTGTATTTATGGTAGTGTGGTGAGGGCTTTGAAAAAGCATTCAGACCTTTATGTTGCAGTATTTTTAAAATCCTGACTACAGCCCTGCAACCAGCACACAAACTGCATGCAACTTGCCTTTGCTTTAAGGGGTAGCAAGCCAAAAAGGTTGGGAAACACTGTTTGTCAGAGGATTCACCATAACATCAGTGTGTAACCGTTCCTGTCTCTATCCTCACAGAGAGCAAAAGTAATATTGTGTACAAGCATAAAGCCAGCATTTTCCAAGATTACACATCTAGACAAGAACTAACAGTGGAAAGTCTTGTTCACAGGTTGCATTTACAGTATTGTGGTGATGTTTAACCTGAACTGAACTCCTGCTAAAAAAAAGACATTAGTTGACATGGGCCACCCTGAACACACAATTGAAATGTGTACAGTGGATTATGGGAAACTGTGGACTGGACATTGACTGTGTCCTCCAAATTAAGGAGAAAAAGGCAGCATTTTAAAGCTGCAGATTTTTTAATTTTTTAATTTTCTTGGCTGACCTTAATAATTCCTTAACCATACTTCAGTCGCCAACATTGACATTCAAGGAATATCAAATGGAAAAACATTAGCAGTGAACATTTTGCAGATACATTCAAAATAAATGTTCACTCGGATACATAAAGAAAAAGGAGAATCCGTGCATTACAAACGGCAGTTTAACCTCTTCCACTCCCTAAGGACGCCGCCATCCGCAGGTGACATTACTGTCTTTCAGAGGCAGGCTCAGTTTTAAAGCTACAGTGAAGATACTGGTATGAAACTAGGCAACCTAAGGCATCCATTGGTACCAACCATGTCAGCTTGTCGGGAAGCGGGCTAAACAACACTCCAAAGTTAGGCTAAATTTTTATAAGGGAAAAATTGGCATGGCCACTTCAGAGGGGTCCCTTGCCCCTCTCACCTCAAGATATCTGAATGAAAATGGGTTCTATGGGTACCCACAAGTCTCCCCTTTACAGACATGCTCACTATATGCTAATCCCATGCAGTTTGGGGCAAAAACCATGCAGTTTTTTGCATACAGTATAAATGTGTTATTTTTGCCCATTCTATTTCTGCATACTGGGGTCCCTAAACCATATTGGAATTATATAAATTGGGTATGACTGGAAAGCTGAGATTATTGTGGATTCAATGAGCCCAATTGTATTCATGTGTGATGATGTTAGTTCGACACTTGTAGTGAGACCATTTTTGAAACTTGATCTCACTGTATAAAATGACCTGATCTCTAGGACAATCACAGCCTCATGAAACTTTACAACCACAAACTAGAGACCTAGGGCATTCATAGGATGTATGGCTTTCCTAGGTATATCGGCAGTAAGGGAGTTTCTGAGCAATTTCCAGAACAGAAGTGCTTGCCATCCAATTGCCGAAAATGCAATTCTTACAGAAATCTCCAAATGTCAAAAGTAGTATTTGAAATCAACTATTTGACAGACAGGAAGCCAGTGTAAAGATCTGAGAACTGGAGTGATATGATCCACTTTCTTGGTCTTAGTGAGGACTCAAGCAGCAGCATTTTAAATCAGCTGCTGCTGTTTGATCGATTTCTTAGAGGGACCTGTAAAAGAAACTGTCGTTGAGTCTACTGAAGATAAATGCATGGACAAGTTTTTCCAAATCCTGCTGAGACATATCTTTTAATTCTTGATATATTCTTCAGGTGATAGTAGGCTGGCTTTGTAATCGTCTTAATGTGCCTGTTGAAATTTAGGTCTGAGTCCATTTACACACTAAGATTTCTGGCTTGTTTTGTGGTTTTTAACATTGTCGATTGAAGCTGAGCGCTGACTTTTAATCGTTCTTTCTTGGCTCCAAAAACAATTACTTCAGTTTTATCTTTGTTTAATTGGAGAAAATTCTGGCACATCCAATCATTGATTTGTTCAATGCACTTACTCAGCACTTGTATTGGACCATAGTCCCCTGGTAATATGGTTATGTAAATTTGTGTGTTGTCTGCATAATTATGGTAACATATTTTGTTGCCCCAGAATGGAGCCTTGGGGAACTCCACCGGTCATTTTTGTCCGCTTAGATGTGTAATTACCTAGAGACACAAAGTGTCCTTTAAGTAGGATTCAAACCAGTTTAGTACTGTGCCAGAAAGTTTACCTGTTGGTCTAGTAATATGTTGTGGTTGACTGTGTCAAATGTAGCAAAGGGGATGCAGTAATACTAATACTGAAATTCTGCCACTTTTTGTGTTTAAGTGGATGTCATTGAAAACCTAACAAGAGCAGTCTGAGTGCTGTGGTGTGGTCAAAATCCTGACTGGAAGACATCAAAACAGTTGTTTAATGCCAAGAAGTTGTTCAGCTGTTGAAAAACAACTTTTTCAATAATTTTACTCAAAAATGGGAGGTTTGATATGGACCTATAATTGTTCATTAGTGAAGTGTCTAGATGGTTCTTTTTTAAAAGTGGCTTGATAACTGCAGTTTTCAGGGCCTGTGGGAAGACACCTGAGAGAAGAGATGTGTTGACAATTTAGAATGTAGAAGATCTGAGGCCATGCAATTTTTGAAAATATTTTTGAAAAGCCTGTTGGCAGAAACTTTTTAACTTAATCTTGTTTTACTTACTTAATCTTGTTGTACTTGTACAATGACAATAAAGATATTCTAGTAAAATATCAAGGCAGGAGGATTTCAGATGTTGTATAATGTACTAATGTTTTTATGATTGATAGGATAAAATTGTGTCATGCTATTTGAATTCTTAACACATGCCCTGTACCTGGTATGGAAGCACTGACTGCCTGTCTAATTTTCTGAAGTTAGCTTGTCGACAGTAGTAAACAAGACGTGCATTATTATTGTTTTTGGCAATGATGTCACTGACTGCCTTGCATTTCTCAGTTCCAAATTATAAATGCAAAGCCTCTATTTATAGATGTGATAATGAACCTGGAGATTTGTTTTTCGCCACCTGAATTCAGCTTTTTGACACTCTTTTTTTCTATTCTGACCAGCGTGGCATTTCTCCATGGAGATCTTTTCTTACCAGAGACCACCTTCACCTTAGTGGGTGCAATGGCATCAATAACATTTGTAATTTTAGAATTGAAATTATTTACAAGCTTATTGACTGAGATCCAAGAGAGGGCAGGTGTGGAAAAGAAAGCCTGAATAAATATTTCACTGGTGTTTTCAGTGATATACTGTTTTATGATTACCTCTGTTGTGTGCATGGAGATGGAGCACACAAAGACCCATAAACACACACAAACATAAACACAGGAATGTTTGTATTTATATTTGTGTTTATTTTCGAACATCTAACAAGTAAGTACAAAGCAAAACAAGAATGACAAATAAAATGAACAGTAAACATATACTGCAATTTCTTAATAAACAAATTCCCATAAACAATATATATAAACATCATAAATAAATATTACATGTCCAAAAAGGAGTAGGAAGAAGTACACACTTATATGGTCCTACACCTTCTTCATAACTCAAACAATTAACTTAATATTCATCATATATACAACTTACAAACAACTACCCGA
Source organism: Scomberomorus guttatus (assembly GCA_038419695.1). NCBI lineage: Eukaryota > Metazoa > Chordata > Actinopteri > Scombriformes > Scombridae > Scomberomorus > Scomberomorus guttatus. Next base: position 2,939,565 of record CM076464.1, on the reverse strand, counting down.
ATACTATTATGCACAATCCAAATATCCACCCAGTGTCAATTTAGACAGTTACCTCAACCTTCATCCTACCAGTCCTTCCTCATCACTGTACCTCTTAAAAAATATTTTATTGTACATATTCTTGAATTGATTTATATTTGGACTTTACTTGAGTTCTGTATCCAAACCATTCTACAAATTTATCCTGCAAATTGAAATGCACTTACTCTTCAGAGTGGTATGAACAATGTTTTGGTTTTTTTTTTAATTAAACTTTCTTCTTAAATTATAACCCCCCTCTCTGTCTAAGAACCTTTTTTGTATGTTACCCAGAAGTAAATTGTTTCTTGCTTTATACATTAGTTGTGCAGTCTTAAATTCTATAAGATCCATGAACTTCAAAGCCTGTGACTTTAAAAACAGCATATTAGTGTGTTCACAATGTCCTACACAGTTAACTATCCTTATGGTTCTTTTTTGTAGTATGCATAATGAGTGTAAGTTGCTTTTGTACGTGTTACCCCACACCTCCACACAGTAACTCAGATACAGTAATACAAGTGAACAATACAGAGTGTACAATGCTTTATGATCCAGAATGTGCCTTGTTTTTCCTAGAACTGCAATGCTCTTTGCCAACTTTGCTTGCATATTACTTATATGAGGTTTCCAGCAGATTTTGTGGACTATATATATCACACCCAGAAATTTATTTTCATATACTTTTTCTATGCTAACATTGTCTATCATTACTTGTGCGTGAGTGTTTTCAACTTCAGTTTTATGAGTGAAGCTGGAGTGTGAGTGGAGTGAGCTTCACTCATAAAACTGAAGTTGGGAGGGGTTGACTCAATATGAACAGCTTCACTGTTATCTTGGTCTAACCAAGTTTCAGTTAAAACATAAAATCAAGATTGTGCTTGATGATAAAATCATTGATAAAAAATGTTTTTCCTGACCTGATGTTTATTAACGCTAAATGAAGTGTGTTAAAAGCATTAGGCCTGTCTGCCCAGGCTATGGCTGACGAAGAATGGATGCTAAATTTGATAAATTTTCAAAACCGGTTGGGTGCTTCCTGTTTCTTAGCAGATTTACCATTCTTTTTCTATAACTTATCAAGACAGGAATTGAGGAAGCTACTGACACACTGGGCCCTGGCTTGTCCTGGGAATATTCATGAGTGCCATAAGCCTTGCAGCCTGGACCCAGCAGATATCAGTTAGAGTTTGCTGTATTTTGTACACAAAAAACTGGACATGCTGTGCTTTTATCAGGCTGGATTGTGATGCAGCTGGATTCATGATATCATGACATCACAAGATCACGTGAGAATCCATCTTATCAGGCTTCAAGTTATGCTTGTCAGGCTTCAGAGGATGCTGACTGTGTTGTGGTTTTGGAGCAAACGCCAAGACACATTCTGTGTATGCTTGCACTGGCTAATAAATTATTTTCATTCTGATTGAATGGACTATATCTTGCTGACATAAAATCTCAAAACCAAGAATCATAAACTTACAAAAAAATCTCCAGGGTTGTGTAAATAATAGCCTATGCATTTTGTCAGAAGCATGCTGGATATGCTTATATGCCTAGGCATCTTTGCAGCCGGGTTTCTTTCCTTAACAACAATCAAAGTGATCATAACACCTTATATGCTGATACTGATGTTTCATATTTGATAACATTTTGTTGACAAGTGGCCATGGTAAAGGTAAAGCAGGTAAAGTAATCGGTAGGTACAGTTCATAATAATAAATTATAAAAGTAAAGTTCATGCACAAATCATTTAGTCATATATTCAGGATATTTAATATATATTTAATATTCTTAATATATTCAAGAATGAATATCATCGTTCTTAAAACATAGTCTTCCTCAATTAATATTGAGCCACCCCATCCAATAAAGCACTCGAGATTTGTGTGTGTGTGTGTGTGTGTGTGTGTGAACACACAAAATCTTCATCAGTTTGAAATAAACTACAGTATTGCAACAGGTAACAAAGCGGACTGGATTTGTCTCCATAGCAACGCTGGCTGAGGATCATGGGTAATGTAGCCTTCCGCTATCCAAAACTGACAAGAAAAACTTTATTTCTCAGAATCGAAAGAGAAATAATTAAAACTGATGGTCATAACATTAACTTATATTGTTGAGTTATCATGGGCACTTTGGTGTTTTTGTGTTGAGAAATGTTTAAGATATTATTTAAGATATCATTAAAAGAAAACTTTAACATGGGTGAAGCTCACAGTGTCCCATAGTGCCGTGGCCGGGTTAATACTGGAGTCAATGGACGGCCGGAGCAGTTACTCTGGGCATCTAAATAATGACGCGGATGGGTTTACATTGGAGTTAGGTGAAAGCCCGAAGCCTCTCATACAGATGCTAAAGATTGCCTTGTACATCAGTATCAGGCACTGAGGGGCGTGACAAAGCAGTGGTATTTGATGGCTGCCACTGTGAGATTATAAAATAACAATGTATTACACACAGCAGGATATTATTCAAATTATCCTTACAGTGGGAGCTTTGTGTCACCCCTCTCTCTCTCACTAATGCTCTCTCTCTCTCTTTCTCTAATACCACTTTAAGATGCAGGTCTGCTGATACGTGTTCAACCTGCATTGGTCCTATTCATATCTGACCGTTGGACATGATGGAATAATTATGTAAGTTATCTCATATCTGCTGTGTATTATCATTATTGTGTTGTATTTGACGCTGTCCCACTAACGGTGGGACAGCACGCTGTTCTATGTTTGATTTGTTCTCAGGGAAGATAGCAACCGACCAAGGACTCAGCATACGCATACGCTGAGTCGCACATACGTATGCTCAGCATACTATCGGTGTGAAGCGGAGACATCAGGAGGAGCTGGAGCCAGTCCGGACTGATTCCAGCCAGCACTTCATGGACAATAAGTTATCCTACACAAACAAGGACAGATGACATGTCACCTTTCTTGATAATGTATCTAAAACACGTCAGTGCTACTGCTACTTTCCCCTTTCCCTTAGAGCAGTAGTACTCATGTAACTAGGGAACTCCCAAAATGAATAAAAAGAGAGGGTCCGGCGAGATATGCCTCAGAGCGGTTGGAGATTGTAACTGAGCATATCTCTGTCCGTTCTCCTTGCAAGTATAAACTCTAACGCTGTGTCTCTTGTCCTCCTTTGTCTAGTATTTTACAATGTTTTAGGTTGCCTGAACCTGACATTAATTTGGTCCTTCGAGCCGGATGCCAACATACTTGAGGATCCCAGCAGGTGCGGTGGACTCCAGAAAGACCGTGGCCACGGCGGGCTCTGTAGTGTGAGCTCTTGAGATCCTTTTTCGAGGACTGGACATCGACCTGTCTGCTGGGATCTGACGGTTGACAGCATTCCGAGAGGGGGAGGGACAGCAGCGGTGAGTAGAGTTTAAAGAGCGAATGACTGAGGTTCATTGCGCGTCTTACAAGCCCTGAATATTCTAGACCCTGGCAGGTAACGAGGGACGGCGGAGTCCGAGAAATTCCGCGTGAGGACGGCGGAGTCCTGTGGCGCACTTAAATTCCGTGTTTGTTAATTGTCCGTGTTTGTGTTGTTAACTGTAAAAGTAAAGGACGGCGGAGTCCTGTAGCGCACTTAAATTCTGCATTTTCTGTTTAATGTTAAAAGAAAAATAAAAGGACGGCGGAGTCCTGTAGCGCACTTAAGTTCTGTGTTAAAGTTTTCAAGTCATCAGTCTGTCTGTGTCCTTGTCTGCGTAAAACCCGCAGTAAAACAAACTGTGTGATTGTGAGGGTGTGTGGAGATTAAAATACCACTAGGTATTTTGTCTCATTCCAAAATAGTAGGGTTGTAAACAACAAACCTCTTGTGGATGCAAAGGCAAGAATTCTCCACTCGAAAGAGTTGAAGTGAGAATTACCACAACAGGTACTTTTATTGTTGTCCTACTAGTACAAAACCAGTTTTTAGAATACCCTAGGTATTGACAAACTGGGCCAAAATTTTCTAAAATGGGGAACAAAGCGAGCAAACAAAACGTTAAAGATGAACTGTCCTCAAAAGACTGGAAATACATCGAAATCCAGGATCCTGGTAAAATTAAACATTTGGACAAATGGATAAATAAATAAGAATTTAATGGCCGACTAAATACGCAAAAAATAATCACGTTACAGGATGCAATTAAAACAAAAACTAAAGGAAATCCTAAAAAGATGAAAAAAGACGGGTATGAGGATACAGAGTTTTGGAGGAAAGCGGCAGAAAGGAGAGAAGAGGGAGAGAGAAAGTACAGGAGAGAGAGAGAGGAGAGAAAGGAGGAGGAGAGAAACAGACAGTTAATGTTTCACAGGAAAGAAGATGACGAGACAGGGACAGCAAGTAAAAGACAGGACAGAAAAGAGGAAGAAGAAGAGGGTGCAGTAACTGCACCAGCACCTAGAAGACCATTGTATCCTCCTTTACCAAAAGAGTCTCATGATCTACCGCCCGGTTATGAGGATAAATCAAACAAAATACAAACTAGGAGTCAGGGACCACCTGAATGGGACTGGTCCAATTCTTTAGGGAAAGTAATGTCACCAATAAAGAGCAAGGGACAGCAGCTTCCTGCTCTTACACATAGTGCAAATAATGTTACAGATGCGTTTCCAAGTACTTCAGCTTTCCCAATGATTGAAGTAGCAAATCCGTTAGTGGATGACAGTGAAAACAGAACTATGTTAGTCTATAGGACTTGGACTATAGAGGATGTTAAAAAAGCAGTAGCTGGTGTGGCTAACTTTAAAGAGGATGTTGATCAATTTTGTGTTGACATGGAGAGTGTTAGACGCTCTTATCATCTGAATGGTGAAGAAGTGCAGCAAATATGGATGGCTGCGTTGGGGCCAGAGTAGCATCATGTCAGAGGGCAGTGGGACCCTATGGGTGCCCCCTCAAGTGGTGGAAGAAGAGGGTTGGCTCACGATAGTGAGACTTTGAACCACCAAGTTCGCCAGCTTATGGAGAGAGTTACTCAACGCTTTAAGCGTAAAGCTAACTACATTGAAATAGGGAGAGTGAAACAAAGAGATGATGAGCAGTTCGAAGACTATAGAATTCGAATGACGACTGCTTTTAAGACCCATAGCGGGTTACCAGAAGATGGTGATGTGAACGGCACATACCAACAGCAGCTAAAAAATGCGCTACATGCGGGATCCAAAGACGGGGTACGCGGTTGGGTAACTAGACATTACATAGGGCTGTCAACAGGGAACCTAGAAGAGTATGTTAACCACGCGATACATGCTGAAAAGGTTATAAAAGAGAAAGAGAAAAACAATAAGAAAAATACAGAAACCTTTTACCAGAATGAAGAAGGGGTGTTCTACCAGAAGGGAGGTAAAAGAAGAGGGGGACACAATAAAGGCCGTGGGGGAGGAAGAGCACAATATAAATATCAGAATTGCTCCGGTTGTTGGTGTTGTGGCAAGGATGGTCACATTGCAAGGAACTGCCCAGAGAATAATAATAACACCAACAACAGTTCAAATAGCTCAGCATGACTAAGCAAAAAGGTTGAAGAATCACCGTCATGTGACAATAAAAACGATGTTGATAATGATGAGATAAATGGAGACATTTTAAACCTACAAGATTTGCTTTCAATGGATGATGTGAAACCTGAGATAACGTTGGTAAATGGAAAACGTATCACTGTCTTGTGTGACACTGGGGCATGCAGAAGCACCTGTAAAGAGGTAATACCGCAAGCTAGACCAAACGGTAACCTTGTGATGGTGAGATCTGCTAGTGGAAAATTAACTGAAGTTGAAGAGTCTGAACCAGTGTGGATGAGAGATCCATCTGGATTATCATGCCACCTGTCCATTCTCATGTTTCCGAGCTGTCCTGTTAATCTGCTAGGAAGAGATGGGTTGTTGTTGTTAGGGCTAGCATTAGTGCCTACGTCTGAGGGCCGAATTGCAGTAAAAAGAAAATCAGAACTGCAAAATGGGGACTTTTATGTCCTCAAAGGGGAGGGACCGCCATATTACCACTACTCCCTTGACATTCCTAACACACAGCCTCATGAAAGTGCGAAAGCACTAATGACAGAAGGAAGGCAGATTATAACAAAACCAGACATTGAGATGAGTAAGGATGACTTGCACGTCACTCTTCACTACAAAACGACACCCGGCCCAGACAAAGACTATGAAGCTAAGTTGACCAGAATGACTCCCACCAGAGTCACAGTAACTTATCTGTACAGCGACGGAGAGAGCACAGCTGTTGCAGCTGTAACACTATCAGATGCATTGACGCAAATGCACAAATCATGGTATCCACCCCATATATCACTGTACAAAAACAAATACAAAGACTGGAAAGACTTGGGGAAAATAGCACATCAAGGGGAAATGGCAAATGACTGGGTGGCGACTTCCAACAACACATGGACTAGTGCTTCCACAGGACTGTCTAGAAAGGCTCTGTTTTGGCAGATACAGGTACAGGAGGGAATCCATTTGCATGCAAAAAGACAATGATACGTTATGTTAACTGAAGCAGACGAAGACCTGCTGAAAGACATTGCTGATAAACTGTGGTCTAAGGGACCAACTGATGTTGGTCTAGTCAAAGGAGCCCTGCCTGTACAAATCAGACCCAAAACAGAGTATAGACCCTGTGTAAGACAATATCCACTAAAACAAGATGCACATGAAGGCATTAAGCCAGTAATTGAAGACCTCATTTCAGCAGGGGTAATAATTAAGTGTAATGACTCACCTTGCAACACTCCAATATTTCCTGTTAAAAAGCAAGTACCATCTGTAGGATGGCGTATGGTACAAGATTTACAAGCAGTAAACAATGCAGTAATTGCGAGAGCTGCATGTGTCCCTGATCCTTATACTTTGCTTAACTCTCTGTGACCACAAGCTAAAGTATTCACTGTAGTAGATATCAGTAATGCATTCTTCTCTGTACCGTTAGACAAAGACAGTCAGTTTTGGTTTGCATTCACTTTTGGGGGTCAAAGATACACCTACACTAGGCTACCTCAAGGTTATTGTGAAAGTCCTACTAGGTCAGTAAAAATAAATTTCAAATATGCAAACAGCAAGTAAAATATTTAGGCCATAATCTGAGTGCTGGAGGAAGAACAATAGTAGAAGATAGAAAGACTGCAATCCTGCAGGCTCCAAAACCTTTGACAAAGAAACAAATGATGGCGTTTCTGGGATTGATCAACTACTGTAGAAATTGGGTGCCAAATTATGCTGAAATAACGGCTCCCTTACAAAAACTAATGTATGAAGAAAACCTTAAGATGACATCACTGCTTAAATGGACTGAAGACGCTGAAAAGGCTTTAATGAAGTTAAAAAGATTCTAGTGTCAAGTACAGCGCTAGCATTGCCAGACTACAACAAACCATTTGTTCAAATGGTTGACTGCAAAGGTCATTTTATGACCTATGTGTTAGTACAACAACATGGGGATAAAATGAAACCTATAGCTTATTTCTCATCCAAGCTAGACAGTGTAGCTTGTGCTTTACCTCATTGCGTAAGAGCTGTCATTGTGGCATCTATGGCAGTGGAAACAAGTGCGACTATAGTATTGTTTCACCCGTTGACGCTGAAAGTACCACATACTGTTTCAGCACTATTACTACAGACAAATATGATGTTTTTGTCACCTGCAAGACACCTGTCTTACATGTCTACCTTGTTGTCTCAACCACATCTTACTATTGAAAGATGCATGACTCTAAACCCTGCTACTTTGCTACCGTTACCTGAAGATGGTGTAAAGCATGATTGCCAAAACTTAGCAGAACAAATGGCAAAAAGTAGAAATGACTTAAAAGACCAACCATTACGAATAGGAGAAGTTTTGTTTGTAGATGGTTCATCAAAAAAGAATGAGCAAGGGAAAACACAAACAGGTTACGCGGTAGTAACTGAAACAAAAGTGTTAAAAGCGGAACAACTGCCTTCACATTATTCTGCACAAGCTGCAGAACTAATAGCATTAACTGAAGCATGCAAACTTATGAAAGACAAAATAACAACTATATACACTGACAGTCAGTATGCATATGCTACTGTGCATACCTTTGCTCAATACTGGAAAAATAGAGGTATGATAACTTCCTGTGGAAAACCTGTAACACATGCTGATCTGTTATCTGACTTACTACAGTCAGTACAGTTACCAAAACAAATAGCTGTATGTAAGTGTGCAGCGCACACTTCGGGCACTGATAAAGTATCTTTAGGGAACGCATTTGCAGATAAAACCGCAAAAGCAGCAGCGACAGGACAATGTCATGTGCTACACTTGGAGAAAGAAACAAACTTAGATGACACAACGCTTACAGAAATGCAACAACAAAGTCCACAATGTGAGAAAAATTTATGGGAAAAGAACGGAGCCAAAATAATCGATGACATTTATGTATGACCTAACAATAAACCCATCCTACCAAAAAATTTATACAAATGGGCAGCAATACTGAGCCATGGTGTTACACATGTCTCAACAGGAGGGATGGTAGGACAAATAAACCAATATTATACCACTTATGGTTTTAACTGTTAAGCAAAACATTTTTGTAGAGCATGTTTAATTTGCGCTAAACATAATCCACAAGGAAATCTGAGACCGCGTAGAGGACGTTTTCCTATTCCTGAATACCCATTTCAAATTATTCATATGGACTTTATAGAACTAAACAAAAGTGAAGGAAAAAAGTATTGCTTAGTCATAATAGATGCATTTTCAAAATGGATTGAACTATTTCCAACTAAACATCCAGACGCTTTGACGGTGGCAAAGGCACTTTGTAAAGATATTATTCCCAGGTATGGAATTCCTGAGAAAATATACAGTGATAATGGAGGTCATTTTGTTAACCAAATTGTCAAAAAGATAGGTATCATGTTTCACATAAATCTGAAAAACCACTGTGCCTACCACCCTCAAAGTGCAGGATTAGTAGAGAGAATGAATGGAACAATAAAAAATAGACTAAAAAAGTGTATGGAAGAAATAGGAAGATCATGGACGCAATGAGCTGGTCAAATTGTACATTAACATTACATGTACTTCACGATTGACACCTTATGAAACATTGTTTGGAAGACCGTACAGATTACCGGTGTTTAAAAATCAGTGGGAAATCAAGAAGGAAGCGAATCTTGCTGATTACATGAGGAGTATTTTAGAAAATCAAAAACAGAAACAAACTAATGAAAATCTTTCTGTCTCTCAGCAGGACACACAATTAGTGGAACCTGGAGACTGGGTGCTAATAAGAATCATAAAGAAGAAACATTGGCATTCTCCAAAGTGGGAGGGGCCGTACCAAGTATTAATAACAACTCCAACAGCGCTAAAAATAGCAGAAAGATCGACTTGGATACACCTGACTCATTGCAAGAAACTCATTTTGGCTGAAAATTCCGACAGGGGCGGTGAGCAAAAGACTGATAATAAGGTGGACACAGACGTATAGAGTCTGTGTAGATCTGAAAGTTAGTGAAGTCTTACAAGACACCAAACGAAGTAGAGGAACATTTCAGCTGAAATGACTCTTAGATGGCTGTGTGACATGATCCGCTGTGGGGCGGTGTTTGTCATGACAGTCCTGATTTTTCTGTTTGTATGGTATGCGTTGGGAGCACCAAAACCTGACACATCGACTGGTCATATCGAAATTAATGCAAAGGTAAACATCACTTCGAACCAAACTCAGTACGGCAACGACACGGGAAAATTATATAGAAGCAAACGAGAAGCAAATGATAGGTCAAACTGTGGAGATAATAGTGTGCATATAAACATACCGAGAGCATGCTTGGCTACAAACAAGATCACAATGATTAAATTTCCAATTAAGGGTTTCAGGACTAAAGGAACTGAGAGTTTCACTGACTGGACATGTTCAAATTTATGGTACCTGACAAATGATCGACAAAAAACTGATTGGAGTACGTTAGTAGCGGACCCGACAAATCATGATTGGTCAGAATGTACTAGTGATCCTATAGCACAATATCAACGATCTATTATAAAAATGGACTGCACCGACAGCAACATAATAGTGACTGTGAATCTTACTAATGGACAAACTATCGGACCGCGGGGACATAAAGGGCTCGGGCTCTGTTGGAACTTTGTGCTGTGGGGATGGTCAAAAAACGGAATTGATCCACATAGCTACCTGCAATTGTGTGACGTGGATGAAATGTTAAAAACATCAATTAGGGAACTGTCTAACAAAAACGGAACTGTCAAGAGCAGCATGGAACCATGGTGTCCGTGCTGTGACGGAACCTTCCGTGGATGACTGGTTTCAGATTACAACTGGAGTATCTGGAACTAATAACAATTGGCTGTTAATAGTAGAACAAGCTGCAAACATGACAAAGACTGATTGTGTTGTTTGTATGGGTGCAAGACCACTTTTGCAAATCATACCTGCTGCAATTTCACCAAAATGTGTAACTGATGTTATGAACGCGACAAACCCAAATGAAAACTGCAAAATATGGGATTCAGTATTCCCAGTGACTACAGCGGCAAAGAAGAAGCCATTGTTTTCCAAAAAAGTTGCTCCAGGCAACTTCACGTGTATCAACATGACTGGGAGCGAAAAACAGCGTCTAGGTAGCCTTTCAGAAAAATGGTGTACTGACATTATATCAGTTACTAGAGACTTCAACCCAGTGTCTCGAGGAGACATCTGGTGGTGGTGTGGTGATGAAAGGTTGTTTGACAACTTACCTAGACATGTGATTGGCTATTGTGCTATTGTGACACTACTGTTACCTGTAACTGTAGTTCCTATGTCAGTTGAAGACTTACTGGATAAGACTAACGACGTTGTGCCAAAACATTGGCACCTTAGGAAACGATCTGCTCCATGGTTAGGAGGAGATGACCCAACTTACATTGATGCTATCGGCGTTCCACGGGGTGTACCTAGCGAGTATAAATTAGTTAATCAGATCGCGTCTGGATTTGAATCAAGCATTTACTGGTGGTGTACTATAAACAAAAACGTAGACAGGATTAACTACATCCACTACAACGTTCAAAAACTTGGCAACTGGACTGAGAAAGGGTTTGAGGCCGTGCATGGTCAACTGGCTGCTACTTCCCTTATGGCTTTTCAGAACAGAATTGCGCTGGATATGTTGTTGGCTGAGAGGGGAGGTGTATGTGCAATGTTCGGTGAACAGTGCTGCACGTTCATCCCCAACAACACAGCCACTGATGGCAGCCTGTCGAAGACGATTGAAGGCTTGCGTGCTCTGAATGGCAGAATGAAAGATCACTCTGGTGTTGATACCAGCTTGTGGGACTCCTGGATGGGGAAATATAGAGCCCTAGTGTCCTCTGTCTTAGTCTCGATTGCAGTGTTTGCAGCCATTTTAACCTTGTGTGTATGTTGCTTTATTCCTTGTCTGCGAGGCCTATTGAACTGCTGCTATTTCACCCATGGAAAGTCGTATAGCTCAAATGTATCCTTTGTTTGAACGCGACGAAAGTGACGAAGATGACGATGATTTTAAATTGAATGATCTATTTTCCATCAACGATCAGTAATGTAGTCAACATAACCTCTGAGTGTAAACTTATTTGTGCTCATAAAAATGACCTTACAACCGAAAATCATGTGAAGTGGTTGATTAAGTGATATGAGAATTTGAGCAAATATGTGATAAACAGGAGGGAAATGATGGAATAATTATGTAAGTTATCTCATATCTGCTGTGTATTATCATTATTGTGTTGTATTTGACGCTGTCTAGGCTGTCTAACGGTGGGACAGCACGCTGTTCTATGTTTGATTTGTTCTCAGGGAAGATAGCAACCGACCAAGGACTCAGCATACGCATACGCTGAGTCGCACATACGTATGCTCAGCATACTATCGGTGTGAAGCGGAGACATCAGGAGGAGCTGGAGCCAGTCCGGACTGATTCCAGCCAGCACTTCATGGACAATAAGTTATCCTACACAAACAAGGACAGATGACATGTCACCTTTCTTGATAATGTATCTGAAACACGTCAGTGCTACTGCTACTTTCCCCTTTCCCTTAGAGCAGTAGTACTCATGTAACTAGGGAACTCCCAAAATGAATAAAAAGAGAGGGTCCGACGAGATATGCCTCAGAGCGGTTGGAGATTGTAACTGAGCATATCTCTGTCCGTTCTCCTTGCAAGTATAAACTCTAACGCTGTGTCTCTTGTCCTCCTTTGTCTAGTATTTTACAATGTTTTAGGTTGCCTGAACCTGACAGGACACATCATTGCAATTCACATAAAGCCATTAGTTACAGCTTTACTGTATACAGTATGAGTTTAATCAAATATATCACTTCCTACTAGGGGTGGAGCTGAATCTGATATTTGGCAAAGCACAAATAGTGGGTTTTTATGAATATTTATTTTGTACAAATATTTTTTAAAAATTATTTGTTTTCGGGAAGAAAAAAAAACATGTCAAATGGCTGGGTGTGTGTATGTGTGTGTGTGTGTGTGTGTGTGTGTGTGTGTGTGTGTGTGTGTGTGTGTTGCTGCTAATCTGTATATAATACAGACAACAAAAAATATAAAGAATATGGGATATTTTCAGAATAAAAAGCAGTCTTGAACTTGAAAGTATACCACAAGTTGAACCTCAGGTGAATCTTCCAGCAAAATTGCAAACGTGTCCATGTTTGAAAGTATTGTTGTCGGCTTGATTAAATAAAAATGTTGAATGTGAATTCACAAAAAGATTGCGCAGCTTTTGAGGCCCCAAAACCTGTGCAAATGAGACAAAAAGAAACCCTGTAAAATGCATCCCAAACTGCACTTACAAGCAAATGGCACCTTGGTACTCCTTTGCTATTTGCACATAAGTAAATTATATAATATGCATACATTTGGTGCAAAATTGGCCCCTTTCTATGCAAATGAGCCTCATTGCAAAAACAGTGCAATTCACAGAGACCAGCGCTAATAGTCACATGCAGGTAGAATGAAATTATCAGTGGTAACTGAAGCGCACTGATTCACCCCTCTCTATCTCTTCAAATCTTCAAGCTTGTGAGGCATTAAATGATATTGAATTGATATTGAATGATATCAAGGGCGAAATCTTGAGTCAGAAGGGGGGGGGGGGGGGGGGTTGTCAAGTGGATATGTGGTGGTAGGCTTATCTCAGACTTTCAGCTACTTAAAAATAAAAATGTCCTGACAGCTCTGATGGAGCTCAGGATTCATCTATTAGGGCTGCTTTATTACAAACAATTCCACTGTATAAACCTGAATATGTGTGTAACATCTGACCTGAGTAGATGTGCAGAACACAGAACATTAATTACTGTCAGATCCTGACCAATCCAGTGTTAATGAAGTTACCGCTGCTGTGCCGCGTGCGTAAATGCGCACAGCCTCTTTCTCAGTTTGGAGACGCACTTATTGTTTCAGCTGCTGTTTGATGCTGCAGCCAGCTGTGACACACAGCCAGCTGTGGACAACAAACAGAACATCAGTAGTGATGTTTCTGCGAAATCCAGGATACATTTAGTGACACCTGAACAACATTATTGTAAGATTCAGACATGAATCTAACATGTTTCAGACCTGCCTGAGTCACATTAATAGCTGTATTTTGCCATTTGATATTTCAGCAGATTATGTTATAGATGTGAAATACTAGAGAAGTAAAAGAAGCAAAATATATGAGTGTGCGCACCTCTGCTGACTAAAATCACGCAATATGAGGCTTTTGTGCTCTCTGCAGTTTTCATTATGGACTAATCTGTGTGCTGAAATGTGGAGAAAAGCCTGAAACACTGGAAATAGCTCCACTCACTCAATCAAATGCAAAATAAGGGTAAATCGCACTCAGCTGCTAAACTTTATGGGCATGTTTGCACCATCATATCATTAGCATTATCTTTTGTGAATTGGACCTTGAAACAGGGCAGATAGTGGTTGCAAATGATGTGCAATTTATGGTGCTATCAGTGGCCACAATCCATTCTTCGTGAATTTGCCCCTATGTCTGTTTTTCCCCTAACTGAGCAACTGTTCAGAGCTAACGGTTGCTAACATTAAGTTTAGTTTGCTGCTGACTGAGCAGTTTGTCTTGACGTGTTGGCGCCAGTGATATGTTCGTGATTTCAACATGTTTTTTCCATCACAAGCTCGGTATGACACGTTTCTTGGTATGAGCTAACACTATTTTCTCTCTTGTGAAAACAGGAGTGCAGAGCAAATTATGTTTTATGCTAATTGTGGCTCATGGCAATGTGGGATAGCTTGCACCTGTTTTTGAGCTTTAACAGCCGTTAGTGAGTGCATCCTTATAGCTGTCCTCTTTTCAAAACAGTAACGTTATGTGTGTGTGTGTATGTGTGTGTGTGTGTGTGTGTGTCTGTGTGTGTGTGTGTGTGTGTGTGCGCGTGTGTGTTAAATGTTAGCCTATGCAATGCATGTATTCACAGTGTCCTCATAGGCATTTATTAGTTTAGAGTTTAGTTTATTGGATTGAGTGTGTATTAGGAAGTGAATGTTAGTTTTAAAATGATTTTCTTTTCAATGATGTTTATTAAAACTATAAACCAATATTAATTTAAGTGTTCATAATAATTATAATAGTTCATTGAAGAACACTTATTTTAACACTTTAGTATCCTAAAATTAGAAGTGTAATAAAAACAGGATTATAACTCTTATGCCTATTTCCACTTTTATTTGAATACAGATACAAATACTGGGCTCTCTGCATATCCCTATTTCCTGCAGATTTTCTTATTGCTGATGTCACATGTTGCACATTTAGTTTTTACCATCTGAAACCAAATTTTTAGTAGAAATTATCTACGATGTGACAGCTAAGGTGTGAAGCATTTTCTTGTAAAAATGAAGTCCTGTATTGGACATGAAGCTAACATCAGAAGTCTCTTTTGTTACATTTGTGAAATGTGTTGACAGCTGTAAGGAACGTGTAACACAAACTGTGAGGAACAGTAAACTATGTGGTGATGGCAGATCACTGAGTGGGTTGGGATTCATCATCAGCAGCAGCAGCAGCCCAGTGCTCATCCTCCACCCCCCCCAAACTGTAAAACAGCCCTCCCTCTGCCCACTCATGACACAAGCCGTTGATTCACAAAATGGATGCCCTCACATCACAGTGTGCGTGTCACCCAGGGGTCCAACTCTGAAACAGTATACAGGTATTTACACTGCAGACTTCAGCTGAATGGGCAAGTCACAGGTACTTACTGTCAGAACACACACACACATACACACACACACACACACACACTGAGAAGGCTGGCTTGTAGATGTCCCGGTACTCACAGGGAATCAGCGAGAACTAATATCACCATATTAATGTCACTGTTTTTGTTTTTTACCCGTTTAAGCAAAAAAATACACTTTTTTCTAAAAAAAAAAAAAAAGATCAGTTTAAACTGATTTTCACCCAGATTTTAAATCACTATGGTTCCAAAAATTGTGCTTTCTGCTGCAAAAACATGTTGGACCTTATGCAAGACCCACTCTTAGCGAAAAATTCGTTGTTACAAGTCATAAACAGACAGTTTGCCTTTCTCCACAGGGAGAAAAACACTAATTCGACCTTAAAAAAATTGGAATCTGTCTATCTATATTCTGTACCATGTCATCATCATGGTTTGCTAATTTACTGAGAGGTTTTTTAGATTTTAAGAGTTTTATTGTTATATTTCAGCTCAGCAATTTATACAGTTCAGTTGGTCAGGGTATCTCTTCAGTTGTGTTGCAGCTGACGATGTAACATCACCTACTGTAGACTATGCTATTTTCTATCTTCTCTACTATTCTCTCCTCTAATATCTCTGTGACTGTCACATGCCCGCATCTCATATTAGTCATTGAGCGCTTTGCTAGAGAAATACATTTTTTAGCATCTAACTTCATGTCAAAGCGTTCCCTCTTTATTTCTGTCACAGTACAGCATGGATTCATATTTTCTGTTTCAGCTGACTGACTGCAGGACTTGAAGCTCTGGAATGTGAAATTCTTCTATTTACTCTGGGAATATTTTTGTGAATGAAACTTGCCCACAAACAGAGTGAAACAGGAAGCCATATGTGGCAGTTTTAAAACTTGTACAAGCAAACTTCACTTCAGAGAGGTTAGGGATAAGAATACAAAAATGTTCTTGGAAAAATTATGAGCGAAGTGTAGAGTTAAAAATGGAGCACTGTGGTGTGCCTTATTGTATTTAACAATATCCCCATATGTTCAATCTGAGTTTTGGAGATTACAGTTGTGGAAGAAACACTCTTTTCCTTGACCTGGTTTTATTGGAGATTGTGGATTCTGAAATGAAGCAGTTAAACACTAATCAATGAGAGTGATAACTGAAATCATGACAAGATCAAACTTTATTGAAATTCACGTTATAGCAGGATAACAGACAGAACAGCACAGAAACATACAAAGCCCTATGTAATTACATAAATAAAATAAGAAATTAAAGACAGACAGAGAAATGGTCTGCTATGCCCAGTGGACCCAAGGGAGACCACAGCCTTGCCTGGAGCTGCACCAGAGCGGTAACATCGAAAGCGGTGCGAAAAGATGTGGAAGCGGGGCAAGCGTGGAGGAGTGCAAGCTAGGCTAACTGTTAACCCATACAAACCAGCTGTTACAACAATCATGTTGCCTAATGTTCTCTGGACAGCAAAATGGATTATATAAGTTCCTCATCAGTGCTGGTCACTCGTTGACATGCAAAAGCTGTCTACATCAAACTGACACATGTACCTTTCTCTCTAAATGCACTTTAATGCACTGTGCTGCTAACTGCTCGTTCTTTTTTGTTTTGTTTTTTCTCTTGGGATTTATATGTTTTTATCATTTTTTTAAAGGGAATTTTTAGATATACAGTATTTCTTTATCCTTTCTGTTGTTGCACTGCTGTGTCCTGAGAGGAACAGCATTTTGTTTTTTTGCGTATGCAAGTACACAAGAAAATGACAACTAAACTAAATCTTGAAATGACATTCAAACTAAAGCTTCATACATTATTACAAGACCTTAGATTAAATTAATGAATTGTGGAAATAATATGTGCAAAAATATTCCAGCAGTGCAGCCAATAGAAATAGGCAGCTATAATGCATGTACTTTATATAATATAAATGTGGGTATGAGTAATAAAAACAATATGCACACAAATCAAAGCTAAGCAAGTTATCCCACTGTCCTCCTCCTTAGCCACATTTTTAGTTCCTCTTGGGGGATCCTGAGGCCAGATACAATCCCTCCAGCGTGTTCTGGGTCCGCTGCAGGGGCCCCTCCAAGCTGGATATTCCTCGTCAATTTTTGTTGCCTGGGGTCAGCAAATCAAGGACCCTGTTTTACACCCAGCCTTGCAAATGGTGGCCCCACAAGGCAGCAGCCCCATGTCATTCCTTCAGGCTGAGCCCCTACTGGGCCTCATGGCTGTGGGCCTCAGGCCCCCTAATCCGGTTGAGGGAGTTTTCCTCTGAAATTGCCCTCCATAAGGCTCTGGCCTGGGACCAATTTTACCTTGGGTGACTCTACCAGGAGGTAGACTATGCCCCAACAGCATAGTTTCCTCACAGCTGTCAACAGGTGACAATTCTCAGAGGGCAAGTTACAACAGTTAGGACAAATATTGGACAGAGCTCTCTGTGTGTGTGTGTGTGTGTGGTGGGGGTGGGGTGGGGTGTGGGGGTTGTGATCAGAGCTGGCTGTGGCTGTTGTCACACGTTCTGTTGTTCAATCTGATAGGTACAAAGCAGCACCTGAAGCACTCTGTCTTGGATGGAATTAGACAAGTTGGTTAGTACAAGTTTAACTGAGCTCAGTACAGACAAGATACTACATATGGCTCCTACAGATTTATTTAAAAACTAGTAGTTTACCTTTGCACATGATGCCATGTGTATGCAGTGTGCTGCTGTGTATACTTGTAATACTGTCGTCTAAGAACTGGGTATAAAATCATAAGAACTGAATTTTCACGGCAAGCTGGCAACAGATGGTATCTTGGTGCGTGGGTCACTATGTATGTATGTGTGTGTGTTTGTGGTGGTGTATTCTAATACTGTGAAAACAGGTCTGCTGATTCTAACAGGGTGTAGAGGCATATCTTTGTTTATAAGAATGCTACTGTACATAGCACATGTACATATGTCAGTTCTCATGGCAGCTCACACCTCACAGTCAAACGTGAGACTGTGTGAGTGTCCTCGCAGGTTTCATTTGACCTGCTTCTTCCAAATCATTTACAGAAGAGCAGCAGTATCTTTCAGGCGTGTGTCATATACTGTGCTGTAGTTATTCATCCTGTAAGTGCTCTGTTGTAAAGTAATGCAATACTGCATGTAGTAATGCTATACCCAGTACATCTGACATGGCATGACTATGGACTTGCAAAACATTTTTCATTCTTCTGGTGGTTGATGTTGTCCTGTGTTATCCCAGTCGGCAGGTACATTCTCTCTATAAATACTGAAAGTAGTTTGTTTGCATCAAATATTAAATGTGTATTTGCCAAATGGAATCACTTTTCAATGAATAATGCTTCATTACAGCTAGGAGAGGATTCTCTTCAATGAGAACATGGATGACAGAATGTTCTCCTCTGTATACTGTAAGTAGATGCCCCAATCACCCACAGACCCAAAAGAAGGCCAAATGGCATTATAATAAATTCATTTTCTTCATTTCCTTCATCGCCTGTCCTGACAAACACCATCTCCTGCTACTTCTCCAGGTGCAGGTCATGGGGGCACATATACATAATGCACATATACATTAAGTGGTTTTCAATGCACACAGATGCAGAGCATCAACAAAATTATTAATGTGGACAAGGCTTGTCCACATTTAGGCCTACAGATGGGTGGCAAATTAGTGAAAACACCAACAAAAAGCGCCTTTCAAGCGAGACTTTTGCTGAACTGTGATGGGAAGTGGCAATTGCAAGTTACAATTACACATGTTTTATGCTTATGGTAAAACAAAGTAATGTTTATCTGTGGGATACCAAAATGTGGTTTACCAAGTAGAGAAGTAGAGTAAAAAGTTAGCAAACTGACTCAGTAATGTCAGTTACACACCAATATCTACTGTGTGTCTACATGTTTTTCCCTCTTTTAGCTTGTTTTGATTTTTATGGTCCACAACTGTTATGTTTTGGTTCAGTCTCACAACACTCATCAACCTGGTTTCCAGCAGCAGCAGGCAGTGGTTTTCAGTATAAAAGCTCTGATAAAGCCACTCTACACTACCTGCCCAACACCAAACAGCAGACACACAAAGTTAGAGATTACATTCTCATGGAGTTTCATAACACTAAGTATGGAGCTTCTTTCTCTGATCATCCACTGACTCCTGGTCAATGATCTTTGACCTCTTCTCAGCGGATTCTGACAGTGGTTTTGGTCTGGTGTTCACAGACAGTTGATGTCATCTATTGATGGTGTTCATTCAGTGTTTTTGAAATTAATTTTATTCAATGACTGAGGTGCCAGACTTCACGTAATGGTAACTTAACCAATTCCATGACAACTGAGCAGTTTCCTTTTGCTGATGAAAACCATGAAAAGTAGTTGAAAATACCATAAAAAGCAAGAAAGTGGACATTGAGTTAATAATAATTGGGTCAGATTACTTCAATTTGCAAGTAAGATCAGTTTAAAAATGACCTGTTAAAACTTTGTGTTTCAGGGCTTCTGTGTGTGTTTATGCATTTTGTGGGTGTATTCTCTCTACTGAACTGTACTGCTGCTGTAAGTCTGTTTGCCTTCATTTTTTACTGTTTTCTAAGAGATCAACAAAAACGATACAGCGAAACATTGTGACTAACAAGAGACAACTACCATGCTGCAACTAACAAACAAATTGTGTGCATAATACTATTTCTCGTTTGCACTGCATTACTAATTCTCCCTGTTGCTGTCCGACCGGGTGCTCTCAAATAAGCATGGGATGAGAAATGAACTCTCATCAATAACCAAATCAACTCATTTGCCTGGGACCAACAATGCCTGCAACATTTTGGTTATGGATGCTACGCTCTCTATTCAACTGTTTTAAAACTCAGACACGACACATCCAGAGTGCAGTCTAAAGACATAAAAAGAAAAAAAAAGAAAGACTATATGATCCAGCAGTTTTCTTTCTTTTGTTAACTCTAATGGCTGGAGACGTACAACTAAACCCAGGCCCCAAAGACCAAGATCACCTGGAGGGTGGCCTCAGAGTCGGGTTAATGGATCCGCGGGGAGCATGGGAGCAGGACACGGGGGAGCTTCTTGCGAGCAGTGCACCTGCCTGTGCCTGTGCTGGACGTGGCCTGCTGCTGCTGATGGTGGACCAAGTGCTGTGCTTACTGGATCCCATGGGGATGCCGTATATCGGTGTCAGGCTGAGCACTTTGCTCCATGCATTGGACAGCGGCAGGTACCAGCGCTGCTTCGGACATTAACAGTGGTGGGCCCTTAACAGTTACCAGCCCACCTGGGAAATAGGGAAAATGAGGAAAAGCTCGAAAGGCCACCTTGGCACACAAAACAACCAGGGACAATCAGCTTGCACAGATGCAAATGGACACAAACATTACACAAGGTAAAAACTCAACTAACAATAATGGTAGCATCAAGGCTCTCAACATTAAACTCAATCTGAATAAAACAGTGCTGTTTCTTCCAGAATGTAAACCACACCAAAATTATTTGGGATCGGCCATTGAAACCCAAAGGTATTTTTGGAGGACATCTGAATATTAGAAGCCTGCTGCCCAAACATGATCAAATATATAATCTCCTGATTCATTCAAACTTGGACTTCCTGGCTTTCTGAATCATGGCTTAACTCCAACATTGTAACTGCTAGAAAAAAAAAACTGCTAGAAATACCTGGCTATAAAATCTACTGCAAAGATGCTCAGGGAAAGGTGGAGGTGTAATAATGTATGTTAAAGATACCATTAAAAGCTGTGAAATGGAACTAGAATCCTAACTGGAATGTATGGCTGTACATAGTATTACCCTCTCACCCTAAATACCCTTTGATGTGCTGGTCATGTATAATGAAGTACTGTTGAAGAAGTTGGATCATCATAAAGAAATATATGTCCTTGGTGATATTAACATTAACTGGTTGGACAAAAAAAAAAGGAAAAACTCAAAAACATAACTTCAAAGTTCAATCTGAAACAAATCTATGTTGTGTAATTAAAACATACAATTTGATCACAGGTCTATCTGATCATAACCTGACTTTATTTGCTCACAAATTAACCATAAAAAGATTCTCAGCCCATGCCAGTAATTCAGTGACAATAAAATGCATTCCAGAACACAACTGGGCACAATTTCAACCTGAGTTTCAGCAAATTAACTGGGAAGACATATTAAAATCTGATGATCTGAATAATTGCTGCAATAACCTCATGGGCACAGTCAAAAACATCATGGAGAAGTACACATAGATTAGGAAAACAAAACCCAGGAAAAATGAACTGCCTTGGTTGACAAAGGAAATCTGGGTTCTGATGAAAAAGAGAGATCAGGCCTTAAAAATCTCCCTTAAATCAAAAAGTAACACTGACATCATAACTTTTAAATCTCTAAGAAACAAGGTGGTCAAAGAAATGTGTGCTGCAAAAGCACAGTACTTTACCAGGCTGACTGAAAATGCCAAGGTGAATGGTTCTAATGTTTGGAAACAAATATACAATTTGGTCAACCCTAAACCTCAGAAACAAAGCTCTGTTGAGGAGTTTAAGATTGAGAACACCACAACTACAGACCTTGCAGAGATTGCAAATGATTTTTAATCATTTTTTAATCGACTCTGTAGATGAACTTGCTAGAAATTTTCAGTCAATTCAACTAGAGAATAATACTATAACAGACTCAGACAGCTCTTTCTATATCAAAATGACCAATCACGATACAGTACACAAAATCATTACCAATCTGTCTAATTCACACACTAAAGATGCCTTTAATCTAGACACAGCATTCTTGAAGAGACACTCACTCACTCACTCTTGCAGAACTGTTACCAAACTCATAAAACTTGTCTATAGCTACAGAAAGATTCCCTTATCACTGGAAAACAGCTCTGATTACCCCCATGACATCCTGCTGTCCAAATTAACTAAATTTAATTTCTCTTCTCAAGCAAAAAGATGTAAATCAGACACTGCTTACCATTTCATACAGCTCTAACATTTACGCAATGATGTTTTTCTCATCTCTTATACTGTATAACCTCTTGGTCTCAGGCACCAGCCTCCGCCATTAAACCATTAACATCATCAGTTTTTACATTTTCATTAATTATTCTAACCTCACACTTACATTTGTCTCCACCATCTAGCTCCACTCGTTCTTTTTATAACTAGACTTCACTATATTACCACAAACACCCAAAGTACTGTACATCAGAAGGAAACTGTAGATTTACACACTGTAAGACTTCCTTTGCACGAACTGCATTCTCAATTAAAGGCACAATCCTTTGGATTTCCCTACCTGCCAGTTCAAAGCAGATTCAGGATTTTAAAACATTTTCTACAACAGTCAAGTCCTGGTTAAAACTGGGCCAGAACTGCAATCGTGTCACCAACTAGTCATTATTTGTGTGCTTGAGTTCGTGCCATAAATGTTTTGTGTTTTGTTTTGTTTTATTTGTCTGTTGGTATGTTTGTTTATGTGTTGTCATGGACGGTTGTTGTTTTTGTTTCACTATTATACGCACTGATTTTAAACTCCAACATGTAATTTTAATGATTGAACTATCAATGCCCATCAAGGGACTGGTGTTGGAAATTTTTTTTTTCTTACAGTCAACAAATCCCATGCTACTCGCATACAAATCCATCAACGGATATGCGCCTCCCTACTTACAGGAACTGATCATACCACAAACCTCCACCCACACCCTCAGATCTGCCAGCAGCTTGCTCCTCCGGGCCCCCAGTACTAAGCTCTGCACCATGGGGGATCGAGCCTTCTGCTCTGCTGCACCACACTTGTGGAACAGCCATCCTAACCATCTGAGGGCAGCAGATCCTAGACTCTAAAAAAGGCCCAAAAACCTTTCTATTCAGGAAGGCTTTTTTTTTTATCTTAACTCTTATTTTCTTTATGTTGTGTGTTGTATGTTTTTAACACTCTAGCATGTAGCACTTTGAGATTCATTATGAATGAAAAGTGCAGTACAAATTAAATGTATTATTATCATTATTTTATTATGCGCAGAGCCAAACCAACAATGAATTAATCTACTAACACATATTGTGTGTGTATCAAAGCCTGATATGTCTTATTCCTCTGTGTCATAGAGCTCTGGTGTTGTCCAAAAACTATTAAAAACTCATCAATGAGCCATACTGGGTGACATGTTCCTTCATTACCATAAACACAAACACTAGTTTATTTTGACTCAATCCCACACACACTGTCCTGCCAGAAATATTCACTATAGAACCAAATGTGGATTAATCTGCCACTGAAAATAGTCCCCAACAAATGCACTGTTTCCTCCTGTTTGAGTAACATTTGTTAAAAACTACAGTGGCCAGCTGCTTTAGGAAATGACTGAGCTTTTGTTAAGGATGAAATTCTATATTTGTGAGCTGCTTTCAAAGATTTACATCTTCAGCGGGAATCAGTGGGCTTGGGGCAGAGAACCACATTTGGGGTAGAGAAGTCAAAAATTAGACAAAGGAGACAGACTAAATATTTTTTGTTGGTTTTGATCTTTTATGGGATTTTTTGACAGTAATATGGAATAACTGTTATCTGCATCCTTTAAGAAATTGAGAAGTATCATAGTTTTGTCCAGTTTTGTTTAAAGATTTTACTTATTTGCTGAGTTCTGGGGACGCATTGTCTCTGCTAGACTCAGTTCTACCCCACAAAGCAAAGCAACCAGATGAGCAATCAGACAGTCTGAAAACAATTCACAAACCCTTAATGTCTACACTACAAAGACAAATGTTACAGTTATTACTGGAACTCAGGCACTACCTGGTTCAGCTTTGACCCTCTGGACTTACTGTCATTGCGAGAAATTGGGAAATTTTAACTAAATATATAAATTTTTATTTCTGTTTCTTCCACTTCCAGTTTCACTTCCACATGACTGGTTTATCATGGTGTAATGACTCATTCACTGCATCAATGCACTAATGATTAATTATGCTGATTCCTCTGCATCAATCTTTTAAGTGAAATAATTGGATTGAGATTAGCTTCAGCACCAAGCAATATGCAAAGTTTTGAATTTAACCAATTACTATTATTCAAATAAAGATTTAATATTTTCCTGAAATCCTCAGTAACACAGTCATCAGGTCTCAGTAACAGTCATCATGTTTTTTTCTTCATCAAAAGACCTTACTAGCCCATACCACCTGGTATTAACATGTGATCTGTATCTGGATCATGTGTTAACGCAGGTGTAATGCATGCAGAACACATTGTAACTGGATTGCAATCTAATCAATTAGACTTCATCTAGAAGTGTTCTGTGTGACCTCATTCTTCTTCAAAAAAAAAAAAAATCCGCCCAACACATTGAAAGGTCATCTGACTTTGCCTCTTCCTGCTGTATCAAGCAGCCTGTCTAAAAGCTACAGACGAGCCCTTCCTCTGCAAAGGAAAAATAAGTAGAGCCCATTCACCACATCTCTTCAGAAGATGCTCAAAGGACAACTATGATGTACAAGATGAAGGTCATGTGATTGCATTATTGTTGAACACAAGCAAGCACAATTAAAATGTGGCAAAGTATAATTTGTTTCTGTTTCTTGTCTGACAACACTGAAGACTTCAATGTTATACTGCAATCCTTAACTCAGTTTTCAATGAAATAAGTGAAACATTTTTGTCACATGAAGAATGAATACATAATTCATGAATAAATAATCTCTAAATCTGATGACGATGAGCCAAAATGTGAAGTTGTAAGGATTGCCCTTTGATATGATTTTTACATGGACTCCATCCCCAGTTGAAATTACATGGACATTCATCTTCATATGAACAGTATAGGTCTGTGTGACTGCATTATGAGGAAGGTGCACAGGTTTTGAGACAAATTGTGTCAACTTTGTGACAGGTTAACTTATTTATTCGTATTTATTCAGAGTACATTATTTGTTCATATTTGACTTATGTGTTTGTTGACATCCCAGGTTAAAAGCTTGATAAAACTGTAAAATTTGATAACGTTATATCTTAAAGAATTTAAGAATGAGAGAAAATTAAGAATAATCCCTACATTTACAACAAAAAACATTTTCCTTTAACCAAATATAAAAATAAAAACAAAGAATTCATTTTTGATTTTCCCAGCACTTGATATTACAGTGTTATGTCATTCCTACAGTCCAAATAAACTGTGCTGACTGTAAAATCCATAACTTATTGGCCTGTTGGAACGTTTTACAACACCCTTCTTCTCAAAGTGTCGGCTGTGAAACACGAGCAGAGGGCGGTTTATGAGGAGTCATCATCTGTGCTCAGATCGTTTAGGGTTATTTGTTTTAATTGGATGCATTGCGAGAGGAGAATGCTTGTCATATTCCTGTTTTTTTTTCTTTCTCCCTTTTCTGTGTAAGCAGCCCAGAGAAGAAGAGTTGGAGAGGAGCTGTGAGATAAAAGAGGAGTGGAGGGTGGGATGGAGAGGGCCGTCCACTGAGGATCGGACTCCCCCATTCAATCTGTGCAATCTCCACAACAGCGAGAAATAGATTGCTTTTTAAATAGATTGCTTAGCTCCCTATCTTGGAGCCACTGATGTGGATACATTTCATAGCGGCTCTTGTTTAAATGAGTGCCAGCGTATTTGATAGCAGAGCCACTTACCCTGCTGTTATTAAGGCTGCAATACTGTTAGTATAGCCCTCATCCCCTATTTGGACTCTAAAAACAAATGGGTAAAGAGAGTGAAAGAGATGCATTATAGACACATTAGGAAGGAAGGACGGAAGGTGGGGAGGGCACCCTCCTTTTGGCATTAATGGCTAAGAGAGATATAATGTATAGTTATTAATTGCAAGATGTTTTGTGTGTATAAGCTTCACCGAGTCCTTCATTAGAGTCAGTATTATGCTTGAAGAGGAAAGAGGGGATGAGATGGGAAAGAAAAAGAGAAACAGAAGGAAATGTCTGCGTGCTTTTGTCTCAGGACGAGAGGAAATGCAGCACATTTCCAATTGATTAATACTGCAGACAGGGCTTGTTGGCGGAAACCACATTATGCTGCTGGTTGGTGGGTGGGTTGAGCAGGGGGGAGGAGGAGGAGGAGGAGGAAGAGAGCCAGAATTGTTATCACGATTCAGTGAGGGGAAGAAAGCGGCTCAGGAGACACTTTAAGCTTCCTCTCTCTCAGTGCTCCAGTCCTGCTGTTACTGACTGTCCTGAGCCTGCTCATCCCCGAGCATGACGTTGGGGTTGCTTTACATCACGGGGCAAAGGCTTCGTTATTGGACGACGAGCAATGAAAAAGAGAAAAAAAATCTGCATTTTAAAAATGTATTGTTTTGAATAATTGCTATATGACATTGGGTCCATTTAACAAAGAAAAGCCAGTTGATTTGAAGAAAAGATAGACAACAACTGAAGGGAATAAATACAATTAGAGTATCTTGTATGATTTTGTAAAACTGGACATATTTTTTCTGAAATGTTTGTATGAAAACACTGGGGTTATTTCAGTTAAAATGGAAAATTCTGTCAGTTCACAGGGCTTAAAGGATAACACTGATATTGTATATTTCTGTTATTGTCAACAAATCCCATGAAAAGACCCAAACTAACAGTATGCCCATCTCTCAATTCTTTATGACTAACCTGTCTGTGCCATGCTGTCTGGATTAAATGCTACATTTTGCTACCACACAGAAGTGATCAGTGGATGGTGAGTGTATATCAGGACTTTGGCATTGAAGATGGGTTAAGGCTATTAAAAAATCTTTGGATAGGGAAAGATGGTGGTTTTGTTAATATTGTAAATATTAATAAAGTAAACACATCCTGTGTCTTGATTCAAGCCACTGTTGACTGTTTGAATATGTAAATGTGACAGTAAAACCTTAACCAAGTGCTTTGAGATGCTGAAACAGAATTAAAAAAAAAACAAAAAAAAAAAACATGCACATAACATGCTTTAGCTGCAATGAGCAGATATCATAGAAAATGCATAGAATTCAATGACAGTGAATGTTTTGCACATTAAGTATGAACATTTCATTATTATGTTAATAAAATGTAATTAAAGCTGCATTACATTTGCCTCAAAACATAAATAAATAAATAATAAATACACATAATTAAAATAAATAAATGTTTCTAAGGTTTGTCTGTGGCGCCAAGTCCATTGGTTCCTACTGAAGACATAAATCATTAAAAAACACAAATATATAGTTTCATTTTTTAAAAAAGTACTTTCCTAAAACAGCTGGTCAGTTTTTTTTCAACATTACTCAAACAGGAGGAAATAGTGCATTTGTTCAGGACTATTTTTGGCAGTGGAGAAATACACATTTGGTGCTGTAGTGAGTATTTAATAGTTTTTGGAGAACAAGAATAAGATATACCAGGTTTTGGATACAAACACAATTCATTGACAGTTTGGGTCTGCATATGAGATTTGTTCACAAAAAGAAACATCTAGAATATCACCAGCCTATAACCCTGCAAAAGCCAGAGGGTGTTGAAGAAAAGAAGGCCAATAAGGAAACAGCTGAAGGAGGAAAACAAACCTAAACAATTTTTTGTAATAAACTAGTTTCTAAAAAACATATATAATTATATAATTCAAATAAAACTCAATTCACTGGGCTTAAAAATGTTTAAATACAACATGAGCCTTTTGTTGTTTATAGTACTCACTGCATTCAAATCAAAATTTGACTAAAAAGTAGTTTGATATTTATCTCACAATATAGAAAGCATTTTTCAAATTTCATATCAAAAAGGTGCATACAGTAGTTTATATTTGTCACTTATGAAGATTTCTTCCTTTTTACCCGCTCAGGCGTGCTTTGCTACATTACACCCAGTTTCAGTCTACAGAGAGAGCAAAGTAAAGATGATGCATAATTAATTGGTACAAAAGCTGAATATTTCCTGTGGCATTTCTGCCAAATGAGCCTGGGTCCTATCCTTCCCATCATTACCGTCAATTTTCCTTAATAGTGTGCTTAATAAGTAATGAGTTGCCTGAAAACAGCACTAACCAATGGCTGCAGAGCCTTCACCAGGCTTTAAACTCTTCCCTCATGTTGTCAGTAACACACTGCAACAGTCAAAAAAAAAAGACTTTTGCAATTTTGACCAAAACCTGATGAATTCTTAGATTTTTATTAACAAAGTATGAACCAAAAATATGATTCTTGACTGAAAGTTTGAACTTTTACACCAAATTTAACATCACTGTCTCATTGACAAAATAGGATTTGAGCCTACGAAACAAATATGAATTCAAAAAAAGAAGATATTGTGAAGTATATTGCTTCTGTGGATACACTGGTTACTGATGAAAAACAATGGATTGTGCTTGGCTGCACTGTGTGTTTTCGGTCCAGCCGGGTTGGTTTTGGGATTTTAATTACTGCGGTTTTAACGGGATTACAAGAGATAAAATGTACTAAGATGCTCGGGGCATTTGCAGGCTAAATTAAATAGGATGTAATATGGTAAATCTGCTGCGTGGCGATAAGAGGATGTAAATAGTCACTGTCAGTAGATCAGTTATCTAGTGTGAATAACAGATTTTTGATTTTTGTGGTCATCGTAGGTTGCCACTATCTCATTGGGTCAGAGACATAATCCATTTAGTTGATTTACATCAACATATGTGGCCGAATCATCTGAACCTCACTTGTACACAGGTGCACATTATAAATACAGTATCAAGTTTTAATTGTTGTTTCTATTTCTTTTAGGTTTCACTTGTATTTTGCTACGACTGAATCAATTGTGACATTTTTGACAGGGAGACAAAAACTTAGGTGGACATGTCCCCTTCATCCCCAGCTGAAATTATGTCTTTTTTATTTAGGGTCAGATTTAGAGTTATAACAATACTTCACTGTATAATATTTAAAAACAGCATACACTGATTTGTGTGGAGTTTTTTTTTTTTTTTTTTTTTTCAAAAGCAATATAAAACCTCCTAATGCTGACATTTCTATCAAGGGTGAAAGAATTGATGTAGTCACCACTGAATTAAAATTACTTGGTCTAATTCTGGATCCAAATTTTAATTTTAATAAATGTCAAAAAAAGGTAAGAACAATTAAATATAACTTGGCAAATTTTAGATGAATTAAAAACGGCTTCACTATGGATGTGGCATGCTGTTGTATTACATGTTGAGGGCAGGCTGGAGAAACTTTATAACCTTCATTGTTGGTAGATACTGGAGAAATATAGTCTTCTGAGTTTTGAGAATTTAAGATTTTATTTAAATGTTTGTCTTGTGTATAAAACATCACATAACTTTTTTAAAATTATTTTCTTTCCTTCGTAGAACACTTTTAAATCCTCAAGAATATATTCCATAAGATTGTACTGTACTCTTTCATCACACTGTATTAAGCAGTCAGTATTTATGTGATAGCCACAGCTCAGTGGAACAATACACTTCTGTCTGTAGCTTTAAAGCCCAACTGAAAAGTCTGCCATGAGAAGAACTCATTTGTGTTTTGGATTTGCGTTGTATAAAATATCTAACTTTAATTTATTTAACATACATTTCTTGCTGGTGTGTGTGATGTACTGCTGTGTGTAATTTTTGACCTGTTTATTCAGTGCTGTTCTGTCATTGTTTTAATTATAACCTGCCACAGGACGGCAGATGAAAATTAGCTTTAAGCTAACTCTAGTAAAATACGTCAAATTGTGATATTTTTGTTTAATATTGTGCATGGTCCCTTACAATTAAAATAAAGAAATGAATATTTTGAAAGTTACATATTTCAATTCAAATTCCAAAACAGCATCAGCAGAGGCCAGATCTGTCTTGAAAGTAAGTGTAGAGAAGAAATGAAGCAGAAGTTAAAAGCCCAGACTGGCTTTTTCTTCTTCTTTGGACTGTGCTGGTGTAACTCCCAGGGAGAAGGCAGAGCAGAAGAGGAAATGGGTTTTAGTTTTTAATCTTACGGTTTGTCTGTGGGATCACTGGAAAAGGCCTCTGGAGTGACATCCAGGAGGTTTTAAAGTGCGGAGACAGAAAAATGTTTAGGCAGCAGTCCATAGCTGATCCTCCGGCTGAGGAGGACGTGTTTAGGGTTTCAACTTTTACTTCCACAGGCCTGTCTCTGTATTTGTACAAGGAGGACAAACATGACTGTAATCCTCAATCCAATCTGAGTCTTCTTTAACAATATAATTTAGAATCTCATACCATGCTTCTTTTTAAAATTAAAAACAGCTAAAAAAAATCTCTCTTGTATTATGTTAATTAAAGCTTCATTTCACATTTCAATTTTAAGAGAGACATTTATTTATATTTATAGCCACATTTTATTGACAGAAATAAGGCACACTTACAGGGAGAAATGACATTCAAATCACTGCTGCTGTTGAAATGATTAAAATGCATGCAGCAATCATCTCTTGTTAGCTTTAAAACAATCCTCTTCATCATCATCATCAGCATGCCATTAGTACAATAGCTCTTTTACTGCAGAGAAAGATGTGTGAAAAAATGCGTGAAAAATGGCATTCACATTAGATAACCAGCAGTTTAGACATGCCAGTGCCACCATCAACAGGTATTACAATACTCAGTAAGAGGACACAAAGCTTAATTCATGAAATAAACTGTCCATTGCATTTGATATCATGTGTCAACGAGCAGAATGTTTTACGGCATGGCAGCTCTTTAAAACAGACAGTCCAAATACAGGCTAGCACACACAGAATGACACTACACAGCACTTTATACCACATCATTGTCACTGTTAAGCCTTTTTTTATAAGTGAGTGGTTATTATTGTATCAACAAAGCAATCAAAAACCTGATGTGCTTTTAAATCCATAAATGTGACAAGAATGTAGTTTTGAAAGCATCTGCATTTATTAAAATGTTACATGTGAGCTGTTTTTATAGTTTGGGTTAACTGTCGACAAATGTAGCCGCACATTAGAATAAATCATCATTTAAGGCTCACAGTGTATCAGTGAAGGTGAGTATGAAGTGTTCACATGATGCAGAATGACTGGCAGCAGTGATGTCAGCCAGCCGAGGCCCTGCAGCAGCAACAGCAAGCAACCCAGAGACACACAGACGCACAGGAAAAACAAGCAGTAAGAGGACGTCCACGCCACACCAACTGAAACAACACGGAAATGCAAGGGGGGGGGGGGGGGGTTGTCATGTGAATGTGTGTGTGTGATTTTTACTCATTTGCAATTACGCCACAAATGCTCCATTTTACGTCTTCCTACACACATTTTAGCACATTGGTGTGTTTGTTTCCATGAGAAAAGGAACAGTAATTATCAGCTAAGCCAAGTGTTAAACATATAATTGTATTATTTGAATAATCTGCAATGGTAATGACCAGGATGATTTGTATAATTACAATCATGAGCATGTCTGAGTGACTCTCTTAAAATGAACTCGTGTGAGTAATCCTGCCTGCCAATATTCTATATAACAATAAAACAGACACAGAAATGTACTTCTCATTTAATATTCCATACCAGCTACAGAGAGGCGTGTAAAAAATGATTTACACCAGCCTGGTGGGATGAGGAAATCTCCAGTGTATGATCATGGGAGGTGACATGTGTGAGGACATGGTTGTATGAGTCAAGTTGATCCTATTAGGTGTTTAAATGGATTTTACATGGGTGTTAAGGTTCAGAATGTGCCATCAGACATGGAGATGGAATCCATATTCATGGTGCGTCGCCCCAGCCGACAACACAGAAAAAGCTGGCTATAGACCATTTGAGCCAGGGGTAATTGTTTATCTAGACGCCTCACTCCTCAATGCATAAATTGAGCTGTCGACCGCTCATGGTGGACATTTTGTTTTCTCAGCCGTATGTGTGTGTGTGTGTGTGTGTGTATGTTGTGTGTGCGAAGCTCAGCAGCAGCAGCATTACATGTGGTGTAAACCTCACTGCGATAAATGTCATTTGAGCAGCCATTTGCATAAAAAAGGGGTGTGAAGGGGGGAAGGTAAGAGGTGGCTCAGCTCGGCTCAGCCCCATAATAAATGCACTACATGGAGTTGAATAAGAGGAAATACAGCACAATACTGTCTGCTGATACCTCATCAAATATTACAGACACACCCATACTGTTGAAGGTGATGCCTATATTTTTGGAATGAAGGTGCTGAGACTAATATTGGGTGAATTTTTATGTTATTGAATGCAGCAACTTTAAAAAACGATTGTTTTCTAGTCTGCTTTCTTATGAAACAGTTTTTAGAACACCAGCAGATGTTCACACATCCCACTGACATCAAACAGTCTGGTCTTTACTTGATGAATCATTTAAAGTTCTTAATAAGACTCCTTTTTTCATGCTCAAGCTTGAAAATGACATAAACAAAATAAAATGGTTACTGTCCTAGAACCCTTTTGATTACAGCTATGATTAAAGCTATTAGCAATTAGTCAAGTTTTTGATTAATTGATCCACTTAAAAATAACAGACAATTTTGATAACAGATTAATTGTTTAAGTCATTTTTCAGGCAACAATAGTTCTAGTTTTAGAGGATTTTCAACTTTTCTCATTTTTACGTCATTGTAAACTGAACATCTTTGGCTGGTCAGATCAAATTTGAAGCTTTTGATGTCACTTTGGACTCTGGGAAATCATAACAGGCAGTTTTTACTTCTTATTCTAAGTCTTGATGTTTTATAAACAGCACTATTATTCAATTAACAATTGAAAAAACTATCAAAAGATCAAAAATAAAAATAATGGGTTGTTGCCGCCCTATGTCATGATTATGGTCTCTGCTGAAAAATAACTATTCAGAGTTTATTGTCATCTGAAGTGATACTGGACTGAATTTATATTTTTTCTCATCTATTTCTGATTGTTTTTATTTCTTGTTTTTGTAATGTATTCTTGTAGCTTTGGCTGACAGAAACTGCCCTGGGGCCCCACAGCTCCAGGGGCCCCACAAGTTCCAAACCTAATGGGTCCTGCTTTGGTTCCTGATCCTGAGGCCTTGTTTTAAATCTAGTTTGTAGACTTTCAGTTTTTCAGTTTTGTGCTTACATGTTACATAATCCTAAATTAATTTCTGTAGGGTAAGTCATCCAGGCTGGTCACCTTAGAGACACAATGGAGCCATAGCCACAAAGCTAAACAGATCTTGCTCCACGTGTGACAAAAGCACTAAAACTGAGCGCTCTTTTTTACCATGTCAATGGTTTACACAGATAGACTTTTAAATGATGTATAGTATGTCGAGGTTAACTAAGGATTCCCAAGTGAGGTAACAAGCTCTCCTGCCAGCCCATGTTGAGGCTGCTGCTTATTAAAGCAAGTATCGACCCCATTTATCTGCATACCAATAATCAGGCCTGACCCTCTAAAATATACATTTGTGTGTTAGTATGCAGACTATCATGCTGGCTTTGCACAGACAGTGTTCATGCAGAAGGAGTTACATGATCAGAAGTTGCTGTCAGACAAGACAAAGAGCCAGTTTTCTCTGTGAGACCAAACAATCTCCAAGCAAAATGTCCAACAGACACACACATAGAAACAAAACACACACTACGCTGTCCATCACCACGGAGACAGAAAACAGACTGACAGATGCATGGTGGGACGGACGTAAGGACACTGGACTTTGAAACTGTGGCTCAGCAGACAGGAAGTGGGCAGGGGGAAAAACATTGCAATGCAGTACAGATCAAAGAAGAGGAAGCTGAGTTTCTCTTTTTGGAAGGGTGGAGAGTGGAGGTGTGGCTTCACCCAACCTGACAGTCCTCCATGGGTGGGTGGGTAGTCGGGGTGAGGTGTGGTGAGGTGGGTGGGTGGGTGTCGGGGGCTGGGGAGGTGTTGCTGGTGTTGAGCGAAGAGAGGACTCTCCTCGACTACGCGTATTCTTAAGCAATAACAACGTGATCCGTATTATCCACCCAAGAATACCCGTCACCGAAGAGAGTCTTTCAGTAAACACAGGGAGCTAAGCCAGAAACCATGTGAGCAGTGCCACTGCCATCGCATCATCATCATCACCACCACCATCACCACCATGGCCATCACCGCCGCCATCAGCAGCCCTTCTTCAGGCTCCAGTGGCAAACACACACATACACATATAGAGAAAGTGGGGCAGTTGCATTGATTGAAGACGCCTCTCTGCAGCGTGAGGCAAGGCTCCAT
Source organism: Scomberomorus guttatus (assembly GCA_038419695.1). Classification (NCBI taxonomy): domain Eukaryota; kingdom Metazoa; phylum Chordata; class Actinopteri; order Scombriformes; family Scombridae; genus Scomberomorus; species Scomberomorus guttatus. Next base: position 2,905,160 of record CM076464.1, on the reverse strand, counting down.
CAATGGCTCCTCTGCAAAGGAGAAAATTGACAACGGTGGCATTTTAAATCCGAGCCAGCAGCGTGTGTCGAGGGGAGAAACAGAGAAACAAAAAAAAGGGTGTGTAAAAGCTGAGGTTAGCTTGATTCACTCTCTTGGTTCTGTACAGAAAAGGTGAGGAGGTGACAGGGAAGAAGGGAGTGTGGCGCAGACCGAACCCCCCACAGCAAGACTCTTACCTGGGCCGTGGCTTTGCAGCACTGCCCCTGACATCTGGTCCTCTTCCGGTGGAGACATTCGGTTTCCCTGCCGTTGCTGCCACTCCTGCTCGGCCCTATCTGAGTGTAATGAGATCAGGGAGGGTGGTAGCGGGGGCGGGGTGGGTGGGGGGGTGATGCACACACACAGGGGAGACGCGGGGTTAGGGAGGTCAGGCTGGGAGCTGCTGTGGTGTGACAGTAGCCCCGTACACTCCATTACCACCACAACCCCCCACCCTCCCTACCCCTGCAACACAAGGAGAGAAATCAACACATGGATTTTACCACAGGAGTGAGGGTGCAGCGCATGCAGAGAACTAATTTGTTTGATTTTATAAAAATAGTGCTGCTTTTTGCAGCAACACACCAGTCTTTCTTCAGGCTGATTCCTGTTTTGTGTTACATATTGGAAAATATATATTCAATGCAATTCAAAACCCTGAGACATGTCGCAGCACATGGCATTTATTTCCTTCAAATTTTAAATGTTAAAATGGCTTTTAAATTAATTCCTAAATGTTAATTTAGCAATCATTATTATGATTTCCCCTCTTCTTTATTTTCAAATTAAAGCGATGAGTTTAAATGCCGGAGCGAGGCCATGAATAATGTATGATAAGTTCAAGCAAATTTATTCCATTTTATTCTAATTGAACTAGCTGGCTGACTACAAAGAGCATGCTCCAGCTAAGCCAATCCAAAATCATTCCATTGATTTGTTGTCTCTAATCAATATTTACAATTACTCTGTGGATGGTTTGGTGAGACGAATAGGCTTGTCGGTGTGTGTCTCCTCGACGCCGAGGGCTGACACTAGATTAACTGTTTCCAAATTAGAATTTCATTGCCCACATTTATCAAAATTTAGGAATAATACCGTCATTTGCTGCAGTTATCTCACAGCAGAGATTGACAGGGAGAAAAAAATGCATTTAAAATTTTTAACATTTAACAAAAGACTGAATGGAGTGGATCTGCATTCAAATCAGTGCAGAAAACACACATTCTCATTCATCTGGATGAAAAATTCAAACTCTACAGAGGGGGCAGAGCAAGATGGACACACTGATAGATGGAATTAACAGCCCCGAGCGGGGTGGAGGGGTGGATGGAGGAGGGAAAAAAGGAAAGGAGAGAAGGGGGTTAAAATGGAGAAAAAGCGAAACAAAGAATGAACAGATGAAGCAGGAAGAAAAGAAGAAAAGCAGATGAGATGCTAATCCGTAAGTTTTTTTTCTCTCTCTCTCTCTTTTCTTTCCAGCTTCTTCTTCTCCATTTCCCCTCTCATCCTCCACTCAGCTGGCCGGCCTGGACCACTCGGTCTGAGAGACACACACGCATGGACACACACACACTAATACAAACACACACATACCCTGAGCCAAAACCAGGAAGACCCCCACCCATCCACCCGCCCCCGATCTGCAGAGAACTGGGATTTACCACCCGCAGCCAAACACACACACTCACATACACAGACACAGACACACACACATCATCGGCTAGCCTGGCCCAACCCAGGCCATCTGTAGAGAGAAAAGAGAACCTAAGGGCTTCAGCAAGAGATCTACACACACACACACACACACACACACACAGAGAGAGGTCAGCTAGCCCAAGTATCATTGATTGTTCAGTGGAAGCACCCCAGAGACTCATCAGATTACTCTGAGAGCAACAGCTAAAATCAAACACCAGGAATTTTCCCTTTGCTTTGCTTTCATTCAAACTTACACACACACACACACTTATAAATTCACCACACAGCAAACACAGAGTAGGCTACCACAGGTTGTCAGGAAAGAAGGCATGGAAGATGATGTGGAGGATGGGAATGATATACCCTCTCTGGTGTACATTTTTTTCCTTTCTTTTTTTTCTCGATTCATTCGCTTTTATGCAATCCCTCCTTCTCCTCTCCTCTTAACTTACGGGACGCTCCTGCCCACCGCACACACACACAGACACCCACCTCCTAATTGTTCTGATTTAATTGCCAACAAGTCCTATGAATATGACAATAGTGGACCGGGATGATGCGGATGAAACAGGGATGAAACACACTTATGGCAAGCAAGAAAAGACAAAAACTACACGTTATGGTTGGAAAAATTTGGAGAAAGATAGAAATAAAAAATCTCCTATGGTCAGAAAGAGAAGGAAAAAAAAGATGTTAATTTTTTTCAGAAATTTTCCACCAGAGGAGAAAGCAGTGGAAAAAGAAAAAAAAAATGGAACTGCGACAACAGGTCCACTGTGTTGGCTGTGGTGGCCTCTTACCCTCTTTTCTTCTTCTTTTCTCTGCTCTCCTGTAACCCAGGGTGTTGCCTCTCCTCTCCTTTCCTGATGTGCCTCTTCTAAAATTCCCTCCCCATCCTTCCTTCTTTCCTCCTGATGCCTTGACGAGGGTCCGCGGCAAGTTGGGAGGTGGTGATCTCCCTCCCCCTCCCAGTTCCAGGAAGAGCTCCCTGAGGAGAAGGAGGAGGCAGATCCCAGTAGGAGACAGAGGATCCAGCAGCGGCGGCGATGGAGGCAGCGATGCTGCTGGTGCTGCTGGTGCTGCTGCTGGTGCTGCTGCTGGAGAGGGATGAATGCTTAACAAAAGATCTCCTCCTCCTCTCCTCCTCTTTTTTTTCCTCTCCTCCTCGTCCTCCTGCACTTCTTCTTCCACTCTTCCTGCCGCTCTGCCTTCCCCTCTCTGCTCCCAGCGCTGAAAGAAGCCAGTTGTTGCTCTGCCGCGGCAAATGAACTGACAGCCGGCGACGAGCCGGCGGAGCGAATGAGAGAGCAGAGAACAGACGGCCAAGAGAGAGAGAGAAAGAGAGAGGGAGAGAAGGGGTGAGAGAGAGAAAGGGAGAGCGTGTGGTGTGATGTGGCATCTGCAAGAGAGTTATAGAGAGGAGAGAGAGGGATACGGAGGTAGAGATGGACGGGGGGGCGGGAGGATGGACGAAGGAGGAGGAGGAGGAGAAAGACAGAGAGAAAGGTGGGGTGAGGCAGGATTCAGGGAAGGATGAGAGAGAGAGCAGACAGGAGAAAATAAAGAGAGAGAGAGAGAGATGTAAAGAAACAGAGAGAGAGAGAGAAAGAGGTATTGCAGCAATGAAAACCTTCAGCCACCAGCAGTCTGTCTAACGGACTCTGTCCCTACTATGTGGAAAGCCAGGGAATAATTAGATTTGAGCTTCACACACACACACACACACACACACACACACACACACATACACAGATGCACATCCTCTTCTTTCTCTCTCTCTGTCACACACACACACACACCCACACACACGCTGGCACCTAGTAATGGTGGATTAATTGATGTGCTGTGCGCTTCATGGCCCTCAGCCAACACTTCTACCAGCACCACTAAAATCCTGGAATAAAAAAGATCAGAAATAAAGCAAGGGATGATGATGATGATGGGAAGAAGAAGGGGAGGAGGAGGAAGAGAGGAAAATGAGTTGCCCCTCAGGACTGATGAAAACACACAATGAGGATGGGGTGGAAATCAGATGCATTGACACACCACGCACGCTGCATCATCGACTGTGATCAGCACTCACGACCGACAAAAGCCTCTACACACTCACACACACACACACACACACACACTCACATCAGCGTCCGTGTGAGGAGGATGACACGCAGAAACAGTGTGTGTGGAGAAAGGGTGAAGTGTGACAACATTCATTTTTTCCCCTTTGTTGAAAAAAGAAAGGAGACAAGAAAAGGTAAGGAGGTGTTATGATTCATAAAAATGCCCCCTTTTCTACTTTTCCTTTCATTTTGTCTGTAGGGGTGGGGGTGGGGTGGGGGGGGTATTGCTCACTGAAAGTCAATATTAAATGGATTTGACCATTTTCCTGTTGCAAAATTCTAGAGGAAAAAAGGCATTTTCAGAAGATTTAGTGAAAGCAAAACCAAAGCCAATACTGATATTCCTAAAATGTTAAGTATTATCCCTGGAATTGTATTTTTGAAAAGCATTTAGACCGTCAGAGACACTAAAACTGCCAACCGAAAGCCAGTAGCTCCTCAATTCAGGACTAGACATGTCACCACAGACCATCAAGGAAAATCCTCCAACACCACAGTGAAATCATATGTCTGCTTTCATCTGATATGAAAATAAATTGATTGAATATTCACCAGCCATTGTCAGAGAGAATCATCACATCACAGGCAGATGACACAGTGACCACACCAGATCAAATTCTTAATGAAAAGCCACAATCAGCAGACCAGCCAATATATCGGTCTGAAGCTCAGAGGGAGGATGCCACTGCCTGTAGAATTTCCCTGAAACAAAAATGCAAAAAGATAGGGAGGGGAAGAGAAAAAAAAACTGAAGAATGAAAGCAAAAGGAAAAATGAAACCAATTTCCTCAGGGCTGATTTAAGGTCTTCTTAATGCCAACTGGTCTCTTAACTCTCTGCAACAGGCCCTGACTTTTCAAGCTGACATTTTCAATTAGTAAGGCTTAAAATTATTTGAGGAGAGAGAAAGGGAGACCCTGTTTTTAACTACAGCTAATGGTCAGATAGTATAAGATTCCCTGTAGGTGTCGACATACACACACACACACACACACACACAAATGCAGGAACAGATCAGTGGTAAAGGGACTTGTGATATTGTGCCATTCTTTTTCAAAGCAGCGAGGGACATGAAATGCACACAAACATCAAACAAGCTTTCATGTTCTTTTTTTCTTTACATTAGCTCCACTGAAAGGCCAAAAGCCTGAAAAGCCACGCTGCACGCAGGAAATCTTTCTCAGTGGCAAGAGAAAAATTAGGGGATACAGCCGTTTCGATTTGTTTGCATGTGATAATGATTCTATTTGAGTCTATTTTGTCCTCATATGATTCCCCCTTCATTCTCATTTTAGAGGAAAGTCGACCACGAGCAGACAAAAAGCCATGCAAATGCTTTATTTCAGTAGCATCTTCATTTCAATGGAGCAACAGAGCAATTACATTTACATTTCTCTGCTGCCTTTGACATGCCTGAATCTCCAGAGTCAAAGGAAATTAAAATCTCTCAAGGATTCCACAGCGATCATCACAGCTTCTTTGAGGGCGACTAGGGCGGTAAAATAATCATACACGGTTTTATCTTGGATGGAGATGGTTCCTTAATGTATAGCAGACAAAGGAGCCGGGCTGGGGACAAGCTCTGTTTCATGGCGGTGTAGTGCCCCCTAGTGGCAGCCGGCAGTATGTCAGCTGCTGCTGCTGGCTCATTGTTCAACCACAGCAGGTGCTTTTAGAGTAAAACAGCAAGAGGAATACAAAAAGATGGAGGGGAGACAAAGACACTATGTTTAACTACACATCACTGATCTGCATTTTCCTTTCATTAGATAACAGCAACATGACAGCTACCTCTTATAGTTTGAGCTTAATTCCTGACCACAGCCTGCGTTAAAAGACCCATTCATTCATTTTGACATGTTTTTATTCTTAAGCTTAAAATAATATATATATATATATATATATATATATATATAAATCATTAAAAAAGAGATGTTATCCTGAAAAGTAAAAAAATAATGTTACTGTCTTCAGAGGCTTTTTTAGTGTAAAACTGTGGTTGGTATTTTAATCTTAAAATCTGTCAAGATTAAAAATCTTGAACACATGTGTCCGCTATCACCTTTAACATGAAAATATCACTATTGGCCTTTTAAATATCCATATAACACACACACACACACACACACACACACACACACACACACACACACACACACACAGGCTAATTTTCAACTTGCTTCTACTGAGATGTTTTGGCAACAGCGTTCATCTAACATTCATGCCTAAAAATCAGATTGGACAGAGAATTGCATTGATAGAAACAGAGGGAGCTGCATGAAGAGAGAGAGAGAGAGAGGTACACAGAGGCTGGGGTGTGATGAGGCCGTGGGCAGCTTTTCTTCAACAGGAATGTCTCGTCTTTTCAAAACAGCCAGCTTTACAAAAGGCAGTGAATTGGGTTTGAAGCACCACAAGGCCAAATATCTGCACAGCAACATGTACGGCACAACTGTAACAGAGAGAGACAATAACAGGAAAAAGAAAAATCCATAAGCTATTAGCAGCCAATTAATCCCATGAAGCAGTTTACAATGACATGATGGAAAAAGGTGCCTTATTCAACAAACCAAGTCTGTTCTGCTAGTGACTTCCAAATGTGTCCTTCATTAGGGAAAATACACTTGTATTAACGGAATAAATTAATAACCTTTCTTATTATCATAGTCTTAGCCAAAATAGCTTGAACATAACCTGTAGATAAATCCGAGCAGACAGTTTTGAGACATTTTATTCTCACTCCAACCAAGAAGTTATTTGGAGATCTAAACAAAATGAAAGAAATAGAGCTCTAATTGTCTATCATTGTCTTTCCCTTCCTTTGGTATTGTGTTTTCATTTCCCATTCATCCATTGTCCCTCAAGCTGAAATATTATCTTTTAATGCTGAAGTGAGTTCCTGAATGCCTCTGGGAGGAAATGTTGGTAAATTTCCCCTCTGGATACCTTGTCCTCACTGCTGTAAATAATTTATCAATTATTTGTTATGAGTCATCTGTATGCTTTGCAGGCCATGTAGGTAATTGATATGTAGTTTGAGGTTACCTCATGGATTGCCATTAAATGTGGTACAAACATTCATGTTATCCTAAGGATGATTTGTCAAAATATTAATGTCTCTAATACTTTGGTTTATGGACAAATACCTGCAAAACTAATGACATTCCCATCAGCCTCAGCCGATTGAACATTGAACTGATTGAATGTATGAAAGTGCATCAGCATGTGTGTTTGTTACGCAAACACACATGCTATTAATTTGCATGAATATAAACATAGCTTATAGATGACTTATTATATGATCACTCAGCAGTTTAGCTCTTGAAATTATTCTAAAATCCCATTTCTACTATCACAAAATCCTGTGATTGGTCCGTTTGCTTTCAGACCTCAAATAAACTGCACCAGGGTCTGCTTGGAAGCAGACTGAGACCCACCCTTTCAGGGCGTTTTCAAACTTGTGATGTTTTCGACGGTTGCTAAACTAGAACACAGGACTTTCTTCCTGAGTTTACGTTCTCGCTCCCGCACCAAGCTCATCTGACCAATGAGAAGAGAGAACGTTCTCACCTCACTTTTAGTGATGCATTTTGGTTCACTTGGATTTTTTACTGTGTGAATAGAAACTGAACCAAGAGGAAAACACAACCATGTTTACCAACTTATTCAGTGATTCTACCAGAACAAACCAACTATAGGCTTGGAAACAGCCTTAGTTGCCTAAACATAACAAAATCTTACAGTGGAAGATCAGAAAACACTCCTATGGGTGGCTTTGGAAGGCAATGTAAAAAAAAGATGTAAAAAAAACAACAACAATTTTTTGGTGTGAATTCAACATAATACACAAGGACGTCTGCCGAATGCCTCTTTGGTGCAGAGGGTATGTTCAGGTATGTGTCTGCATGGTTGAGCAATACATTTTGAGATGTTGGGCCTTTTAATGATCTTGCACTGGATCTCATCATACCTAGCAGCCAAAACTGTCCACTGACTAAGCTTTTTACTGAGGTTAATACAATATTACATCATTTAGAGCACCCTGGTAGGGTCCTTCTCAAATATTGCTTTCCTTGGATATTTTAGGAATATTAACAATGATATTATAAGTGATATCCTGTTCCATAATCATTAATCTCCTGCAATAACAGACTCCACTACACAGCAGAGGAGAGGAAACTGCAAGAAAAAGCAAATAAACTACTGTCCTGAAAGCCCTGCTGGAGGAGTCTCAAAGCAAACACCCAGGCTACTGGGGCTTCACAGAATAATACTGAGGAGCTCAATCTACTGGAAGAAGTCCACATGAAGCTGAATGATCTTGAGGAGCAGGCTTCCAAACTGAGGAGCCAAAGAGGTCCTTTAACTCTAAGAGTAGGAGTTAAAGGGTAAGCTCTGTGCTGCAGTGCTTCAGCACGAAATAGCTAAGAACCAGATGGAGACGGCCATTTTGGACTTTCTCTAGAGTGGAGCCTCATAGACTTCATCTACGAGAAAAGATGCTGAAGTAGGTCAGTTGGAGGAAGCTCTCCTAAAAGTCAGAGAAGAGCAGAGAGCTCTAGAAAATCCAGGGTTCTCTTGTGGCTCAGCTGGAGGAGCAACACAGCAGCTGCCTTGACACAGTACCATGTGGAGATCAGTCACCTCCAGCTGCAGAAGAAGATTGAAGGAGCTGGAGAAAACCCGCACCTCACGTCTGGCTCATCTGGAGCAGCTGAACATTAACACATAAAGATTACAGCTGCCCCTCAAGAATGCAGAGGATCAGATGGAAATTATCTCCAGTGGCAAACGACGTCCTTCCTGAAAATGTTTTTATTCCTCAAGAATAAAAAGTGGCTCACAAGACACCCATGCCTGGACCCAGCATTAGAAGATTAGAAGAACATGTATGCATATTCACCTTTACCAACGACCTTCCTTTGAGACAGTACTGTGCAAAAATTTTAGGGACTAAAAGTAAAGTGAGGATGCTTTCAAAAATAATGCCATGAATAGCTTTTATTAATTTATTTATTAACCCAATTAACTACATACAAAGTTGAGTAAACAGCATAAACCTAAATTAAATTAATATTTGCTATGAGCAGCTTTGCCTTTAAAACAGCAGCAGTTCTCCTTGGTACACCTGCACACAGTTTTTCAGGTACTTGGCAGGTCGGTTGTTCCTGCATCTTGGAGAAGTTGCCACAGTTCTCCTGTGGATTTAGGGGTCTCAGCTGCTTCTGTTTCTTCATGTAATCCCAGACTGACTCCATGATGTTGAGATCAGATCTTGTTGCTGAAGATAGTTCTTTATGACTCTGGCTGTATATTTGGGCTTGTTGTCATGGTTGCCCAGGGACCGCAGATGTAAATTAGCTATATAGCTAACTCTGGCCCAACGGTTGTGTTGTTCATGGCCACTGTTAAATAAACTAATAAACTAAACATAATTAAATGCTACAGAATACATTTGGGACTGATCAGATGTCTTTGTATAATAGATAAGAATGTAAACACTTAAAATGCCTAAAACGTTTGCCTGTTTTACTATTGTAGAGAATCTAAAGATGCATTACAGTCAATATACAGTATTATAACATGCATAACATTGAAACTGTTAAGGGAATGTTGGACCAGGGCATAAAATTAGCACCAGCCACCAGCCAAATGCTGGTAAAATATGAAAGTGGCTGGTAGATTTGCTTCACTCACTGGGCAAAAAGACAATGGTAATTGAGTGGCTGGTAAAATTTGAACATGCTCTAGCCATTTGGCCAGTGGACAAAAAAGTTAATTTTGAACCCTGGTTGGATGAGAAGCAATAATGCATGGTACCCTATAGCTGTCATGGACTCATGTTCTGGACTCTTTGTGTCTTTTGTTCTTTTGGTTTTCTGTGTTACACTTGTGTTGTCCAGTCTTTTTGGTCATCTGGTTTTGCTCATTTATAATATTTTGGTTGTTGCTTTCTTGCATTCTTGGTTAGCTTGTGGTGTTGTGTACTTGGGTTTATGTTCATGTGTGTGCTTGGACAGTTTAATGTATGCTGGGTTGTATTTTGAGTATTGTGTTTTCTGGGTTTTGGTCTTCTGTTTGCTCTGTTTCCCTCCTGTTTTCCTGCACTCCTCCCCAGCCTGTTTTTCCCTCCACACCTGTCCTGCATCATGTTCGTTAGCCCTGCCCTGGTCTCAGTGTTCTTCCCCTGTCTGCTGTTACTTTCACACCTGCCCTGTACCAGTCTTGTCAGCCCTGCCCTTCTCCCAGTGTCTTCCCAACCTATCGGCTCCCATCCTGCCACTGTGTCTTGCTACATGTTCCTTGTTGTCTGAATAGTAGTAGTAGTGAATAGTAGACAGTAGTTTAGTTTGTATTTAAGTCCTGGTTTTCAGTTCAGTCCTGTTGGATCATTTGTTCGGTTTAGTTGCCTGCCTGCACTTCTGTGTCCTGTTCCTGTGTTGGTTAATAAATATATCGTTCAGTTCCTTGTGCCTGCTGAGTCTCTGTATTTGGGTCCACCTGCTCTGCATTTCATGATAATAGCCTTCGCATATACAATAGATTCATACGATAAATCAGAAATATAGATATAGAAACAAATATAATGAATTAGTGTCTTATTATTGGATATGAACATGGTCTGATCAGTTTCAGTTGATTCATTTCAGGTTTGTCAAGAGAAAGGGTGAGTGGATTGAAATATAAAGTGTTGATGCAACCTTAGTCTTGTTTTAGGTACTGATAAGGACTGACACAAAGAAAGAACTGTGTGAGATAATGTTGTAGGCACACAACATTCTTCTTATTAGGGGTGCAGTCTCTGCTCCTCTGCTCCTGTTGTATGTGTGCAGTGATCACCCCATTAGTTCAGGGGCATCCATGTGGTCTAGGAGTTTAAGACGCTGACCACGTTATCACAATGTGTCAGCTTCTGATTTTTTTTTTTCATTTTTAAACTTGTAGTCCTCAACCGACACTGACTCAAGTCACATCACATGGGGCAATTTATCAGATCCCACACAGCTCCCTCTGAAGCCACAAAACACTTACTACAACTTCTTACACATATGCAGCAGTACTCCCCAACACCTGGAAATATACTTTAATGTGGAAATCAATGAGGTTCCCCTTTATCCAAGGGAAGCCTCTTTAGCTTGATCCCCGACTCCTCCTGTCCTGTCAAGTGTCCTTGAGTAAGATCTGAACCCCAAATTGCTCCTGATGGTCAGGCCAGCACCTTGCATGTTAACTCTCTGCCACTGCTGTGTGTGTGTGTGAATGGTTGGAAAATTGTAAAAGGCTTTGAATAAAAGATCTCACAATTATTAAGATCTTTTGTTTGGTGCTAAGTCATAATACAAGATACTTAGGTCAAACCATCATCACTTTTTTTGGTGGTGTTAAGATAATGCAGTTACATAGAGAGGTGTGAAGAATGCACTGTTGTTTTTTTTCTCTTCCTAAGAAAGATTTCAGCTGCATGTACAATAAGTATCAAGAAGAAAAGCAGCACATATACTATACAGCACAATATAGTAAAGTAACAATATGTGTCAATAGTCTTTCTATTTTTCAAATCACCTCTAAAGTCAGCATAAAATATTTTTGTGAATAAAAACTGAATATTTACATTTGTAATTTAAGAATATGTTTACATCATTACAAACAAAGCAAAATGCTCATACTAAATTTGTATCTTTATATTGCTGGAGCCTTCTTGACAGGAAACATAAAATAAATATGTTAGCATTTGCATTAGCTTCTCTGTAATTCAGCATCTGTGTTACACTGGAGCCTCTGCAGACATCCTGTTAATGAGTAACAGCGGTCCACGCTGTAATACTAAGGAGCTCAGATGCTACGCTAACAAGCAGCAGCCTCCAAGTCAAGGCAGAACTGCTCCATTGTGGGTTGTCAATTGATGACCTCTGGCCTTGATTCACAGAGCTTTGCATAACTAGAACCCCCACCTGGGCTTCTGATGCTACTTGTGGTTGAAGAGGTCAGCGGGATGAAGGAGGAGGTTATCATGTGCAAAGCCTGAGACACAGACAGAGACACAAAGGAACAAAGCTGTTTTTTTTTTGTTTTGTTTTGTTTTGGTTTTTTTATATAATCATATATATTAGATATATATTAGATGGATTAGCATTTTTAAGGGCAGGGTGATGCAGGTGTCAGTTTCTTTCATCAGAATCAAACCCATGATGCTGTACAAATGAAGCTAATCATGGCCTGCTCCTTCAAAGATGGTTTCTCTTGCTTTTTAATCAATCTTTATAGTGGATAGTACTTAAAGAAGAATATATTTTTCACTTAATTTTAAAAACATCTCCATATTATGTTGATAATGTAACGCAGGTGGCATTTGGTTTCTAACAAAACTTGCTTTGCAAGATGTATAAATGACGTATAAATAAGTTTTAGGAGACAGGGCTGTGCCACTACAGTAGGTGAGAACCTAAAGTTGCAGATTTCAGTTTTGAATACGAAGTATTATTTAGAAGCTGAGCAGAACATTATTTTCTAAATGTATCTAGGGGAACAGAATATTGTAGTGTAAGGTGCATTCTGGTCTACTCTTGTAAAAAAGTTGTATTTCCCCTCTATTTTTCCTATTTTAAGGATAGCTTCACAATTTTTCAAGTGTGTCTTAAACAACTTAAAAGTTGATGTGAATCTTATATGAGGCTTCAGCAGTCTGAGTTAGTCATATCAGGTGGATATCTGCCACATTTACAGTCTTTTTAGCCTCAAATTCCCTCTTTGTGTTTCCTCGGACAGTGTTTCCCTGTTGAGCTGTGGTGGAAGTATAGTAACAAAAAGAGGGACTTTCGCACTAAAAAGACTGTAATGTTGAAAGATATCTACTTGATTTGACTTATTTGAGCGGCTGAAGCTTTATATTAGCTTCAGATGAACTTAACACAAGAATGGCCAGGTGTCGCTGTATACCTAAAACTGCCAACAGGTAAAATTTACCTGTGCAATGTACTCTGTCATTGTATTAAAGCATTGTCTTCACAAAGGAATGTCTTTAAGAACACTAATCGCTTTGCATGGCCATCAGTATAAATCAGTCTAAAATGACTGGTTATTAAAAGGAAATATTTGCATTTTTGGATGGTGTGATATTAACAACATTCATCACATAATGAGATAACCCATCCCATTATATTTTAATTACCAAAGTAGCTTAAATACCCCAAATAGACAATAACGAGCCACAATAATAATAAACAACAACCACACTTATGGGTGATTTAATGCCACAACAAAATCTATATGACAAAGTCAAACACACAATTTCACCTAATCAATTATTAATTTAGGCATTTCAATAATGTGTGAATAAGAAGAAACTTGAGGTAACCATTAAAGCTTTTTTTAACATCATAACACAAATATATATTTCTCTTTTGGTGTTCTGTTCATGAAAACAGAGTAAGGCAACAGGCAAATTAGGCTAAATAGTCTATAAACAATAAATGGTAACATAGCAAAACAAAAATGAATGTATAATCAATTAAAGGTGTAGTGTGTAGAATTTAGTGGCATCTAGCAACTGGCAGAAATGAAATATAATATTTGTAAGCATGTTTTCATTAGTGTATAATCACCTGAAAATAAGAATTGCTGTGTTTTCATTACCTTAGAGTCCTAAGAGGAGTCCTCTTTCACAGAACCCGCCATGTTGCACTGCAATGTTTCTACAGTAGCCCAGAACGGACAAACCAAACACATGATTCAGTTGGTTGCAATCTGCAACCTCACTGCTAGATGCCACACTGGTCCTTTAACTAAAAATACGTTCTACACACTATGAACATTTATGAGTAGGCTGAATCATCTTCATTTGAACACATCTGATTAAATGTGTCCCTAAAACACACTTTGATTTTTTAGCAGGTAATTCTCCTCTGCTCTTTTTATAATTTAATTATGACTTGACGTAGTCAAATCACACACAAATGTGATGCTACAAACAAATGCTGTTGCCTAGCAGAATGTTTCAACAAAAAAAAAAATGCATTTCATATACGTGTAAATTTTATCCAGTGGCGGTTATAGGTATAAATGCCTGTGTTTTTAATCTGGATTCATCTTCACTATTTTTAACAACAGGGGGTGCTACACAACATTATTTTAAGAAAAGTCAAAGACTGGGGAACTTCAGTAACGCACAGTTCTAGTGTTAAGTACATTTCAGACCTGAACACCCGGTTCCCGGGTTTCTCCCATATTTTCTGTTTTGTTGTTTCTCTCGGGAAACTTTGCATGGCCCTCAACCTATTGTTATATACACGGAACCACAAGTTTTGTATTTGTATTGTTTGTCTGATGTTACCCAAGTTGCCATATGATCTATGAAACACGATCTACACACACAATCCACACACGACATACAATTTCAACCCATCTGTCACCATAACGCGATTCAAGAGGCATGTACACAGCTGCTCTCTGTGCAGGCAGTCTTTCCTCCCATCCTCTGTCCTCCTCCCTCTGCAGCTGATGTGATTCATTACCTGCAGGAACCACTGGTAGAGAGGAGGGGCTGGTGTGTCTCAAGAATTTGCTAAATTTTAAAATATATGGCAAACTCAGATAAACAGTTAGGTTACATATAGACAGCTTTCGTGTTATTTAGCTTAACCAGCATACTGAGGTTGTGTAAAACATACCGGTGATGGATGGGACTGTAGGCAAAGCAGTTGAAAATATTTTTTTCTACATGTTTATGCTTGCTGAACAGGTGGTTTGATAAAATACTTTTTTTTTTGTTGACCGGACATTAAATGGACTTTACCCTTCAGCACCCTAGTACAAAGTCTGTGTAATGTCCGATTGAGCCCATGTGTGAATACAGCGGTGAATTCTTTGGAGAATTCACAGGTAGTGGGAGGGCTACAACTGCTCGCTGCCATAAGTGTAATAAAGTCTGGCACTAAGGGAGATGGTACGAACAATTTATCAAACAACTGCTGAACAAGCAGAACATAAACTTAAATATGATGTCAGTTTGGGACAACAATTGGCCTGACCATATACCCAATCCATCTTTGTAGATGTCCCATTGGCCAATATGTGTCTGGATATACATGATTGGTTGTCTTTTATATTTTTGCTTCATACCTAACCTACTTTTTTAAAATGTTGTTTGTAATGTGTTTTATGATGACCCTGATGAAGGCCACAAGCCGAAACATGTTGGTCTAACAATAAAGTTGTTCTATATACTATAAGTGTTGCTGGAGTTTTGACCTCAACAAATCCAGTTGTACCTTGACCATGTTAATCAAATTTCGTTCTGCAGATTTCTGTTGCAAAAAGGTTCTGTTTTTCAAAAACAAAATCCCCTGAGTGGTGAAAAGGCTACTCATTTAAAGACATTTATTCATTGTTTCTAAAAAAAGAAGTGCTCATTTTAGCCCTGAAGTGGTTTGGGTGTGTCATTTTACCAACAAAGTTAACTTCAAATTCATAGAATTGTTCTATTGCAGGTTATTGTTGAGTTGTATGATACATCTTGCTGATGTGCCAGGACACATCTTCAGTGATGTGCCTGGGGTCATCAGGTGTTTTGGGTCTGACATCATACACCCTCTCCCAGGTGACCCAGCCGGGGTTGATTAGGCCCCGACCTGCATCCCAGCAGCGCTCAACCACGGGTCAGCCCTCTTGATCCAGAGCCACCTAGTGGCTCTCTTTGTGATTCCCCTTCCTCTTCGCCTCACCTATGATGCCCAACAGAATGAGGGCTTTAAGGAGTGAGCACCCTGCAAAGCCCCTGCACCCCACCTCTATGGACTCACAGAAAGTCCTCTACCATTGCCTCCAGCATTGCTTGCCAGCTCCTGGTACTTGGTATGTTTCCACTCATTGGCACTCCTCCCAGGGCATGGTGAGCTCCAGCATGATCACTTGCTTGGTGGATTGGGAAAAAATGACCACGTCTGGGCGGAGGGTTGATGCTGTGATCTGTTCTGGGAACTTCAACTACTTGTCCAGGTCTACTCTCAGCTGCCAGCTGACATGTGGAGGCTGTGCTTGGTGGTGTTGACGGCTGTGATAAAACATCAGCAACTGCCCTTAAAACCATGTCGCGCCACCACTGATATCGACCTTCGCCAAGGGCTTTCCAGCAGCTGCTCAGCAGATGTTCCAGGGACCCTCTCCCATTGCAAAGAGGGCAGGATGGGGACTTGCTTTTTCCCCAGACATGGAGGTTGGCTGGACTTGGTAAGATGTTATACACCATGGAATCGCACCAGGAATTGGATACGGTAAAAGTCCTACCAATTTGACCAATTTTGACCAGGTGACTTTCCACTGGAGAGTGCTCTTCCACTTTGTCTAGGCTCTCTGCTGTCTGATTCCCACCATCTGGCTGACTCTAACTTCCTCCATGCCTGTTTATACCTCCTCCTGCAGCAGCTGATGTCTCTCTCTGCCCCGGACCTGGGCCTTTGGGAAGAAACTGAGGCCTGATCGTCGCCACTGTCCCCATTAGTACTGAACAACCGCTCAATTTAAAACTGGAATTCCAGTTGAATCAGGCCCTTATATCTTATAGTTTGCAATTCGCACATTATAATTTCTTTTCTAATATGCTACTGTATGAAATATGAATCTATCTATCACTTTACCGCCAGTTTGTCACAGTCACGTATAATACAGTGGTAGAGAACATGAAATTTGGAAATTATCATCTGACCAATGCAATGTCAATATTGTAATGTGGGTGTTGATTGGTTAGGGAGGACGTCCTCCATTGGAGCATCATTTTATGTGTTTTAGCCAATAACAGATTAGCATGAAAAAATATTTTATAAATAATACTAAGATATGGTAATGGTTTATTTGAACCAATTACTTTTTTTTATATTTTGATCTCCCTCTTGCCTCTCAAAAATAGAGGAAGAGCAACCTCCTCTGCCTCTATGGACAAGCCTCCTCTGTTGACTGCATGTATGTTTTGAATGTATTACAATGAGCTTAACATGGTATAAAACAAAACAAATTTGACAAAACATACTGTATGTGGCAGTGCACCAGTAGTCTACTGGTTAAGACGCATGCCACATAATTGCAATGTCCACAGTTGGACTCCAGCTGTAGACCTTTGTTGATATATCAAAGGTGCAGAAACACATTGTGCACAACAGAGGTTTACGGACACGAAAAAATGTGGCACTAGAGTTAGTAAAAGCAACTCAAACTCAACTCATTCAGCTATTTCTCACCATAAAAAAATACTATTTCTAAGGAGCTTGTAAAAAAACACAAATTTGTGCTCTCACATTAATAAATCATGCTCTCATACGGTACTTCATTTGTGCACACAAATTTACAGAAGTTCACGTTAAATGACATTTAATATTAATTCAACAGGCTAACAGACAGGGATTGTATAGATTACATTATCCATGGCCTGACAACTGTCACTAATATTAAGCATCACAACTGTATATTTGTCAAGGGGACAACAACAAATGTTGAGAAAGTGATCTTAATATGGAGTACCTCACTACCAAACACAGCTGCTAGTCTATGTCCATTTAATCCATACTCCTCTGAATGCAGTATCCTGAACAACCTCTAACTTCAGTTCATTCAACCTTACTTTCTGTAATTCCAGAGCAAAAAATACTAATTTGTGCATGCTTAAGAATAATTTGAGAGCACACTTCCTTCATGACATAATGCCAATTTCAAATGTTGCAAAGAGGGAACGAAAAAGAAAAAGTATGAGGGTAGAATTTTTTCATTACTCATGCAGTGCTGTAGACCAGGCATTTAAATTTGAGTTTGCATACTTACACAACATAAAGTATGTTTTGGACTTCTGGACCAAAGATGGAGCCCCAAAACTAAACTAAACTAAACATCATCCAAAAAAACCCCATAAAAAACACAATGATGCTTCAGCACAAAAGGGTTAAGGGGAAGAAGAAACAAGAAACTTGTTTTCTACCACTTTCAAGAAGCACACAAATCCTACTTCCCCCCACCTCCATCCCGCCTGCCAATGCAGCCTGGAGAGAGTTATGGTGCAAGCGTCGGTATTTATGGCCGGAAGGTAGATGAGCTTCAGAGAGTGGGTGGACAGCCGGGTAGTGTTTCCGTGCTTATTTGTGTCCAAACTGTCCATATATTGACCAGGAAGATTGACCTCTACCAGCTGCTGTAAGTCCTGGGCACGTCTCTCTCTCTTCCCTCAAATGACCCTCAGCTCTAGGACTGATGATGTGATCATTATAACCCAAACCATGATCTTTCCCTAACCCTAACCAAGTCGTTTTTGTGCATAAACCTAACCAGACCTTAAACACAGTGTTGTCACACCATAAAACATCATTATTTTTTAACAGTGATTTGTAAATATTACTCTACTATGGGTCTTACTGAAAATGCTCCTTTGTGTCATTCTGGAGTTCAGGTACAATCTTCCCCATCCGTCATATAGAGAATGCTGAAAACACTCATGTCGTTTTGGGAAATAGACCTATTCTGTCGTTGCAGTATGAGGACATGTTGCACTTTTTAGACTGAATCAGAGAGGCCTAATTATCAATCCAGCCTGCCCCCACTGCATGACTTATGTAACATATGCAGGACCTCTACAGGATAAAGCAAGATGAAACTTTAATGGTCCTTGTGATGAAATCTGATTGTTGTAACAAATAAATAACAAGAGCAAAGAAAATCAGGGTATATCTAAATACAAGCAGGGTAAGGTTCTATCTGCACTGTGAGTGGTTTTGAGATATTGAGGTTCAAAGTTTTGACATCCTTGTTAGCAAAACTGATATACAGTACAGTTCTATTTTATTTGTCAAAATAACACCCTTAATGTACTCTAAAAATATACTATCAAAATCCTATCACATTTTTAAATGGGGTTTTCAGATAGAACCTTCTTACTCAGAACTTACTTTTTGTTTTGGATTACAGTGGAAACTGCTTATAGTGATCACATCTGTCCGGGTCAAATTGATCACTATATGATGATTATACCCGTTTTTTTTTCTTTATTTCTTTATTTCTCATGCAGATTACCATCCAATTGACATTTGTGTATTACAGCCAGCAATCAGACTGATTAGATATGTACAACCGTGCCATGAGTGAGGACAAAAACATTACTAGAAAGATGGGAGGACATTTATCTTTGTTTGATAAGATTAAAAGTAAAGTTAGGGTTTGCTGTCAGCCTCCTGACTCATTTTGAGAGAGAGAGAGAGCTGCTAAGTAAATCATACGTGTATCATGGGAGTAAAGTTGAAAAAAATAGAATTACTGTAGTTTTAAAATGTTTTTCCATATGTTGTCATGTATGAAAACACTGTAAGCAGACTACTTGACGCAACACATGCAAATTATTTAAACAGTACAGGAACAGTATAGGAATGATTCGGTCCCAAGCCTTTTGATCCATATAAGCAGTTGATCACTGTAACTGTGATCACTATAAGCGGTTTCCACCGTATAAGGTTCTATCTGCTGAAGCTTCACAAAAAGTAGACAGAATAATCTTATTGTGTTTTAATACACAAAATTATTGTATGAACTACTGAAGGGAGTTATGATTTACAATATTTGGGTACAGACAACAATTTAGCTGCATGTTAGGAAACCGGGTCCCCTTCCACAGAGCCCGCCATGTTTCACTGCCATGTTTCTACAGTAGCCCAGAAAGGACAAACCAAACACTGGCTCTAGAGCGGGTCTTTCACGTTTTTCATGGCCACTGTAGATTCTCCTTTATTTCTCTTAATTTCAGAGCCTTTTTTGTCATTTATTCTCCCAAATCATGTTTCACTGTCATCACTGTGTCAGCTGCAGTTAGCAGCAGGTAGAGTTAGAAGCTAGCAGCCTGAGTGTATCTTCCTTCCTTGGCCTTCATTGCTCATTTTTGAAGTAGTCAGAGTTACTTAAGTTATTAATAATAACAGTAATTATTATATATAATAACTGTGCTAACTGTAATTAAACTCACTAGCTGATAGCATGGTAGCAAAAGGTAAAAATCTCCTTATCAAACAAGATAAAAAACTGGCTTTAACTCAGTTGCTGTTTGTTTGAGTGTCATACATAATTATTTTGATAAAATAATCAATTTGGAGGTTTCAAAACTTATGATTAAGCAACATTTCATAATCTTTTCAGCTTTAACAACAGTCACAGAGCAGTGAGGTCACATGGTAAGGAGGCTGAATCTGATTGGTCCTCATGTCTACATTCCGGGCACTGATTGGTGCTTTTCAGGAACCTTATAGCACCGAGTTTGAGATTGATTTTTGAGATAGGACCTTTTCTTTTTCTCAAATTTCAGGGCCAATAATGCAGGATTAAAAAAAAAAAAAACCTAGTGACAGTTACATTTTGGCATCGAGAATAAAATTTGGCAATGAAAACAAAACCTGAACTGAAAAAGGCAACTTTGACATTGAAACACTTATATTGGAAAAATTGTATTGGCACTGAAAAAAGTTTCACTGAAAAATAAAACATGGACATTAAAAAAATTACAATCTTATTATCTTATTTTATTTTGATATTTTTTGCATTATAATGTGTTATAATGTGTCTGTTTTTTTCAGTGACAGATTTTTTTTTTACGCTGTCTGTATTTTTTCAATTGTCACTGGTTTTCAGTTTCAACTTTCTGTTTTTCAGTTTCAGCTTTCTGTCAGCATTTTGGTATTGGTAGTTTATCGAAATTACGACTGTCTGTAAATCTGCTGCAACGTTTCAGAAATGTGAGGAGCCGCTGGCCGGGTGAGACCAGCTGGTCACCTCAGCTGTTGGCAGCCCTAGTCCTGTGTTATCATCCTGAGGAGAACATCATTCTCAGAAGTTTGTACTCAACAGTCGAACTTGCCAAGTCCTCAACACACTGGCGTCAGAATAGGGGGGACAACGAGACTTATTGTCCCACCACTTTCAGGTGTTATTGTAATAAAGCCAGGTCTCTTAATAATGTCTAAGCCTACTCTAAGATGTTGGACCTTTAAATCCAATCCTGATTATAACACAGAGGACCGTGAGTAGTTTATTGTGGCTGCCAGGTCAGACAGGTTAAATAATGTGACCACCAAATACAACAGCGGGCCCTATTTTTCATGATAGTGCAACGACCAGCATAAGAACAGTTTCGTATTTTCCTGACCTTGAAATTTGCTTTGCCTGTCAGTGTGGTATTGTGGTGCTCAGTGCTGCATGCACGGTGAACTGCCGGGAGGAGAAGCGCAAATAGGCAGCGCAAAGCGAGTTGTTGGAGTTTTTGTGGATAATGGGTCTGAGATGGGTCGATAAATATAAATGTATTAAAATGAACAGATCAGTCTATATTAAATTTCATTTTATTTTATTAAGCTACATAACAGTTTGGATTTTTATTATAGCTACTTTACAGACTGAATAATATAATTTACTGCATCTCTCTGTAAATACGTTTTTTTTGTGTGTGTGTGTGAGAGAAAAGAGACTTTGATGAGCCCTGGTAACCCAACGTGTCATTCATACACCTATGATGTTCTGTGTTGTGTACTTGGTGTTTTCAATTAAGAGGCAGGAGGCAACACTGGGTCTCAGGTCTTAGCAATCTGGTAAAATATATACAAAGTAACAAAAACATCAGCTGGTGGTGTGTGTGTGTCTGCTTGGCTCCCCTGACAGAAAGAAGAAAACATATACAATTAACATAGAAGGACCGCAAAAACAGCAGAGAATATGACATAGAACAAGATAAAACCATTAGTTCACGTTAATATCAAATCTAATGCATACAAGAAATAAAGTTTACGCTGAACACACACACACACACACACACACACACAAACCCCAAATGACACACAGGTAGGAGATGCAGACCCACCAGAACAAAAATAATAAATGGGAATGATTTGATGAAATTCATAACCTCTGTTTACATTAATCAGTTACATAAACACAGTGAACGAACGTGCGTTATGGCACTGCGCTGTGGCGCAGCATCTTAGACATGGCGGATTTATCAACATATCAGTCCTGCTGCCTTCAGATGCTGCAGGGATTTAATGAACTGAAGGACAAGCATTTCATACAGTATAAAGCAGCTGTGGACAGCAGATACTGTAAGAATCACCCATACTTATTTACAGATCAGTACAGATGCTTTAACCACATTAAACGTTATTTTCTGGGCTGATTTTGGTTGGAGAATGTTTAATTGAAATAACTTATTTATATTTCAAGCATTAATCTGTTATTTCAGCACATTTACACCAAGTATCTAGTTTGCTCTTGTTTATAAAATCAGCGAGTGGTAACAGACTGACTTTGCACCAGAAACAGATGTGAGATGTCTAAGACCCATTTTCCACAAAAACACCAACAACTTGCTTTGCGTTGCCTATTTGTGTTTGGTAGGTTATTTCTTTGTTGTAAAAGTGTTTCTTGGCAATAAATATACTGTTGAAAAGCCTGTTTATTTCCCTTTTAAATGGTGCCACATTTGTAAGGAACATGCATTTGTGGGACGACCACTAGAGCTAAGTATGTGGGTTGCGCCCATGAAAAATTTGCCAAATCTTCTCTGACATTGCCAAACAGCTTATTTTGCTATTGCTATTGACACTTGTTTTGAGCTTCTGGTACCCCCAGGTGCTGCCAATCAGGTGCCTGATTGGCAGCACCTGTGAGCATGGGCCCTGCTACAGTGGTCAATAGGTGTCTGCTCCAAGAATCGGCATGCCACGTTTGACTGATCTGGATAGGGCCCGTGAAATAGGGCAACTTCAATCTCAATGCAGAGAGATATCAAGATGAGATTCTGCAACCAGTGGCAACCCCATATCTCCTCCCGTCTGGGACCGAACTCTATCCTCCAAGATGACAACACTCGCCCCCACAGAGTGGGGTTTATCAGAGACTACTTCCAGAATTTGGGAGTGGAGAGGATGGAATGGCCTGCCAGCAGTCCTGACCTCAACCCCATTGAACACTTGTGGGATCAGCTTGAGCGTATTGTTCGTGCCAGAGTGACCAACATAACCATGTTGGCTGACTTGCGACAAATGTTGGTTGAAGAGTGGGATGCCATCCCACAGCAGTGTGTGACCAGGCTGGTGACCAGCATAAAGAGGGGGTGCCAGGCTGTTGTGGCTGTGTATGGTTCTTCCACACACTACTGAGGCTCCTGTTTGTTAAATTAATAAATTGTTAAATTGTCAATATGTCTTGTTTCTTCAAACTTCAATCATCCAATCCACCAAACACCAAATGAGTCAATGGCAGAATAAGCTGTTTGGCATTGGCAGAGAAGATTTGACAAATTTTTCATGGCCGCAACCCACATACTTAGCTCTGCTGGTCATCCCACAAATGCATGTTCCTTACAAATGTGGCACCATTTAAAAGGGAAATAAACAGGCTTTCCAACAGTATAAGATTTATTGCCAAGACGCATTGTTACAACAAAGAAATAATCTACCAAACACAAATTTCCTTACTTTTTGTGCTAAGTTTATATCCAAATTACCCTTTAGGAGCAAAGTTCTTGAGAAAGTGGTTTTTAATTAACTTAATACCTTTCTCAATGAGAACAGTCTATTAGACAAGTTCCAGTTTTAGATCCAACCACAGCACAGAAACAGCCTCAGTCAAAATAGTAAATGATCTCACACGTGAATCAAATGTCAGTCCTCAGATTAGATCTGAGCTCAGCATTTGACCCCATCGACCATACTATTTTAATCAATCATCTTGAAAGATGGGTAGGTCTTTCTGACAGTGCTTTAAACTGGTCCTGCATAACTGGTAGAAAATTCTATATTAGTCTGGGTGATCACGTATCATGACTTGCCTTTTGGTATTGCACAAGGAAGCTGTCTTGGTCCCCTGCTTTCCTTATGCTTCCACTAGGTTACATCATCAACAAGTTCAATACAAATTTCCATAGCTATGCAGATGACACTCAATTATACATTTCTGTTGAGCCAACTAGCCCAAATGGCCTTTTGACTGCCCGTTTGGCCTGGATAAAACAATGGATGAGTGACAATCTTTTACACCTGCAATGCAGAACTTTTACATATAAATGAATGTCCGTTGCATTCAAGCGCTTGCCAAATGAGTTCACACAATGCTGATTAAGCCTATCACAGCCAGATAAATCTCTTTGTATTTCACAGTATACAGAGTTATTAAATCTCATGACGGGAGGGACATTACGGCGCTGGCTGTTTGAATGCGCACCCAGAGACTTCCACTGGCTGAGCCGGCTAACTTCTGGTTAGCCCTCTGCTAACTTGAATGGGGATAAAATAATTGAATTATGCAGCTCTTCAAGACTTTTCAAATGTTATCGGATCAAATGGATCAAATTCTGATAGTGAAACGAATCATTTTGCGGGGTTTGTGTGATGGTCGCGGCAATTTATCCACCGCTTTACAGCCACAACAGTAGCGATGGAGTATACTACGCCGTAGCCTATGATGTAAGCACATGTTGACAGTGTTTTTGTAATTACTCTCACTGCCAGAAGGGGCAGACAAAAGTCCCACACTCCAGCTTTAAAACTTAATGAAGATAAAATAGAGATACTGCTGCTGAGACATAAATGCAAGAGAGAGAGACACTTTTTTAATAGGCTTGGGAACCAGACCAAACCAAAGTTAAAGGTCTTGGTGTCATTTTGGACTCTGATTTAAGCTTTAAAGCCCATATCACCAAAATATGGCCATTCTTATCAAAGCAGGATGCCGAGAAATTGATTCATGCTTTCATCATTAGCAGGTTGGACTATTGTAATGCCTTCTTCACTGAAGTACCAAAAAGGCTGATAGGAAAACTTCAGCTAGTTCAGAACTCTGCCGCCAGACTTTTAACAAAGACCAGGAAAAGAGAGCACATTACTCCTGTTTTACCTATCCTGCACTAGCTTCCCATTTCTTTTAGAATTGATTTTAAGGTCTTTTTACACATAGCTCTTAATGATATAGCACTTTCTTACATTTCAGACTTTTTAACTCATCAACCAACAGGAGCCCTTAGGTCCTCTGATGCTGGTCTGTTTACTGTTCCTAAAGTAGCCCACAAAATGAGGGGGGAAACTGCTTATAGCTACTACACTCCAAGACTATGGAACACCCTGCCCAGTTACATTAGATATGCAAGCTCTGTTGACATTTTTAAAAAACAACTAAAGACCTGCTTAATCAGGCAGGCATTTAGTTAATGTAATACATTTTTTATCTTTTTCTACTACCATTTTTACTACTTTTATTGGATCTTTTATTATATTTTATGAACTGATTTGTTTTTTTTTGTATTTATTTTTATTGTTAATTTTTATATACTGTACTCTCCTGTGTACATCTGATTTTATTTTAACCTGTTCTCATTGATTTATATTGTTGTACTCACTTACTATTGTGTTTTGTTTTTAATACTTTACTGTAAAGCACTTTGAGCTGCATTTTATATATGAAAGGTGCTATACAAATAAAAGTTGTTGTTTTTTTCTATGTTAAACCATACCATCTTTTACTAACCTTAATCAAGTGTTGCCAGTGCCTAAACATAACCATTAAAAAAAGTTTAATAATACTGTCAACAGATGTTGTACTGCAAGATAGATAATTTGGCAGAAAAAAAAGAAACACATTGACATTGAACATTTCACTCATATGTTCAGTATCAACATTTTTGGAACTTCAAATATATTACTTAACAATATTTTCTCATAATGTAATTCAGGCAGAATTACGTATCTGTCAAAATGTATTTGCTGTTGCAACTTAGTAGTATATAAATATAATTTCCAGTAGACTGGGTTGCCATCATTTTAGTACTGTAATACTTTGTTCTGCTTTTGTAAATATGCTTGTCCTGGCAAAAAAGCCACTGTTTTCAAAGCACAAACAAAATTCCATTGACCTCCATTGTATTGGAGTGGAGGCAGAAATCTCAGACAAAAATTTCAAAACCTGGTCAAATAAAACCAAAACTATCTGCAAACAAAAAGTATTGTTTTAAATATTTGATTTAACAAACTAAAATATCATTCGGACCCATATTTTAACAAACCTATACACTGATGTAATCCTAATCTGTGTACAGATGGTGATAACAAACCCTGTGAAATTTGTGTGAAAGCGTGACTCCAGGCAACAGGAGAGAAATTTCTGTCAAGGTGAATAATCAGAGAAAGTAGAATGGTTTGGCAACGGACACAGCTGAGCAGAGAGGAGCTGTGAGGCCTTCAGCCTTCAGCAGATTGTCTGTCGAATGAATTCGACGACATGTCCCCAAGGACCAAATAACAGAGAGACGCTCAGAAACACTCATTGCTGCTCTGATTGCCATATTCTCCAGATAATTAACTGTCAAGGTTATTGTCACCACCCTCCCTCCCCCTACTCCTACTCTTCTCTCCTTCTTTCTCTATCACCTTCTCCGTCACTCTCTCTGCTACTTCTCAGTGGTGTGGCGGAGCTCAATCGGCCCCTCATTACTTGCAGGCACATATTAGCAGTGTTTATCCATGAGTGATCGGCTATCGCACAGAGCAGGGGAAGGAGGCGGGCCCAGGGTAGGGGGGTGGCAGGAGGAGGAGGAGGATGGTGAGTGGGAGAGGGTGAGTGAATCGAGGTGGAACTAATTTTTTGACAGGTCCTTGATATGGGTTGGGGGGTGTAACAAAACAGAGACTCAGCCTATGAAATCCTCTGGGTTGGGGGGTTGAGGGGTATTTTGTTATTCATCCGAGTGATGCCGCAGTCTTGTGGCATCCCGGCTCTCTGGCAACACTTGTTTGAAACAGTAGTGGACAGGACTGGAGCGGAGGAGAGGTCAGCTCAGGGTCACAGAGAGCATCCTGGAATTTTAGAAAAGCCTCCAAAATTCATTACAGACTACTGTCCTACTGTACAGACAGGTCTAAATGCTAAATTGTGAGGGTTTTTTTTGTTTGTTTTTTGTTTTTTCTGATGGTTCACACTCTGATATATGAAGTTCACTAGAAAAAACCTAACAACAAACAAAAAAACATATGTGTTACATGTGTTACAGACAGTATGTGGTCACTTGATTGGATAGTGCACCTGTATAGTCTAAAACACAGTGATGTCAAAACTAAATGTTCCCCAAATGACTTTCCCCAAATATCAGATCAAGAGATCAAAATGTCAGCTGCAGCTTCACAAACCTGCTCATTCACATGTTCACATTTAGTCAGCTGGAGATTTTGACCTGGGGAGAGCTGTTCGGTCATTGTCAGACCAGACTAGGTGTTCGGGTTTGTAATTCTGCCACTTAACAATATCAATAAGTCAGTTCAATGAGTCTGTCTTAAAACAATAGTCAATTACCCAAATGAACAAATGATTTTTCTTGCCATAATCATTCATCCTGTTTATACCAACTATAAGAAGATCCCTTCATAATGCACTTACAATGTAAGTGATGGGGGCCAAAATCTACAGTCCTCCTTCTGTGGAAAAATGTATTTAAAAGTTTATCTGAAGCTAATATGAAGCTTCAGCGTCCAAATGAGTCAAATTAGGTAGATATATTTCAATGTTACAGTCTTTTTAGTGCCAAAGTCCCTCTTTTTGTTCACTTCTTTTACTTCCACCGCAGCTCAACAGGGAAACACTGTCTGAGGAAACACAAAGAGGGAATTTGTTGCTGTTGGGTCTCACTGGCCGACCACATGTTTCAAGACTCTAAAAAACAAAGTGAGTCCTCAAGAAACTCAAGTTTCCCAGAGTCCTTGGTTGTTTGCATTAAAGTGTGAACTCCACCCATGGACCCAGGTTAACAAAACTAGAGGTCCCCCTCTTCTCTGTCTCTTTCTCCTCACAGCTGCCATGCTCTTACCTGCAGGACCTACTCCTGCAGCCTGTAGCTCTCTGACCCAGTGTGGTCTGCTCCAAGCAGACACACACAGAGCTCTCCTGAACAAGTAGCAACACGGACGTCTGCTTCGAATTCAGCAACAAAGGCAAGTTAGTATGGAGCTGCTAACTCTGACAACAAAGGGACAATCAGCGGCCTCCTCAGCAACCTGGGCCCTCTGACCTGCACGACTGGAGTACCCAGCAAAGCTAGCATCATCCAGCACTGGAACCACAACTCTTCGCTGGACTCAACAAAGCAGAAAACCAAAGCATCTCTTTCTCCATGGACTTGGTAACATACTGGGTATAGCATAGAATTGCACATGGCTAAAGCACAGGACTCCTTAATTTAAACAATGTCTAGTACATGTATTGACTTGATTCAAGGTTGTTCATTGAGCTCCATTGTTGTCATGTCTGTTTATAGTCAGGTTATTGAATAGCCACACTGCTAAGTTGATGTTAGCATGCTTCACACGTGTTACATCCAGTAACTAGGCCTTATATGTAGCTAACCTCTTCATAACCTGGTACCTTCATCCTACATCAAATGGCCTTAAACAGAGACCCACACAGTTAAGAGGTTTAAAACCCAGCTTTGCACTCTTTGCTTCTGGGAGCACATGTGGTTTCAAGACACCACATGGTGTGGCCTTTTGTCTGAGTAGTTTTCTTTGTCTGCATGCTGTGTGCCCCGTTCTTATTAATTCTTATTAATAATTGAAGTGAAGTGGCCCTGAAGTGGCCCACATGTAAAATAACAAATATGGCCCAAATATCCCAAAACAAAGGCCAATTTTGGCAAAGATGCAGTGCTCTCAGCGATGTGTAAACTGGATGTGACTCTAAAGTGGCCCATGTGATAAATGGTGAATATGGCCCAAATATCACAAAACAAATGTGGGCTACCTTTGGCAAAGATGTGGCACAGTTGACAATAGTTAATGTGGGTGTAAACCAAAAGTGGCCACATGTGGTGCAGTAAATGTGGCCCAGTTATATGCAACCAAAGAAGCAACTTTCAGTCACAAGTCATTCAGCATGCAGTAACATCTGTGTAAGCAACCACACAGAGATATGCTAAGTGCAGCGTGACTCTAGCAATCTTTGACCCCAGGTCAGTGGAGAAACCACCAGCCAAAAGATATTAAACTAAGTTGCACAATAATGTGTTTATTTTCAATTATTTTGTTTGTTTTTTGAATTTTTTAACATGCTTCTAAATGGCAATCTTGTTTTTTTTTTTATATTTGTGCTGTACAGCACAAACACAAAGGTGCATAGCCAGAGCTTGCATATGCTACAGTCAGTTGACTTAAAATGTTTTATACTGTGTAAGTGAAGTGACTTGAGTGAGAGGTGTTTAGGATCTGGCAAACAGGAATGGAATGTCCCAGTACCATCATTCCATGCAGTATTTGGGCCAAATGTGGATATGGAATGTAGGCTGGTTCTGGGCCAGAATAAAAATGAACTGTAGTCCAGATTTGGACCAGATCTGGTTTATTTGGTTCGTTCTTGGTTGACACACGGCATTGCTATGGTTTGCTTGTGGCCCAGATCTGACAAACAGGAGTGGAACGCCCAAGTGCTGTCATTTCATGCGGTATGTGGGCCGGATGAAAGTGTCAAGTGTGGGTCGGATCTGGACTACAGCAATTTTACTGTCTGGGTAATTATTGTTGATAGCCAAACCTGTAGCCAAGGCCCAGATTAGCCATTGCTAAAAATGTGGCAGGTATCCACTTGATATGACTAACTCAGACTGCTGAAGCCTCATATAAGCTTCAGAACAACTTTTAAATGCATTTTGGCACAAAATGAGTGGACACATTGTGGATTTTGGCCCCCATCACTTACATTGAAAGCACATTTGAAGGGGATCTTTGAATAGCCAGTATGAACAGGAGGAATGATTACAGCGAGGAAAACCTCTTTCACTGTTCATATGGACACATGACTGCTGTTTTAACG
This sequence comes from Scomberomorus guttatus, assembly GCA_038419695.1. Taxonomy (NCBI): domain Eukaryota; kingdom Metazoa; phylum Chordata; class Actinopteri; order Scombriformes; family Scombridae; genus Scomberomorus; species Scomberomorus guttatus. The sequence continues at coordinate 2,875,476 of CM076464.1, read as the reverse complement.
CACACTTGGAAAAATTGTTAATCTATTCTTTAATCTGGTAATAGCAGCAACAATTTAGACCTTTAGACATTCTGGTTGCATCATAGCTCCATCATGTCTTGGTCGTGGTTCAGCTTTCAGAAGCAGAGCATCTTAAGATAGGTTGTTCTTCAGGCGCCAGATTTTATGTTTTTAGTTCATTTTTCAGTTTGTTTCTGCTTCAAGTGTTCCAAATCTCATATGATTTTCCCCCCAATATTGTTTAGAGTTGTATTGCCAACAAACTGTGTGTTTTACAAGCATACTGAAGCAGCTCATTTATGATTCATGACAGATTGTGACTGTACAAAGCTTGTTTTAGACCCACTGCAGTTCTGTTTTTATAAAGGTAATGATATTGTGATTGGTCTATTGACTATTTTTTACTGTATTGTGAACTGACAGAAAAACTTATTTTGCTATAAGAGAAAAGAGAAGAGAGGCAAACTTTAGCTCAGTGAAGCCACCAGTTAGCACCATGCCAACTCCAAGTGGAAATTAAATACTTAAATACAAATGCAATTCAGTGATAAAATGCTAAATGATGATTGGATGATGATGTTATAAATGTAATATATAATTTAATGTAATGTTTACTTTTTCCTGCTCAGTTGACAAGTGTTGCAAAACAGCATCTACGCCATAAATGCCCTGAAGAGTGGCATTAGTCTATTCAGTTAATAATCTATGGTCGTGTTCTGCGTCTGTCTCTATAATACAGAATACACAGGATGATAAATAAATACATGAAGTGAATGAGTTCACATGCCTTGACTGTGCTCCACCCCTGCAGCTTCAGTGAAGGACTCCACATGATCTGCTGTGATGTTTTTTTCTCTATCTCATCCATGTATAGATGCTTTCACTGCTGCTGCAGACTTGCTGAACACAATTGCCTCCTGTGAATGAAATGCCACACTTCATGCTTGAAATGAAATGTGAATTCAGGCTGTACAGTAACTCACCTAGTGAAACTGCACCTGCCATGTTTGTTTTTGTTGATAATGTCACATTTCCACCTACTCACCTGCTTTGCATAGAGCACAGGAGAAATGAGATCAGATCACAATGCAGAGGAGAAATGCCAGGTGTAAATGCAAAGGGCGTGATCAGACTGTTCATTAACCACAGTGTACTGAGTTTTACTGTGATACTGCCTGAATGAATGCTCCTTTCTCCATCAGTTCTGTGGGAGGAATTGAGTCCTTTAAGTATTTGGAACTTACCTCTTCAGTCCAAAAATGACTCAACCAGCCTTCAGACTGCCATATTGGCTGAACCCTAGTGGTCACACTGATTGATCCTTTTTTTCAGCCCTAATTAAAAATTTAGAGCCACTGGCTCCCCTGTTGTTCAGTGCAATTTTCTCTAAATTCAACAGTGGTTCAGGCCAAGAAATCATTATTATTGGCACCAGAGTCTTGAGCCATAACAAGGACTAGAAGGGGATGAGAGTAATTTAGCCAAATTCAGCCTGGCCTGTCCTTAATCGGACTGCGTTGAGCTGTGGAGGGTAGGAGGGAGACAGAGTTGGTAGAGTAGGAAACACAGAAGAGAAAGGAAGAAAAGAGAAATTAATAGGAAACAAAAAACAGTAGCAGTAAATGGAAAGAAGAGTTACTGGGAAGAGTAGTAGCTTTTATTAGTACAGGTTTCAGCCCCAGACCCATTTACTGCATGGACTTCTTGGACATTGTACAGGACCAATGGAAGTTGTCAGAGAAGGTGTTTTGGCAAAGGAGAAGTTACTCAGATGGAAAGGCTGTTTGTAAAAGGCTGTAAATCCCAGAAGGTTCCGTAGTTTTCATACATCAATGGAACATTTGGAAGCTTCTGAATATAGGTGACTGATTTAACATCAGTCAGTGTCACCCTGTCTTTTACACATGTAACTGAGCATGATGTACTTAATGTCACGGACAGTGACAACATTGTTTTTCATGACAACACATTTAGTCTCCCTGTCCTCCTTCAGCTTTCCCTTTGCCACTCTCAATTCCCTCACTCCTTGCATTTGTATAAAGCTGTTAGCTCCATGTGATTCATCACCTGTCTACCAGCCTTCCCAGTCACGTAGATGCCACATCTGGGCTGTGGGAAGAGTCTCAGCAAGCTCATCGAGCTCAAGACACCCAGGCTGCTAGCTGTTGCTGTTCAAACCAACCAGACATGTGTTTTGACCTGCTGCCTGTTTTTTGAGCTGTCTTCCAGCCTTTTACAGCGTTCATGTCATATCAAGTAATTACGAGTTTACAACTTGTAAATAGCGTTCACATCAACATCCAAGTCACAGTTACGACCGGGAAAGTCAGGTTTTTCTGATATATCTGGCTTGGCACATAATACGAAGTGCCTGAAAACCAAGCACACATGGACTCTTTACATCAGACTAAGTCTATCATTCAATGTAGCTAATCCCAAATTTTCTGGATATAATGCCATTTTTTCAATGCACATTATTTTAAACCCTCACACGACCAACTCAATAATCATACAACCTTGTCAGACAAGAGTTGTCAGATGATGTGGATGCTTATAAATCGTCTTTCCTATTAATTCCATGACATGAACACAAAGTGACTCTACTAGACTCGGTTGCCTGCTCAAACTAATTATGTTGTTGAATGTAAGCTTGTCCACCTATCATCACTTTCCATCAAAGTCACATATCTGAACCTGCCTGCTTGTGTGTCTGTATTTGGGTCCTCAGGTTCTCACGCCCTTTACCCTGTACAACTGTGACATTGTTGCTGAAGTCCTATTTTGTGCACCATTGTCATAAACCTCCTCCTCCTTTCTAAGAACCATTTCTTTGTCCTTCTTTGACCTGCAGGTATGTTGTAATGATGTTACAGTTTATAGAAAAATTGGGGACAAGGTTAGTTTTTGAAATTTTTTGAATATTATATTGCTTTTGTTAACCATATAAAAATGTCTTCCTGTTCACATAGTGGAATTCATCATTGTGTTGAGGAGGGGTATGTGACAGCCCTCTAGTCTTCCTCTGAGGGTTATACTTTTTTTTTTCTTTTTTAGGAGAAAGGCAGAAAGTCCATCAGTATGATGGCTGCTCTTCAGCTATATAAACTTTGTTTCCATACACCAGTTTTTATTCACATTTTCAATTTACTCATAGAAAAAACCTGACTGAAAAAGTTGGTGTATTGATAAAAGCAAAATGTGATAAAGGGCATGAATGAAACAGACTTGGCAAATAAATCATAACGTACATGAAGCATGTGACAAACATCCACTGAAGCTTCCTCCACTGATGAGACAACATCAGATCTGTGTGGAGCAATGAGGACTGTAACACTCCTTAAATCAATAAATAAAAGAAACATGAATGTAATATTTCCATCGTGTTTTCTAAATTGTTTTTCACCATTTGAGGTTTAACTGCCTCTCTTTTAATGACATCATCTTGTTGTGTCCTCTTCTGCAATGGTTTAATGGCACCGGGCTGGAAAATTAGTGCCGCCAGCTGTTTATCTCAACGACCCAACGGCAGTGGATGGAAATGCTAAATTAAATTACATTTTCTTTTGCCAATTTTCTGGAAAGTCTTAAAATTTGTATTACATTTGGGTGGAAACCTAGCTAGTCATTCACTCTCCTATCTCTGGGTGTTTGGTTCATTGTATGGCTGAGTTTAGTCTTGTGTTTTTTTTCCTTTACACCCTTTACATTGTCTTTGGTAAATTCTATGTTTTAATGAATACATATTTAGTTAAAAGTCATGTGTGGTCCTTTCCTCCTTTGTCCTTCTATTGAGCTGATAAGGGATAAAAAGCTGAACATGGATACGTTTCCATGGCATAACATCAGGAACATTTAAAGAAAGAAATCAATAAATGTACATATACAAAGTGGGGCAGTGGTTTGCCTAAAGGTTAGAGAAGACAGCTTGTGACCAGAAGGTCATCGGTTCAATCCCTGGACTAGCAGGATAATTCAACCGGCAGCAGTGCTTTTTCCCTTGTGCAAGGCCACCAACCCCAAATGCTTCAGTGGAGCTGCTCAGTGGCCAGCAGGTCAGAGTGTGGTTGTACTGGGCAGGTGTGAATGTGTGTAACTGTATGAGTGTGACCAGGGCATTCCTGCAAAAGAGAGGCTTCCTCTCAGTGAAACTTCCCTGAATAAATGAAGGTTTAAAAAAAGTATTGATAGCTTTCATGGGAAGAAAACACTCATTCAACAATGATAGTGATGGTATTTCTCTGCCAGACACAAACCTAAGAATTGTATACCTGTAAACCATTTTAAAAAGTTGGGTAAAAAAACAACAATCAGTTATGATTATGAAGTTTTATTTAATTTGTCAGAAAGGGCTGGTGTGTGTGTGTGTGTGTGTGTGTGTGTGCCAAATCTCATAGTCTGGGGAATTTCTTCTAGTTAAACTGGCTGCCTTGAAAAAAACAAGACAAATCCTCAGATGGAATGGGATGGATGGGAAATGGCCACCTGATTGGTTATACTGCCTTCTTAACAACATTACAGCAGTGTGAGTGGAACGAAGCGATCAATCAGCCCACGGCATGATGGTACAATGCCTGGAGATTTCTACAAGAACCAGACTGGAAATGGCAAGGTTCAAAGGAAAAAAAAATCACATTCCCATGCTCAACAGTTCACATAGTGGCAATTACTTTAAAGCATTTACAAAGGCACTCCTGTTAGCTTGAAAACATTATCTCAAAAGACTTTTTCATTTATTTTCCAGGACAGAGACAAAACAATGCAAGAACCACTTATATGGAGAGATCTTAAGAGGCACATGTGAGTGATTTAAAATAACTCACACACACATTTACCTATTTTCTTTACATTAGAAATTTCCAAGTTAATTAGAAATGTGCTTTACAAGCGGTCAAGACCTGTTGTATAAATCCTGTACAGACAGTCTGCTGGGCTGATGAGTCTGATGGACTCAGTTGATAAGGGCGGTGGAGTTTCTTCTTCTCAACTTTTTTCACATAACACATTAAACTTAATTAACTTTGTTTAGCCACTGTTGTAGCGTTACTGTTACATCGCCTGAAAAGCCAGCTAGATGGCTGAAGGCAGCTCAGGAAGGTCTGTGTGTCAGAACCAGAGCAACCAAATACATTCAGGAGACTTCCTACAACTTATTTCAACAGTTCTCTTTTAATCAGAGAACAAATTCAACACACAGTCAACAATAAATCAAGATTATATTTTTGTATTTCGTTATATATATATATATTTTTTATATTTATTGTTAAAAAATGTATTTTGACCCATTACTGGCTACATACCCGGCATGGTTCTTTAAGACAATTCCTCATTAGCTTACTAGAGCAGACCTCCATCACAACAGATATGATACCAATTTGCACAGAGCAGGAAAATCCACAGGATAAGGCACAAAATAATCTACTGCTCTTGACCTCTCCACCTGCTAACAATATCATTCTGTTAAATACTAGTCATTGTATTTTTTTTCATGTCTTATTATTGGCTTTTCTGCATGTTTAATTTAAATAATCAGTATCAACCCCTGAAATTGTAGATCCAGACCTGACCTAGCAGGTCAGGTCTGGATCTTGACATAACCTCCAGTCCCACCCGCAAGCATCCCTGCTTCCAGCTGCAGCTGATAACATGTTATTACCTTTGGGCTGCTGGTCCAAGGCAGAAAGACAGCCGTATCCGTCTCTATCTCTTCCAGTGTGCCGCCATAATGGCCCTGATTATTAGAGCCCAAATTAAATTCCAACCGGATATTAGCAATACACAAGCTCTCGTCAACAGTGCCATTTCCCTGGCATATGCAGGACATTATCCAGAAAGCATTGCTCTCAGCCCAATTAATCCCCCTCCACTGCAAATTCACACACACACACACACACACACACACACACACACACACACACAACCACAGAGTACACAAACACTTACACATATTTGCCTGCCTCAATACAGTCCAATGTTATGCCAACCTACGACTAGAAAACACAAAGAGCACAGTAGCCAGCAAAACAGTGTGAACAATGCTGCAGTGATTAGTGATTTGGGATTGTTTTTCAGGGCATGTAAATTGAAAAATTCCAGCTGGTAAGCATGCAGAATTGATTCTGCAGAGGAGGCCGGGCCGATGCATTTAGCAGTTGTCCACACAAGCAAATAATTCAATGGTAATAGGAACGGCAGCTCGAGAGGGAGGGGTGGAATTGCATTTAAGTGGAAAGAACATTGAGTCAACATTTCTTTCTTTTGTTGTTGGAGAGTAGAGTGTACACTGTGGCTATATGAGAATCTCTATTTGCTTTGTGCATGTGTGTGTGTGTGTGTGTGTGTGTGTGTGTGACAGACACACAGGCGGCCCAAATAGAGATGTACATGTTTTCCTACTTACAGAATGCTTTGATATGACTTTCTGAAGGTCAGTGCTCATAGTTTTTTGATTAGAGCTGCAAATATTTTGTGCCAGCCCTCAGTATCTTAATAACATATTACATTTTTCATTGACATTTGATTCAAAAACACACACAAATGAAATGTTTTGCAGGATTAGTGGCTCTTTAAAGCAGGGTGACCTACACAACAGACTGAAGAGTTAAATAGTTTCTTTCAATTTAGAGTCTTATTTTTGCAGTTATAACAGTGGTTCCCAAACTTTTACTGTCATGCTGCCCTTTGGAAGCCAAAACTATACAATTAACCTTAATCCTACCAACTGGGGTGCCTGCAGACCCCAGAGGTATACTTTTTGTCATATCTCACAGGTGCTTTATTCTATCATTCCAATTTTTCATGACTTTGTAAATCAATTGGTCCCTTTGACTTTATATCATTGTTTTCTGTTTCTGTTTTAGTGCTTTTTAAAAATACAAATGTATTGGGGTCGTGGGGACCCCACCCCAGCGAAAAAAATATACTTAAGTGTATTTTCAAAAAGTATACTTCATATGCTTTAATATACTTTTTAAATGTTTAAAATTACTATACTTGAAGTTGTGTTAAATTGAAACCATTTAAGCTGTACTTAATGTACTGAAAGCTGCACTTAAAGCATGTTTAAATACAATAAACACATATTTTTCCTGTATTTTTTGGCACCTACCAAAATAGTACACTAGTGTTAAAATATACTTAAAGCATCAGAAGTACAATTTTGCGAATGTAAAAAAGGTATAAGTATAAAAGGTATACTGACATTGAATTGATAGTGTATTACCAATATATTTGGAAAACAAAACAAATTTACTTCAAATATACTGTCAGTGAATTTTAATTGCATTTTTAATGCATTACAATTAAATTGTGTTGGAAATATGGGAAAAGTATACCAAGGTATTTTTCCTAAAAGCATTTTAGTATGCTTTCATGTACTGAAAATAAACACTTACTTTGGGTTAAATTGCAAAGACTCAGGTTGAACTGAGTGTATTAAAAGTTGTACTTAAGATATAACTTAATATATTCATATTATATTTGGCATATTATTACATACTTTAGACTACAAAATTGGCACATATAAGTACACTGTAAGTATTATTAGTATCATAATACATGCCATCATACAAAATGTACTGTAATCGTAAGTGGACTTTTTTACATGTTAAACATTCCAAAATGATTTAAAAACAATTTTAAGATCTACACAAAATACGAGACACAGAATTCAATCAACAAACTGTTGTGGTTTGCAATGTGGACCCAAATGCAGACAGACTAGAATGGAGATGAATGAAAAAAGGCTTCATTGCCAGGGAAGTGGGGAATGGAGGTGGATGGAGCAGGGATGAAGCAGGCTGTGGCAGAGAACTGGAGGGCAGAGATGAGTGAGGGAGTATGGCGAGGGATGACAGAGGGGAGCAGGTGGTAGTGGGTTAGAGAGCGGGCAAGCAGGCAGGTGAGTTGTGGTCCAGGATGACTGGAGAGAGAAACAGCAGTTAGTGATGATACCAAATTTGGAAATGTCACTATAAACAAGTGAGAGGCCTGAAGCATAAGCTCCCACTGAAGTAGACACAACGATCTGATGAAGAGTGGGCAGATATACTGCAAGCAGATGAACTGATGAAAGGCAGGTGAGCATACTGGTAGAGGTGATGAGCTGATTGCAGACAGGAGTGCAGAGCTGGGAGCCAGGAGAGCCACGCCCAGGCCAACACACACACACACACACAAACAAATCATAAACAGAGAGAGAGACAGACAGGGGAGCACTGGGAACACAGGGAAGGGGAAACACACTAAAGAATCTTATGGTACCGTAACACAAACCAATCCTTTATTTTAACTGTTCAATACAGTTATTTAAGTGTTGTTTTACAACCAACGAAATAAAAAAAAGAGTTAACCTGAGAGCACTTATGTGGCTTTTCGAGTTTTTCAAATACACACACACACACACACACACACACAAAAACACAACAACAACACAACAACAACAAACACACAAACTGAAAACAGTTCTTTTAGTGCTCTGTTGTTTTTGCCTTCTTGTTGGAAAAGTCCTCATTGTTGCATTTTCTTCGTAAAGCAGCTCTAATCTCGGACTCACTTGCTGCAGTGAACACAGCCCTAACAGTTTTTGTAAGAAATGAAGGAATGAATGAGTAAGCAATGAAGGAGTGTAGCAAGTCTAAGTGTGTGAGTGAGCTAAGTGAGAGACAATATACAGTACAGCTGCTCCCATTGTGAAAAGTTTAGGCCATATGACCCAAACCTAATTTTACGTGTAATTTGGCACACCATAATTTTTGTGGGACTGTATGTCTACAAAAGTGAGGCTACTGGACAGGGTGTACAGTTTTTGGATTTGGTCGTGTACACTTAACTATAACAGCATCTACTCGAACAGGGTCCAGTTGATGTTTTCTTTTCTTTCCCTCCGGGCTTTTTCCAGTGAGATTTGAGGTTCTGAGAACATCCCTCCCAAAAACTAAAATCCACAACTCTTGAGTTTCACACCATCATCCATAACATATACCCGCTATTCCTGTGCAGGGTCATGTGGGCTTGGAGCCTATCCCAGTACTCACGGGGCGAGAGTCAGGGTAGATCCTGGACAGATTGCCAGTCTATCACAGATACTATCACACTTCCAAAAAATTATTTTACATGTGTTTCCATTACTTTTCAAAAACATGTAAAATGTCATTACTTTCTATGGTTTTCATGAACATAATATTAATAAATCAGCACACTCAGTCACTTATGTGTAGATGGATGTTCAGTCCTCAGAAGCAAAAGTCAATAATCATGACCAGGAGAGCACATCAGTTACATGATTTATTCATGCATGGTTATTTCAGGCAGACACCCTTTCTCACCGTGCCAAATGGCAACACTATTGCAACCAAGCACAGGTGAACTATTTGACATTAAGAAGTATAAAGTAGCCCATAGGAAGTACCATATTCTAAACAACAGTCATCAGTAAATAATGTTGTATGAGCTAGCAACATTCAAACAAATCTCATTGGACATGATTATTCACAAAAAACACAAAAAAACAAACAACAAAACAACAACAACAAAAAATATGTTAATAAGAAATCTTCCTCCAAGATAATGAATCCAAAAACACTTTCTCTGTATGAACTTTTTTTTCTAGACTTCTTCTGCAATAGAAAACCTAAAGAACATCAGCAAAGCTCATTAATGTTGTGATTTTAAGCACTGAAATGCCTGGCTACTGGAGATTTTTCATCATGACTCATAACAGATTATTTGTGTTCACAAATCCTAGTTTTTAAGTGTCATTGTGGTTTGCCAAAATAAAACAATACAAGGACATCTGACCACAGAGTTGGCAAAATACTGAAATTACTTTCAACAATCTACTACACAAGGGTGTTTTATTTAAAAGACTATCTTGTAAAATCTGACACCAACGCATTTCCTGGCAAACATTCCCAGTTTGATGGAAGAACATGTAAGTAAAATAAAATAACAAAAGTGGTGTTAAATGTGATTCTGTCTTTAACGTAAAAGTTCCCGCCAGCTTAAGAAGGAATTATATGACTACCTCTGATCAGAAAGGGACACTGTCAGTTACACAATTATGACAAGGATGTAACAAGGATAACATCAATGTTTTGTCAATATTTTATGTTACCAAGACAGGACAACACTGAATGTGTGAACACAAATATTCCATTCAGAACCATGATCGCCACTCTCCAGTAGCTGCACATTTGCTCATGTTTATAATGTTAATGAAAAAGTTTGACATAATAATTAGGTTCAGTGAGATTTATTTTGATATTGTGAGAACATTCTTTACTGAGCATTGTTGTTTCGAGGACAGTATCTCCTATTAGCTACACTGTTATGCTTAATTATGTCATAAAGCTCACTTGTGCTTGGTTGTAACAATGATGCCGGTTTGCCTGCTGAGGAAGGCGACTTCCCCAAACAATTGTGCATAAATAAATAATTTAACTGAGGTGCTGTTTTGCTCATGATTTGACATGAACAAAAGCATTTACATCTACACTCACAATAAGTATAGTGTTACACATACATACATATAAAACATACCCTCTTACATGAGGTCGGATGTAGGTGGGCGATATATCGAATACACTCAATGTACTGCGGCTTGTTCTATGTGGAATGTAGTAAATTACTATATCTCGAGTACAAATTGTCATGTAATGTTTTTAATCCACCAGCATGACACTTGATTTGGCGTTTCTCTCCTTCTCACAGACCCACAAAGAAAAAAAATCACCTACAGTCATTGCACACACTCGCCCAGGAAAGTGGTCTGGATGGGCAGGCGAGTGTGTCTGTAGGTGAGGTGAGGCATGTGTTTTTGTATCAGTAAAGTTTTAACTTTCTAATTGCTAACAGCTAACTGTTGTTGTTTTGACCAGAAGCTTCAGGTTCACTGCAACTACACTTCCGGCCGAGACAAGCCAGGTGCTTCAGAACAAAAGCACCAGTGGTTCTGCTTTGATTCATTTCATTATAACAGTACTTTATTTAACTCTATTAAAACGGTACTTTAATTAACTTTATTATAACAGTACTTTATTTAACTATTGTAACTGCAGCTTATTTTTAGAGGAGATTTCAAAATATTGAGATATATATTGTGTATCACAATATAGCCTAAAAATATTGCGATATTATTTATCGGCCATATCTCCCAGCCATAATATGGTGTAATTTCTTTTTAAAAAATTCAAGTTCTCCATAAACTGGTTTGGATATAGTTTTTGCCATATGTCAGCAACATGCAAAATGCTTCTGTATGACAATAGATCAAGGGAGATGTACCCAGCTTTTACTCTGTTAGTGCTTCCTCACACATACATTACCATTTTTAGACTCACTGAAGTTGATCAGTGGATTGTGAGAACATACACCTGAAGCAATAAATAGATAGGAAGTTGGATACCATTAAGCACAATTATTTCATAGCTTTTCTAAACTTTTCAGGATCCAACAATTTGTTGTTTTGTTTTAATTTAATTTTAAGAGAGGGACATCATAATTATTAAAATATTTTTCAAGCTTCAAATTTTAATAATAAAACACAGGCATATAAAATAGTGTGTGTTTCTGTGTTTGAAATTTCTTTCTTAAACATTGCAGCACTTAAAACCATATAAAGAAGGTCAACATGCAAGAGCACTGTGAAACTTCTGATAAGTACATGTAGTAACATACTTTAAAAACTAAGCTAATACTAGCATTAACATTTACTTGAACTATGTACATGAGCACATTTTAAATGTATTAAAATAGCACACTTTAAATGTTTACAAACATAGCTTCAATTCACTGCAGGATTTATATAATACGCAGGAATATACTATAAAAGAGGAATAAAAATAACTATGTTAAAATAATTTTTTAAAGCATAACTTTAAATTAAATTTTACAATAATATAGACAAATACACTTTTGAATAATTTTAGCACACATTTCATAAATAAAGTATAAAAAGTATATCAAATACACTAAGTAAAAATGCACTATTGAAGAGTATTTCTTAAGTGAAGCTTTGGATTAATACAGACATTAATACACTTTGATATATATATATATATATATATATATATATATATATATATATATATATATATTTAATCACATCCAGGATCACATTCATAAATAGTGTACTTTAGTATAAGTATACTGAATGGCAGTTTCAGCAAACTTTTTCAGACTTCAGCATAAAAAACATACACTAAAGAGAAATGTACTTTTATTATGTAGTACTTAAGTGTAACTTAAATGCCATACAGGTATTAACATACTTATAAAAAATATACTTGAACACGTTTTAAATAATAATTTTGAAATGTATACTTTTAAGTATGATAAAGTGTATCTTAGATTAAGTGCATGTTAGAGTGAACTTGCTATAAATATACTGTTAAAGCACATTAAATACAATAATTAAAAATAAATTTTTCAAAAATATTACTTAAGTTAAACTTTAAAAAACATGACATCAATACACTTTTGAAAAGTATATATTCATATAATTAAACATATATTTAAAATAAAGTGCACTTTCAACAAATGTACTGAATTGACAATTAAGTTATGTTATCTCATCAATATGCTTTACAAAAGTTTACTTTCAATACACTTTCATTGTATTTGTAACTCTTTTCAATTATGTATTTTGGAGACATACCAAAACATGCACTGTTACTATACTTCAACGCAAGTAGAAATGTACTTGCTTAAACTTTTTATGCTAAAAGTATCATTTTAGTATAGAAACATATACTTATTTTTCACTTGGGCATTCAAAAGCACCCAATTCATAAAGGGAAGTTTTTCCTTGCGCTGTTGCCAAGTGCTTGCTCATGGGGGAATGTTGGGTCTCTGTAAAATAAAGAGTACAGTCTTGACCTGCCCTGCGAAAAGTGCCCTGAGATAACTTCTGTTATGATTTGGCGCTGTATAAATAAAATTGAATTGAATTGAATTGAATTGAATATAATTCTGCCTATGCAGTTTTAATAGATGGAACTATTTATTGAGTTTATTTTTGCCATGGGTCCTAATTTAGTATCACACACGATCAGAAGGGTAGGGGCACTCTGTCAGTCATTTTGAAGGCTTTGTGAAAAGACTGTACTTGGAATAAAATCTGCAATGTGTATTAAAGAAAAGTATAGATTTTGTTTTACACAATATGCAAATTAACTGACTTTCATAAAGTAATACTCTGTTTTTTCAGATGACATTAATTACATAACTAATAATGTTTTGAGAAGAAATAAGTTAACATATTCCTACAATAGTTGTTTCTTACAGTAGTTTATTCTTGGCCTGTCCTTGTATGTTAAATATGTTGGTAGGATGAGGGTTAAAAATAGAGAGCTGAAGTCCTGGAGTTACATCAGGGCCAGCCTCTGTTCAACTAGCTTCTGTAATTCAATGCAATCGCTCATCAGTGTTTCTTTCACCTGCCTTTCTTAAAAAAAGTGTGTTCCTGATATTTACTTTCCAAATTGTAGGAGAAAATGGCTCTACTACAGCACTTGCTGTTAGAAAGTGAAACTTTTGTGATTTTAACAAAGTTATTATTACTACATACTATAGTAGAATATATTGACAGTGAACTCAAGATGGGTCTCTTCACATTTTAGATTTAACTGATGTTTTTGCTTTGTTTTCTGTTAACACAAACTCAACACTTCTTCTATATGTACCTGTTCTCTGGATAAATTCAGTATAATGTACATTTCCACACCAGTAATTCCATCAGTACATCAGTGGCTAAAACACTGTAGGCAGTTATTTAATTCAAGGAAGTCAATGCATAGAGGTGAACGTTGACTGATTTTCAGTTTTTATTAACAGGCCAATATTTGCTCCATATATTGGTCAATGATCTAATCTTGTCAGTAAACCTTTGTGCAGACAGTGAGAAGACAATGCTTGGCTATATGCACCAGCCTGAGCCGGGTGGTCTCTGATTACATTAACAAATAGCATTCCCCATTCAAGTCAACAGAAAGGTTTTCAATGACAGCTCGCATGACAAAAGGTCAGTGGCAGGCTCAGCACTGCTAATTAAGTCCAATTGGTGAATGTCAGATCCACAAAGGGCAACGCTAATCCCCAGCCTTGACTAAATAGGGACCTCTGGTGTGTGTGTGTGTGTGTGTGTGTGTGTGTGCGCGCGTGCAGGAAGATAGCTGAGACAGGGAGCAAGGTGATGGGTGGAGGTGTGTGTGTAAGGGGGAATACACTGCACTCAGGCAATATAATACTTACATCCAGTGTATATGTTCTCCAAGAGCATACGGACAGACCAGCACAGAGGAGATCTGTCATGGATAAAATAAACTGTTTTAGTCATAGAATCTCTTTTGATGGCTGCAGCATTCACATTTTGTTTCATACATTGATTTTCATACTTTTTAAAAATTTATCTCCACTGTAATTGCTCATAGATATGCAAAAAGTGTACTGTAGCTTCAGGGTTGAAACAAGTCATTATAAACTGAAAAAAGAAAAATCATTAAATTAATTAAAAAATAAATAAAAGATGAATACATGAAGTACAGTAAAAGATGGATAGATTTATTGGCTCAACTGTGTATCGTGTCACCCGTGTGCATGTGTTTGCATGTCCGTCCTTGTGTGCATGCACTAGATAACCAAAACAGGGAGCCACTGATAAAAAAGACTGCTCTACAGTGCTACCAGATGTCTGAAACTCCACAGGGTGCCTTTAAGTATTGCACTTTCATAGCGTTGAGGGACTCACAACACTCAAAGAATGGTAAACATCAAACAATCAGCAGTATTTAATGACTTTTATTTCCTACTGTAGTATGGGTCAGGCTCCAAAAATGTTGGATCCTACAATGCAACCAATAGTAGTAGTTTTTGTAATACCCTCCCTGCCTGATAATATCTCACAATTTTAAAACTCCACACTTCCAGTCTGTAACTCAGGCTTTTGTTATAAATTTTCCAGTCTCCAATCCCAAACTGACATAACTCTGATGACATCGCTATGACATCATCTGGGTTATTTACAAAATCTCCAGAGCCTCAAAAGACATTCTACAACTGTTTTCACAGGGTGAGTGCCTACACAGAAAGCATAGTGTGAGCAGCACGTTAGCAGAGCTGCAGCAGCAGCCAGTGCTTTGTTTGTTTGTTGGAGGCGTTCAGGTACAGGGTTGAGTGTAGGTCACCCACATTTTGGAAGTGCTCAGAGCTCAATACACAAGTAAAATACATTTAAAGCATAAAAATAAAATACACTTCTGGTTGCGTTTATGCACGTATAGCGTGTGTAAAACTCCAGCCATTTTGTGGCCAGCTGTACTTAAAATAGAAGCAGATCTGTCTGGTGACTGAAAAACGCAACTCTGTGTTTATTGTATGTTTAAGATAGGAGGAGTGTACCTTTAGGCCAATAAGAGTTATACATATTATAGAAAAATCTTGGAATTTGAAGACAAGTCATCAATAACATTGTAGTACCTACAGCTCCAATTGTGCCAGATACTAATTTGATTTTTGCATCACTGCCTTCTAACTTCATGCACTACATAGTCATTGACCTGGGTTCAACATGCTTTTGGATTCCTTTGCATCCAGATAGCCAGTATCTCTTTGCATACACTTTTAAAGGTAAAGAATACTGTTTGACCAGGCTAGTTCAGGGATCTGTAGAGATTCCGACAGTGTACGCAACAGTGGTAAAATGAGATCTGGAAGATCTCCAGGTGCTAGGGGGAAGCACCCTTCTCCAATATGGTGACAACCTGCTGATAGCTTCTTCATCGAAGGAAGCTTGTCATTCTGACTCCATCTTGCTCCTGCAAAGACTGGCTGAGTGCGGTCACTGAGCCTCTTTGGCTAAGCTGGAGTTTTGCTTGCCTGAACTGACATACTTGGGACATGTATCTTGGGACATCTAAGAAAGAGATGCTCTCGTGTTTGGGGACTGCTATGGACTCAGTTTTACGGGTGGCCAAAGTCCAATCTGCTCCTCCAACTGTACTATGGACTGAGGAAATGCACAAAGCTTTCCATGAACATGCACTCTCCGTAGCCCCAGCTTTGGGCCTGCTGGATTATCTTCAGCTGTTTCACCTACATGTACATGAGAGGGATGGCTGTGCTACAGGCATCCTGGTGAAGAAACATGGGTCTCATTACCGGCCTGTTGCATACTACTTGTCTTGACTTTCGCCTGTGGTCCTTGGCATGCCAGGTTGCTTTAGATCAGTGGCTTCAGTTGCCACCATGATTGAGAAATCTTCTCCCATTGTAGTAGGTCAGAACTGTGTGGTGCATGTTCCTCATTTTGGTATTAAACATTTGTGGGGTTTCTGTTTTTTTTTCCAATTAACACTTGAAATGATGAAGGCACTTGCAAATGACATGGTACTAGAAAATGTAAACCAGACTTTGTGGTTTTATTTGAATTCTTTAAGATGCCTTGCTACTCAGCATATGACAGCAGCACGTCGCTCTGGATATGAGATGATCATTCTTTTAGTTCCTACATATCTTTAAAGCACTTAACTCCCTCAAATCCAGCCACTCGCCTTCCTTAGATTGAAGCAGAAAATGAGAATGATTGTCTTGGTACTACTGAGATTAGCATGTCTCCAAGACCAGATTTGTTGCAGACACCAATACCTAATTCTGATGTGATTCTCTACACCGATGGTTCAGCATGTAGACCATCTGATAACAAACACCTTGCTGGCTATGCCGTAGTGAATGACTAGGTAGTGATAGAAGCTCGAGCATTACCTAATGGTAACTCCGTATAAGCAGCTGAACTGTACCTACTTACAAGAGCGTGTATTCTAGCCAAAGATAAAGTTGCAATCATGTCACAATGAGTCATGTGTAGGAGAGTCTCAGAGTGACTGTAGAAAAACAAAATGGGAAGAAGTCATAGCAAACCTTCAACTGACAAGTCTGATATAATGAGATAAAAATCACATCCTCATGAAATACTAATGGGGAGTACCTTTGACATCCCACAAAACCACTCTGCTTTGGACTGATGAATACCTGACAGAGTATGCTAACTAACTGACTAACCAAATTAATGCTAACAGAAACATTTCTGTGCCCATTCACTGGAAAGTTTCAGATTTGTAGTGTAAATGGAAGACTGAAGGGTCAATACACATTGAAAGATTGTTATCTGTCACACAAATAAACTAGTCATCTAGACAGAACAGGGGTCATAGTAATTAGCAGTAATAATTAGCCACACATTTGAATACAGGGGCTCAGCAAGCATAGACTTGTGTCTCCATAGGTGTGAGTCTGCATGTTACAGAAATAACCCAGAACAAACCTTTCAAAGTAGAAAGTGGGAAATCAATTTATATGCTCTCTTTTTAATCACCAGACTGAGAGTGCCACAACTATTTGTGGTCCTTAGACAAACCCCAGGAACCATTTAATAGTATGCCCCCAAAGAGTACCACTACTGCTATTCAAGCCACTTAACAGATGGTAAGCACTGGTGATAATGGTTTAGAGTTGATGTACGATGACCTCCGAGGATTTGAAGATTGGGTAATATCTTTAATGAAATGATGAATAAAGATGAAAATGGTTAAATATCATGACATGATGAAGAAAAAACTCTAATAGATGGATGGTAATTCATAAGTGTATCCTTACGTATGTCATTATTTTTAACCATTATGTTTTTAAGGTTAGGACTATGTCGAATATACTTAAAAATGCTTGATTTTTAACATAATCTGGTGTTTCATCTACACAATCACTAATGTAAGAAAATCTTTTAATATTTGAAATGAAATGATCCCATACCCTGGAAATTAGCAAGCATTGAACAGGGTGACAATATACATTGATTCCTGTGGGTATAAAGGAATTATGTAAACTTTATTTTTTTCTCAATTGCATTTATCGTAACAATTTAGATGAGATGATAAAGGCTTCAAGTGTCTGGAAATTTTTGGTGTCTTCTTTGTTATGAAATGACCTAAGCTTAGGTGAAACTCCATTCAATGAGGAAACAAGATACAAGCTCTGGAAGTTGAGTAAAGATTTTTTTTAACCTTCTGCTTCCAAGATCAGGAATAAACTTCATCCTCAGTTTTTTCTTCCTTTAAATATCTGCTCAGACATGCAGTTGACATGACAGTATGATTAAAACACCTGCCCTTATACAGATTGAAAAATGTTTTCTCTAACTGTAATTCAGCTCATGAATTCAGCACTGTTTGCAGCTGACTTCAGTGTTAAATAGGTTTGAGCTTCCCATCAACACATGACACCATGAGCACATGGACATTACTTTAAAAGTTGACAGGCAGCACCTGAAAGAAAGGTTCCACCTTTTTAATCCCTTCATCATAACATTATTAACTAATGTTATTACAAAAATACATTTTGGGCATTTGTGAATCAATTCAGAATCCTAGAAGATAAGAAACACTTTCTTACGTGAATTGATTCCCCCCACCCTTAACTACAAGCTATTCAGTGAAACATTTCTTGAGGCTAGAAAATACATCTTGATTCTATAAAATGCTTTAGCTAAAAATACTCTGGTTTCTCTTTAATCCCTTTTCCAACTTTGTTTTTTCCAGTGTACATATAACCTTTATATACATGTATGAAATTCACAGATATATTAGAATCTAACACTTAATAAGACTTTTGTGCCCACTGTGTGAACTTTAATCAAGACTGAAGCGCTGACAGTATTTACTTTCTCCTGCTGTTTTTACCCAGAAATGCAGATTGGTAAATGCCTCAGTCTTCTCTTTCCTCGCTGTCTTCAGGTCTCTGTGGGAGGAACGTGTGCGTTGGTGCAATGTTTGATTATGAAGTCTCTCTGGGGATGTGTGTGTGTGTGCGTGTGTGCGTGTGTGTGTGTGTGACAGTGCGGACACATGTAGCTTCTAATGAGCCCCAGTGGTGGCTCTCCAGTGGGCCTGCCTATTGATCATTAGCCTGCTGTCCACACTCTAATTTCCAACAAGAAAGCGCCAGTTGCAACGAGAGGTCGGTCAGATTGCCTGTTACTAGGCGTGTGTGTGTACATGTGTGTGTGTGATGATACATTTAGCTGGGTCTTCAGTCTGATGTGATGAGGTTTGATGTGTGTGAGGCGTGTGGCGAGGCAGTGGGCTGCCTCTACTTATTAGGATGTTTAAATTCAGAAAGCCAGAGGTTAGCAAGTTATGAGGGGACCACGCTGGTACAGTGGGTCCACGCTGGCTTTGACTTTAAAATAGAACATGGTACAGTCACTGTCATCCACCTCATGTATGATGAGGCTGTATCCCTGACCGCAGCTACTCAGTATTGTTTATATGTCAGAAATTAACTGAACAGTTGTTGCCAAGTTTACTTTTGGAGCTGACTCAGGTGAGCAACCATGTGTTTATCGGCTGCCTATACGGTTGGGGTTTGATAGCATTTTATCAAATAAGATAAGAAATGTTGATTAAATTTGTATCTGACAGCTGATGTAGTTTGCCACTAGTGATCAACGAGTGTCATTATAACTCGCGAAAGCCACAGTCAGCGCCAGATACCCTGACTGTTTTGTACACTGCTCTTTGCTAATACAAAAGAGGAGTAGAAATAAAAAAAATAAAAAAAACTTTGACAGGAGATTTGTTAGTGTCAGGGTGAGCAAATCTAGGTATTTTTCCAATCTGGAACCAGATCCAGGCTCGGATTATAGTATTATCAGAAGTATTTAAGAAGAATATTATCTCTCACTTTATGCCAGTCATCTGCGTCAATGCGTGTCATGTGTTGCAAGTTTATATGCAATGGCTACTGGGAAGCGGGAATATAAACAGAGTGCATTAGCATTAGCTTGGCGAGCTAGCGGGCAGTAATGGATAAAATAAAGCAAAAACTTGCAAGTAAGTGAGTGGAGTTTCTTAAAATCCCAATGATTCGGGGAAGGCCATTGCACTGTGGAAACATTGTGACTTCATCATGACAACAGGTAAACCCCTCCAACCTTCCTCTACCACTCTGGCTCTTAAGAACAGTGTGATTGCCTGAACAAAGTTCTATTCTGGATTATAACTGTTTGGACTGTTGACAAGTTCAGCTGGGAAAGACGTTTGGAGTGTACAGGCCACGTTAATCTGGCCAGTCAAATCAAGTAGATATCTTTCTATGTTACAGTCTTTTTAGTACCAACGCCCCTCTTTTTGTTACTATACTTCCACCGCAGCTCAACAGGGAAACACTGTCCGAGGAAACACAAAGAGGGAATTTGATGCTAAAAAGAATATAAAATGTAGCAGATATCCACTTGATATGATTAACTCAGACTGCTGAAGATTAAAATGCATTTTTGCAAAAATGACTGTGAGAACACACTGTGAAAGCGCATTTGACAGGGATCTTTAAATAGCCAGTATGAACAGGAGTGAGGAAACCTGACTGTTGTTTTAAGACACACTTGAAAAATTGTGAACCTGTCTTTTAATGATGACGTTTTGTTTGGCCTATATATGCAAGGCCACAGGTGTTTTTACTTCATCTCCCTAATTAGAGCTCTTCTCAGCACTGTGCTGGCCTGTACACTCTGACTGGCTCCCTCACTCACCTGTTAGCTTTGACCTCCATCATTCTCATTAGTTCAAGGAATCTGGTGACCTTGCTTGCATTCCAGCATTGCTCTGTGTGATACTGTTTATCAGTCATTATCTGTTTACTTCAGTAATGGACTTATAGACTGCTTATACAAGCTAAATAAGGGTTGTTAAATAGTTTTTTTGGTAAATTCAACTTTGTTCTCCTTAATAGATTAACCCTTTGTGGTTCTTATCTCCCTGAAACCCTGACAGTCTCCTCTATTCATTCATATATGCATGTATAGTACTACTCACATGAAGAATTATGGTATGTAAAATGGCATGCCTGGGTGGCATATATATAGAGAGCGACTTTCAGTTGGCCTCAAAGAAGTTCTGGCAAACCATCAGGCGACTCAGGAAGGGGAAGCAGGGCTTAGTCCAGGCTGTTTTCAGCAGGGGTGGAGAACTGCTGACCTTGACTGGGGACATTGTCAGGCGGTGGAAGGAACAATGTGAAGATCTCCTAAAGTCCCTCTATGGAGGAGGCAGAGTTGGACAACTCAGGGGAAGCCTCACTCATATCACTGGCAGAGGTCTCTGAGGTAGTCAAAAAGCTCCTCAGTGGCAAGGCACTAGGTGATGCTGGTGATGCAGGCACCCTGAGATGCTGAAGGCTCTGGACATTGTTGGGCTGTCATGGCTGGCACGCCTCTTCGGTGTCACATGGAGATCAGGGACAGGACCTGTTGACTGGCAGACCAGGGTAGTGGTTCCCATCTTCGAAAATGGGGGACTGAAGGGTGTGCAGGGGATCACACTACTCAGCCTCCCG
Source organism: Scomberomorus guttatus (assembly GCA_038419695.1). Lineage (NCBI taxonomy): Eukaryota > Metazoa > Chordata > Actinopteri > Scombriformes > Scombridae > Scomberomorus > Scomberomorus guttatus. The sequence continues at coordinate 2,854,098 of CM076464.1, read as the reverse complement.
GGGAAAGCTTATGCCAGGGTGCTGGAAAGGAGGCTCCAGCCAATTGTTGAACCTCAGATTCAGAAGAAACAATGCGGATTCCATCCTTGCCGTGGACCAGTGGACCAGCTCTTCACCCTTGCAAGGATAGTTGAGGGGTCATGGAAGTTCGCACATTCAGTCTATATATGCTTTGTGGATTTAGAGAAGGCTTATGACTGTGTCCCTCAGGGCACCTTGTGGGCGTTGCTGTGGGAGTATGGGGAGCTGTGTGTGTGTATTTCCAGCAGAAAGTCAGACTTATTCTCAGAGGGTGTTGGGCTCCACCAGGGTTGTCCCTTGTCATTGATTCTGAGAGTGTCTGGTTTGGGGACCTCAGGATTACTTCTCTGTTTTTTGCAGATGATGTGGTTCTGTTGGCTTCAACACACCGTGGGCACAGGGATGGTTCGCAGCCGAATGTGAAGTGGCCGGGATGAGAGTCAGCACCTCCAAATTTGAGGCCATGGCGCTCTGCCAGAAAAAAGGTAGACTGCTCCCTCTGGGTTGGGAGTGAGTTGCTGCCCCAAGTGAAGGAGTTCAAGTATCTCAGGGTCTTACTCACAAGTGAGGGTAAGATGAAGTGTGAGATTGACAGGTGGATCGGTGCAGCATCAGCAGTAATGTCGGCATTGTACTGGACTGAGCTGAGCCAGAAGGCAAAGCTCTCAATTTAGTAGTGTATACACTCTAACCCTCACCTGTGGCCACGAGCTTTGGGTAGTGACTGAAAATGGATGAATGGATGGGCACATATAGTGACCATGCCACAAGTCCATAAATGAAAGAAATTAAAAACTAGCAAAAATACCCAAGAGTTGAAAGGGATAAGTAAAGTTGAAGTGAAAAGTGCCATAAACGTTCAGCTCCTAACTTATTCAGATAGTCCTTACCTGTCCCCAGCTCTGGACTTGTGCTGCTGACTGAAACCACCAACACTAACAATTAAATCCATTAATCAATGCACTGTAATGGTACAGATATGTAGACTTGCCTCTTTAGTCTATGTTTCATATTACTGACATCTTTACTGCATTCTGATATGTTAGCCATTGGACAGAAGAAATGTGTTTCTGATTGAAGTATTAGCATGGAACACCAGTACTGATTCTGTGTGTGCGTTACATCATAGCTGACCAATAAAATCATCTCCCAAAGGCTTGGTGTATGATTCCATCTTTAGTAACAATCCTCAATAACAAAACATTCTTACTAAAAGCTTTAAGACAGTAAATCGCTTTTTATGTTACAACCACCAACATACATACAAACACGCACACACTTCAGAGCAGCATAACAACAATAAAATATGCACATCACAAACACTTCCTTATCATGAAAAATCCACATAGAATATGCAGAATGTATATAGCACAGACCCAGACAGGTGCATACACACATTTACACACACACACACACACACAAAAATCACACACACAATCAGTCACACAGCTAGGAGCTCTTGCACAGAGATACACACGACAAACACACACACACACAAATGCGTCTGATTTCCATGACAATTAAAGCGGCAGTGTTGGATGCAGGAGGGCGTTTGCGCAGCAGGAGGCTAATGTGGATCCCTGCATGCTTGGCCAGGTGGCTACGTCCTCCCCACTGCCACCCACGCTCTGTGTGTGAGGGGAAGAGGCGGGGGGGGGGATGTAGCAGTGAATGGGAGATTGAGGGGAATGGGATAAAGGTATATGGGATGAAGGGATAGAACTGGAAAGCATATGAGGTTTATAAACAATGGTCAGTATGTTGTAAGAGAACTCCAGTGATAAAGTAGCAGTTACATGATAGTTAGAGCGTCTTTAGTTAGGGAGTGACAATACCACATGTAAAGCTTTAAGGTCGCATTGCTATTTAAGTATTAGGTATTTAATAAGTATTTTCAAAATCATGTACATTTCCAGTTGTGTGCAATGTGTGTGGCTGGAACCAGGAGATCCACTGATATTCAATACTTATAAGAGTAAGGTTTATTCCATAAAATGACAGAGGGATTGGGCCTTGTGCAAGAACCCCTTGTACGAACAGATTCATTCTTAAAATGCATGTATGGGTAAGAACATTTGTAGCATTCATCAGTTTTCTTGCACCTAGAATTTTCTCTTAGGTACAAAAGAAATTTGTTCCAGACCTGTTGTATGAGTCATGAATAGATCATCTCTGCCTTTCTTCACAGGGGAGAAACACTTGTTTGACTTACAATTATAATGCCCTAATCTGAATTAATTGTGAGTTAAATTGCTATGATCCCAGCATTAACAAAAAATGTAATATGTAAGTAAAACAAACTTAATGCAAAATTTATATTATATTATTATTAATATTATATTATCATCATCATGTCACCAATTTAATTAAAATGTTTGTAGATTTTGTGATTTTTATAGGCATATTTTGGCGCAGCAACTTTTACATTTCCGTAGTTGCTAAAACGTCTCTCATTCCGACAGCTGCCTTGTTGTCTCTCTGCAGGTCTCTATCATCTTGTTTTGCAGTTGACAGTGTAACATCACCTACTGTAGGCTGTAATATTTCTCCTCTAATATCTCTGTTACTGTCACATGACCACCACTCATCATGGATGAAACTCGCCCACAAACAGAGTAGAACATGGAGCTTTGTATGGCAATTTTAGGGGCGTGGATTATGCTAATGATCACATCTCACAAATGCACAATCAGCTGGCAGGTGTGCTAATGTACCAGTCAGTCAGTACGAAAGTACCAGTCAGTATTTGCCTGAAGACCTGCAGTGTGCTGAAGTGTCACTAATAAAACCTTTGTGAGAAAAATCATAAAAAGCAATGTTGGTTTTTAGTCGTGTTTTGATGTTTTCTGTAATGTTTAAATGCATTACACAGTTCAACACATGTATTCCTGCATATAGATATGGAAGAAACACAACGTTAAATCAGGTTTCCTGTAACTTTAAGTAAAGCTGAAAGCTTCAGACCTTAACCCTGGAACAATACATCTGTCATTTATTGGAGTAACCTTTCAAACCTTATGTAACTATCGGAGGGATTGCCATGAAATTTGCTACAGATACTCAAGGTCCCCAGAGGATCAATTTTAATAGCTTTGGTGATCCCCTGACCTTTCATCAGATCAAAATTTTAACTTGTCAGATACTAAGGTTTATGACCAAATACCTGCAAATCTAATGATATTCCGACCAGCCTCAGCTCTACTTTGTGTTTAGTGCTAATTAGAAAATGGTAGCACACTAAGAAGTTAATCTCAGATGGTGATCTTGTTAAAAATTAACTGGTATACATCAGCATTTACATTGTTATTGTGAACATGTTAGCATTTAGCTCAAAGCGCTGCTGTGTCTGAGTACAGCCTCACAGAGCTGCTAACATGGCTGTTGACTAATCAGGGTGATGTGAAAACCTTTTCAGACATTTAGGATAAGACCTCCTTTATCCAGACTATGACTGCTTACTGATTCAGTGAGCATGATCTGTGAATGTAACAGTTAGTGACCAAAAACATGTTTGAGGGATAGATCTAGTTCAAATAGTGGATATTACCTATACAGTCTCCACAGAGCTGCTGTAATTTAAAAGACGGAAGAAGGAAACAAAGTGAGCACTTTACCAGGAAACACCAGGAAATGTAAATGTTCATTTTTTGTTGTTTTTTTTATCCTCCCTTGTCTCTCTCCTTTTTCACACAGCCAATAATTACAATGACAAGCAGCTAGTTGTGTGTGTGTGTGTGTGTGTGTGTGTACGTGTACATCATGGGTGAGGGTGGGGGTGGGGATGTGAGGGACGTGGGAGGAAAGAAAATAATTAGCACTGCATTTCAAATCTAATTTTGGGACCAATAACCCAATAGCAGTGTCTCAGTTTTGTCCAGTGGGACAGAGCACCATCATGGTGTCTGATTAATACCCCATCTTCACAGGGATCTTTCATTCTCTGACTCCAATTCAACTTATTAGGCCCTGCTATTGTTATCAGGACAATTTATATGCTTATACTTGAGGGTTAGGTGATTTTTGGGAGTGATTCCTGAGTGCGATGTGCTGATGCTTGCTGCTGTCCATGACCCACCATCTCACTTTCCCTGGAGTTTCTGTGGATCTTTCAGTCCCTCTAGATGCTCCATTGCTCTCTGAGCTCATAGAGGACAGTGAAGTGGAACCTAGAGCCCGTCAGAGCTGACTGATAAACCTCCCTCCATCTCATCCTGCCACACTTAAACATTCTAGCAGAGTAGCAGCCCTCACTTTATCTGCTGTGTGCCTTGGCCAACCATGGACACTATTACTAAGTGGACCAAATTCACTTTCACATCCTTATATACAGACCATACATTCTATCATTATCAGCTCAAAATGGTCAGCCCCAGAGACATTGGACAGATGGCATCATATTTTGTTGGAGAGACTTCAGTCATTTTGTGCAAATGTGTCACTATTAACAAGTTAATTTTGTGACTGTTTTCATGTTTTCATTTTTCATGTTTCACTACATTCTATTGACTGTTTCCCTTCAGTGATACTGGAGGTTTCATCTAATTAATCGTGAGTGAAACTGAAGAATCTTAACTCATAGTCATAGGGGTAATTCTGGTTTACAACTTGTGTCTTAGTTTTAGTCATGCTAGCGGTGCTATGCTTTTCCTTATTTTCAGTCCTATATATAATGTTGCAATGTTGGATGTTCATGTTAAAAGTGGCCAAACGCCTCTGAACGCTTGGTTTCCAACGTTTTTTTCTACTTTCAGCCCGAACCAACGTCAACTCAATGTGAATTCACTGCTCCACTCCACTAATGTTATGGTGTTTTTCCATTGTTTTGGGGGTAGTCATACAGAACCATGACTCCATTACACAGTGCTACAAAGTAAAATAAGTAGTTTACCTGTTGGAGGTATGCTGGTCGTCTGCAGCTCTTCATCAAACATCATCATCACTGTGGCTGTTTCTGCTTGTACTATTCATCCCTGCATTATTTCTAACTGATCCACAAATAGCTCCAAATATGTCCATACCTAGTTGTGTCGACTGTTTTTTAGCATTTCTAATGAAGCTCGCTAATTTGGTGAGGAACACTTTTCATTTCCTGTAAATTCTTCACAATAAAAGTCTCCTGTTATTTAGTCATATAAAAGATTTTAATTTGAAGCAGTAAAGCAAGAAATGTTGGGTTTGTATCAGCGGTAACTTAACATGACTACAGTTATCCTCGGCAGGCTTCCAGAAAGCTGGCCAATCAGAACAGGGTGGGCTCATCGGTAGGGGGGCCATAAAGAGACAGAAGCTAAAACTGCCTGTAAGGAGACAAGCTATAGTGGGGGCTGCATAAAGGGCCAGTATAAGTAAGTAAGTAAGTAAGTAAAGTTTTCACAGAGCAGGTCACAAACTGCAAAGTACAAGAGTAAAATTGTTGATGGGAAGCCAATGTAAAGATGATAAGATGGGTGTGATATGAGACGTCCTGCTGGACTGGTCAATAGTCTTACAGCAGTGTTTTGGACCATTTGACGGTCCAGGGACAACTTGCTGAGGCGGGTGAAAAAGGAATTGCAGTAGTCCACCCGGGATAATATAAAAGCATGAATGATATCAGGTTGTGATATAACAGCACTGAGTTTGGCAGTGTTTCTTAGATGAAAGAAACATGAACGGGTTAACAATTTCATATGTTGATCGAAGTGCACTGCCTGATCAAATATAACACAGAGATTTCTAAGATTAGACTGTACAGCTGAAGAAAGGGACCCAATACACTGAACACACACTGAACCTTGGAAGCTATGCTATCTGAAGCAATAATAAGGGCCTCAGTCTTATCCGTGTTTAGTTGTAAAAAAGTTGCTAGCCATCCAGTCCTTTATGGCAGTTAGACAATTGTTCAAAATAGATAGTTGATCAGTCTCATCAGGTTTAAGGGAAACACACAGCTGAATGTCATCAGCATAACAGTGATAAGAGATACCTTTAAATTTGCAAATAATATGACTTAAGGGACGCATATACAGAACAAATAGTATAGGGCCCAAGACAGAACCCTGGGGCACACTACAGGATAGAGCAGTAGTTTCAGATGTTTATGGACCAAGTGACACAGGAAAAACTCATATCCAAGAGATAGGAGGAGAGCCACTTCAGGGCACTTCCAGAGACCCCCACCCACTGCCTAAGCCTTTCAATCAGGATGCTGTAATCTACAGTATCGAAAGCTGCACAAAGATCTAGCAGCACCAAAACAGCATTCACCCACATCAGAAGACATCATTAAGTCATTGGAGACTCTGAATAGAGCTGTTTCAGTAATGCTTCTGACGGAAAGTCAAGACAGCAGTGAGCTGTTTGGCAACAACTTTCTCTAGGACTTTTGAAATAAAAGGCAGCTTAAATATAAGCCTGTAGTTTTTTGGGAAGAGATGGGTCAAGGTTAGTTTTTTTCAGAAGAGGCTGAAATAAATGCATTTTTAAATGCATTTTAATGCATGGGACACAACCACATTGCAGGGAGCTATTTATAATATAGATCAGGCATGGACCAATAGACCCAAACACATTTTTGAGCACAGACGTTGGTAAAATATCTGGAGGGCTGGAGGAAGGTTTCATACTGCCCACCAGATTAGTGAGGTCTTGCAGGGAAATAGAAGAGAAGCAGTCCAAAATTGACAGCCCGGTTGGAAAGGCATAAAAGTGGGTAGTGGAAGGGATGATGCTCATCCTGACATCTCTAATCTTATCCACAAAGAGAGAAAGTTACTGCAATCCTGTGAGGGAGGTGAAAAAACAGACATGCACATTGACTAATACAGGAAGTTCATTTTTGTTATGTTGTGCTTTTATTTTGGGAACCCCTACTAATCACTCTCTCTTTGAGGTCTATTATGCATTTTATTTAATCTGTATTAGGCAATAGTCATTTGTATTTTGTATATGTAAATATTAATAAGGATAAATTGTATATATGTGTTCTAAATTTATTGTGGGAGTGTTCATTAGCCCTTCACTGTGTAATGGTGCTGGTAGAGACGGCGGGTAGATATGCCAGGTGGGAAAGCAGTGTAGAGTGTCAGAGAGAGGGGGTCAGGTTGAGTGTCATGTCTGCTGTTGCAATCCACTGCAATCTTCTGTACTTACAAGACTGCTCTTGTTGTCCACCAGTCTGCTACGTGTGTGTAAGAGTTGTTGGACTTTTTGTAATTTGCTTATGGTCACAAGTAAAAATCAGAACTTGACTGAAATCCCTGCTTGACTGTTGCTGCTCATTTCTCCATCACACTTTACATTCAATTCAATTCAATTCAATTCAATTTTATTTATATAGCGCCAAATCACAACAAACGTTATCTCAGGGCACTTTACACATAGAGCAGGTCGAGACCGTACTCATTTATTTACAGAGACCCAACAATTCCCCCCATGAGCAAGCACTTGGCGACAGTGGCAAGGAAAAACCCCTTTAACGGGAAGAAACCTCAAGCAGAACCGGGCTCTAGGTGGGCGGCCATCTGCCTTGACCGGTTGGGTTTACATCTCAATCCAGCTGGCTTTCATCCCGGTTGTAAGAGTTCACCACCACCAAAACCTTACAAATCCTTATTTGAAAAGACAAGCACATCAGGAGGTACAGGAGTGACAATGTTGTTAATGGTACCAAACAGGACTTCAGGGTTGCATTCACTGGAGGAGATTAGATTGGCAAAGTAGGAAGCCCTCACATCTTTAACCATATTGTCAAATTTAGTTAAAAGGTCTTCATAATGGAGACGGTGCACATGGAGCTTGGTGGATTTCCACAGTCACTCTACCCTCTGGCATTTATGCTGGAAACGACAAATATTGTCATTTAACCAGGGTGATGAATTGATGGCGGGAACAATTCTCAATTCAACTGGATGCCACTTTATCCAAAATGGTGGAGCAATTTGTGTTAAAGGAGTGGACTAGACAAGTAACGTCAGCGTGAGAAGACAATACTGTGCTTTTGTCAAAAGCTGCAGAAAACTTCTCAGCTCAGAGATGATTTAAGATGCAAGAGTACTTTACATTCACTGGGCAGAGAATCTGAATTAAAAGAGAGGTTGAACAGAACATATTCATGGTAACATGCAGCTCCTCAGAGCAGATAGAATCAATATTTAAACCAAGTGTAAAAACATGGTCCAAAGTATGAGCCCTAATGTGTGGGACCAGACACATGTTGAATAAAATTAAAAGACTCAGTGACATTAAGAAAATCAGCAGCAAAGCTACAAGCAACATCATCTACGTGAATATTAAAACCACCAATCATAATAACTCTGTCCAACCTAATGATAGAGGATAAAAAAATGAAGACACTGCAGTGACTAAAATCCTTCAAGTTGTTAAAAAATGCAGTTGAAAACAACCAGGATCTAAAAGGTGTATAAGATAAATTTTTTTTTCAACTGTAAATCATGCAAGCTACTCTAGTGGAGTCCAAAAATAAAAATAGAGCTGGAAATGAGCATAATAGGTCCCCTTTAAATATCTCCACATCTACTAGATGTGTTGATTTGGGAATATTTGTGTAGATTGGCTCAACATTGTTTACACAAAACACATCCACAGCATATACCTCAACACAAGCCAAAACAAGTACAAATCATATAGATACTAAATCAAACATTTAAGTAAAATAAATACCCATAGACTAATAACTACACTTAACAATACTTGTCTGTGTTTTACTTTAACCAAAAATGTTGCTGGTCTGTAAACTGTAACCACACATAATGCAAACCACAAACAAACCCGAGATAGTATATGTCTGCAAATTACAGATTGATGGACCTATGGCAAAACAAACAATTAACAAGCATGGTTAAATTGGTAAACAATATGGCAGTAATGGTGAAAATGGGGACAAATGGTGTGTTCTCACCCATTTTGTCACAATGTCCAAATTTGGTATATGACTAAATTCCTGTAAGATGAACGGCATTCCCATGAGCCTCAGCTGTACTTTGTGTTTAGCACTAATTGCAAATGTTGGCATGCTAACATATTGAACTAAGATGGATAACATGTTAAACATGATACCTGCTACACATAAACATGCTAACATTCCAATGATAGCATATAGTACAGATTCAGCCTTGTAGTTTATTTCTCAGATCTGGTAATACAGTGACATCACTACAACCAATTCTGACAGCTCAAGATACATGAGCAGCCAGATGATCAGACAGGTTGGAAACAAACCCCCAGGTCAGTCACTTTCTTCCCTCTTCCTCATAAATTATTTGGAAGAGAAAACAAAGGTGAACAGTAAAATTATCTCTGCTATTATTTTGCTACTCCGATGACTTCATCAGGAATCATCAAGGCTTCATTGTGTCTTCCAGCATAAACTGATCACACTGAGCTGTCTCATCCCCAGCTGGCCTCCCTCAGAACGCTGGATGTTGACTCAAAGTCTGTAGTGCTGAATAAGCAGTGATCTAATGAACTGAATTTCCCAGTCTATGATCAAACAGATCCATGATTCATTTCCTGCTCACATGGTGTCATTTTAGACTCGTATTTCAGTCATTGAGAAGTACAAATGAATTAAAATGGACAGGGCTCCATTTGATCCAACTGGAGCTGATAAAATGTACCCAAGTGGACCAAAGGAGCTCTAAGTGTATCTGAGCTACTGAAGTGTGCCAGCTGTATGTAAGCCAATGGGAGACCTGCACTACTTCCTTCTCAAAATACAGTCACAATTTTAGGAAACTCACAGGATCCATAGCAAATTACACTTCTTCTAATGTGTCTTGGTGGTGATTAACAAATTGTCACAGACTGACAGGTCTCTCAGGCTAATACAGTAAGATACTGTGTTTGCTGCTTGTTTGACACAGCTGAGCCCTACAAGGCTCCACCACATTGCTCAAATTAGAATTTTCTGGATCCATTTACTAACAAAGATTCTCTTAAGTGAAACACACACCAGCTGTGTGCTGGAGAACCTTGGATCAATGCGTTATTTGGTGCTCATCAGTTGATGCCTGAACAGTATCTTCATACATGCAAGCACTTGGTACCGGAATGTGCCCATCTAGAGAGTAAATGTGAACATGTTTCTGCATTTCTGGAGAGTTGATGCCCATTTCGCTAAGAAATGGGACAGTGGCATAATTGTGATGGGTTTCAAAACAATAGGCATACACACTCCCTTCTATGCTCATACTCTAATTATTATTAGTTTATTCTGGACCTTGGTGACAACAGTTGAGAAAACAATCTCACCATTTAGTGGCTGTTCTGGTGCTCCATCCTGTTATCATGGAACTGTCAATGTTCAGTTTTCTTCAGAGATTTTTAAAGACTTCTTGTCCATGTTGGCTTTCCTGTAGTGTGGTATGATCAAAAGCCAGTACAGAGTTGGGAGTGGGAGGGTCCACTGGTTCTGGAAGTGTTTTTCCCTATTCTTTAGTCCCATTTCAGAAATGTATTTATACAATCTCCTCAATGTTACCGAACACAGACAATCAGGACTCCTGGATAATGTAATGATCCTACAGGTTTATATTATGATCACCAGCTTACATTATTTCAACTTTTTTGCTAAGAAATCACATTTTGTCTTTTATTTTGGCAGAAGGCTAATACTACAATACCCATGAGCCTCAGCCACCATTGCTATGGAGAAGAAGCCAGTCATAGCTGTGACTCCGAGCGTAATGAATTCAAATGCTTTGTTGATGAAGTTTTATGAAGTGATTGCTGAATTCACTCAAAAGTGACCCAGAAATTAAATCCCAGGGGTGCAAACTCATCAGGGGTGAAAGAGGTGACAACGATGCAAATCCCTAGGGGGGTCCTATGGCATTCTCCCCTGAGAAGAATTTTATAGGGATAGGATATAGGGAAAAACTCACCCTAGAATTAATGTAATCTTACTGCTACAAAAGTAATGTAAGGGGGACATCAGTTCAGGGCAAACAGTGAGAGAGACAGGGATTAAATAAAAAAAATTGTCGAAATTTTTTTCAAGTCACAGCCAAGTCATATTCCCCATCTCCAATTTGTAAAACATGTTACAGGTTACATTACTTGAGCCTGCTGAACAAATAACACAATATGTAAAATTATGAGATTTCAGAACCACTCCACAAATAACCATGTTCTCTAATGCAACCATCAGGTTTAAATACTCTAGACCAATACTATTTTAAGGGAAGAAGATGCTTTTGAACAGCTGATACTCTTTCTTTTTTGCAAAGCTCGTCTCAGTTTTTACTCTTTTAAATAAAGACAACACACCTGAAATTTATATATTTGTTCTGACTTATTTCATGAGTTTGCCTAATTTGCATAATTTCATAATAAAAAAATAAAGGTTATCATATAGAAATGTATTATTTGTGGGTCTATATAAATAAGTTTCATTCTGTTAGAAGGACGAGATTTATTTTGTCCCTATTCAACGGTGGTGCCTGGCTTTAAAACACATCCACCCACACCCACATTTAGGTTATTAAGAAATTTCATATAGGCTTGGCTATGTTGCAAATTGGGCCTACTCGTACAGAGAAAATGGATGATATAATGTGAATGAATTATTGATTATCATTTAATTATCATTAATAATTTAACCATTTAAAAATACATTAACCAGAACTGCAGAAGACAAAGGACGTGCAGTGTAACGCTGTGTCTGGACAGCAAGCGTAACATGAGCAGTACGTCAGCAGAGTAGCAGCAGCAGTGAGCGCTCTGTCTGTGTGTCTACACTGGAGGCGTTCAGGCACAGTGTTGAGCATAGGTCACCTGCGTGTTGGAAGCACTCAGAGCCCAGTACACAACTGTAGTGGTGCGCGTAATGTATTCACATCTCAGTTGCGCAGACGCAAGCATGTACGGAGCCGGTGCAGACAGCTGCGTAGATTACAATGACAGTGTATCTGTTGCATGTGACGTGTGCGTGAAAAATGCGCCTGACACACTTGCTGTCTACACATGGGATAACTGTCAGAAAATGTTCTGCAGTTTTGCTGTAGTATGCAGTTGCACCACCAGGTGGAGTCTGTTACTTTTTAGTCTGATTGAGTTACAGGTGTTTGTGGTGACTGCCCGTAAGGGCCGCATAATGCACCTCCCTGCCTTCCAAGGAAGAAAAAAGTTGCAGTGTGTCTCAATCTGCTCACTGGGGTAGTCCTGTTGATGAAGCATAAAATTATGAAAACTCCACAGAGTTGTTGTCTGGTGGCTGTCCAGTTTAGCTATCTAAAGGCTCATGCTAATGCTAAACTAACATCTTGAACAGAAGCAGCTGCTCGGTTAATGCAGGCTTCCAACAAAATTAACACAAAAGTGATAAACTGTGTAAGCGACACTCCCCTGCTTTGAGTATAAATGCATTTTAGTGGTGGCAGTAAATGGACAGATAGTCCGAGTGACAGTATTTTTCGTTCCCAAGTCATCTGTTGCAGCTGAGCAGCTGTTTCTAGCAGCTGGACTACCATTAGCTGCTGTGAACATGCACATTACTCCATCATGTAGATCAGGTCTGCAGATTATTTTATATTAAACCAGTTAGACTGAAGTCCATTGTGGGGAGTTTGGGGTTACCTGTTTTACATTTACATTGGAACACTATAATACCCAGCCTATGGGACGCAATTAAATGTCTATCTGCATGTTATTTTCTTTTAATAATGTGTTATTTACTTTCAATTGGTAGGCTAAACGTGAACTTGCCAAGTGTAAGGCTAACGTTAGCTGGCCAGCTACTATCTGTAGCAAACCGTTATTTATCTGTCCATCGTTTATGTTAACTTGTTTCCACTGATTGAATATTCAACAACAATAATACGAATCGTACTGTTGTTATTCTGGTGTGTCAAATTCTGATGTTTGATCTGTCACTGGGAACTATGAACTAAATTTGAGTGATGCTCGATGTTTAGATGTTCTGCGCTGGTCTGTGTCACACACACGCATGCTGTAAACAATCCCATTGGCTCGTGAGTGTGACAATTTGCGAAGAACAACATCTGGTTGAATGCAGCTCTCACTGTTTTTTTACAACATCTAAGTAAACGAGATAGAGAACGAATGGGAAGTTATCGATCTCTCTCTCTCTCAATATATGTGGATACAATAATACCATAAGATTAATTTGTCAAACATGTAAGCAAAACTATAACAAATTCATCCTGTTTTCCTCAATTGCACCAGTGACTCAGAGCAAATGCCAAGACAAGAAACTGTCTGTTTCTGTGGGAAGAAAAAGCCTCAAAACTCTGAAAATCCAGAGTGTGGACATTGTGGACATGTGTTTGTTTCTCTAATGGTAGTAAAGTGGGGGAGGGATGAGAAGGAAAGTCAGGTGAGAGAAAGAGAGGAAATAAAAGCAGAGAAGGGAACAAGGAGACAAGACAGGAGCAACATCCTGCTCTCCCTCCCCCTCTCCCACACCCCCACTTTATAAATAATGCAGAGCGCGGCGCCCCCCGGTGTTGTGAAGTGTTTGTTAATGGCCGTGCTAATTGCAATAAACAGGAGTGGTGTTTGAGCCCTCTAACAGGCACAACACTCCTAATTAGGTTGGCTAGGCCTGATGGGACACTGGGAGGGGAGAGGGGGGAGGATGAGGGAGACAAAGAGAGAGGATGAAGCAGAGGACTGAGGGAGAGGGAGGGGGAAAAGGGGAGGTCAGAGTGAAGGAGGAGGAGGAGGAGGAGGAGAGGGAAAATGGGAGGATGGCGAGAGGATGTTTCAGAGAGAGACACTTGTACACAAGAGGAAGTAGAGGAGGAAGAGGGGGATACTGAGAAGAGGAGTAACGAGGAGAAAAGAAGAGGAAGAGGACAATGTGAGTTGAGAAAGAGAAGAGGAAGAAAGAAAAGAATGCCAAGGAGGAGCTGAGTAAAGGTCAGAGCATAGCTGATCAGGGGTCTGATCAGGAAGAGGTCATGCTATCTATCTCAGCATCCCTCCATCACCTGATGACCAGCGCTGTTGCTCACAGTCTTTAAATGATGATTAGATGAAATCAACACACCAACACATACATAACACACACTTCAAGTTAAATACTCTTACTGCTCTGTAAATAATGCATGCACACAAACTTTACTATCACAATAAAATCAAACTTAAACACCAATACACATTAAAGGATCATTCTGGTCATATCGACTGAAGATTATTATTACATATTATTTCTGAAATATACATTATTTCTGACAGTTTATTTACTTATTGGGCAGGTGGGCAATGAATTGTATAAAAATCAATCAGTCTGTTTTAGAAATCCACTAGTAACTTCCAAATGTCTTCTACATTTGTAGAATAAAATATAAAACATCCAGTTCTGCTACTTCCAGTGTGTGTCCTGTATGTTGGTACACATATCTGATGTTGGGCTCTTCCAGCTCCAGCTGTCACTCAGCTCTGTCTGTTCTGTACTCAAACTGATGTCATGTTTTGGAAGAGGACAGCTAACCAAGCTGAAAACACAATGGGCCTCATGCAAAAAGCACTCTAACATACTCGCACATACTAACATATTTATTCTTTAATATCACGTGCGAGTAATTTAAAGGTTCTATATGTAGGAAGCAGAAATTTCTTCTCATTAGTGAAACCTGTGGCCGGTAAATAAGCTGTAGTCAACATCTGTGCGCAAGCAGGTGATTTTCCTGACTTACACTTCTCATAATTACATAAAAGATCTGTAATGTTGTGTTTTGCACCATGTTTCAGCAAAGCATCTCTCACTCCCAGTCAGTCAGCACCCCCGCGCTGTATGTATGTCCGCTTACTCGCTCACACACAAACACACACACAGAGACTCCTGCTGTGCTGTGGCCGCCGACTGGTGAGAGCCAATCTGCACCGCCCAACTCGCACAAATATGCCTTAATCATCCACCCAAACCTGACCCGACCCTCAAACCACCAACTTTTTTTTACCAACCGTGTTTACTAAACACCAGTAGGCTCAGTGAACTGTGGCCGGGGAGCAACGCACTGTGGCCAGGAAGCAACTGGCTGTGGCTGAGGGGCAACACACTTTAGTTTTGTTATGAAATGTGTGGCTTATTACGACCTTTGGACTACCAACAGGAAAAACAAAAGGGGTAAGCTATGTTCTGCTATTACTTGTTTTCTGCTCCTTTTTTGAGGAAATAATGTTTTAACTGTGTGTGCTCAGGAGTGGGCGGCTTGTCATTTCAGCTGTGTGTTGTTGTGAAATGTCTTGTGGCTGACGGCAGCTAGCCGTCTCATTAACTGGAAAGCTAATATCTGAGGGGTGTTTCTATTCAGATAGCACAGTTTTTGTTGTGTTTGTGTCGTTATGCTGGTCATTTTTTGACGTTAGCGGGAGAGAGGCAAGGCACTCAGGAGTGCACAAAAATGTCACTTCCATTGGATAAAAAAAGAGATTATTATTATTATTAAAATAAGATATATTAAATTTATCTCTTTTTTTACATGTATTTTTTTATTTGTTTTTCAGTTGATTTATATTTAAAGTTAAATGAAATCCACTGTCAAAGAGAAAAGTTTTTTTTTTAAAAGTTCAATAAGTGCATGATGTTTCCAAAGTCAATGAGTGATCGTGTTAAATAACCATGATCTCAATATTGACCAAACTAATCATGATTATGATTTTTGCCATAAATCGAACAGCCCTAATACATACCTTCAATACATAGTCCCCACATGAAGTTCCTGCTGAAGTGGGTGAGGCAGTGTGTCACATGCCCATCTTGAAGGATCAAGCCCTCTGTGTCTCATGAATGATCTAAAAGACATATACAGTAAGGATCCTCCAATTTATACTATACACATAAATTACATGTAACACACTCTGTTACGTCAATATATTAATTAAAAATTTCACCTTATAATACAGCACTTGATCAATGTAATTCCCTTACAATTTTTGGTACCACTAAAATATGCACAGGTTCCTATTGGTACATGTGATAGTGGAATACTGCAAATAGTGGAAGAAAGCATGACAATGGAGAAAAAGGGAGTCGCAACTGTGTTTTAGAGGAAAGGAAACATAACTTATAATTGTAAATATTTTTGTAAATACATTTAGGGTACAGTACTGGGAAACAATAGTAGTGGAACTTTTAAAGTAACTATGTTATATTGTTGTTTACAATTGCGATATGAAAGCAAAACTGTTGGATATAGTAAAGTAACACTTTGGGAAAGGAACTTTTGAATAGATTATCAGAACTTAGCTGAAGGGGATGATGACAGGGGTACTCACAAATTCTGGGGTGTAATAGCAGCCTATGTAAGGTTTCTATAATAAAAAAATATGTAGCGGTAGGTGGATCAAATATAGTTAAACTTGGTGACAAGCCTATAATTTTTCCAACATTTATAATCCTTTTCTTTGAGCTTCTAACCTCTACATCTCAGACTTCCCAGACTTTTAGGGTCTAAGATAACCATATATATGGTTATCTTAGACCCTCAAAATTACAGAATTAACGCTCTTTATTGAGTGTAGTCAGGGAATTAAAAGACCCACAACAAGATTTTTGCTCTGTGTCCAGTCTCGCCATTTATGACCAGGCTACATATATATATATATATTATATATATGTACATGTGTCCCCAAGACTCCACTTGGGGACACATTTAAAGTTTTTGCAATTTTCCAGACTGACTGACCTTCATTTCTTAAAGTAATGATGGCCACTCGTTTTTCTTTAGTTAGCTGGTTCTTGCCATAATATGAATTTTAACAGTTGTCCAATAGGGCTGTTGGCTGTGTAGTAACCTGACTTCTGCACAACACAACTGATGGTCCCAACCCCATTGATAAAGCAAGAAATTCCACTAATTAACCCTGATAAGGCACACCTGTGAAGTGAAAACCATTTCAGGTGACTACCTCTTGAAGCTTATTGAGAGAATGCCAAGAGTGTGCAAAGCAGTAATCAGAGCAAAGGGTGGCTATTTTGAAGAAACTAGAATATAAAACATGTTTTCAGTTATTTCACCTTTTTTTGTTAAGTACATAACATAACATACACATGTGTTCATTCATAGTTTTGATGCCTTCAGTGAGAATCTACAATGTAAATAGTCATGAAAATAAAGAAAACGCATTGAATGAGAAGGTGTGTCCAAACTTTTGGCCTGTACTGTATGTCAACTAGTAAAAAGATCTGGGCGAGCTATAATCTTTAAAATATAACCCCCATGACTGAAATCAAGTCATTTTGAGGCAGAAACAACTTTTCAGTCTAGTTAACAAGGATATTAGACATACCAAACACATATAAACATTGGAAACAATACTATGTTATTGCCTATAATCATGCACATAATCATGTACATGTCTTGCCTGATTACGCTATAAACTGCCAACACTTCTTTGGCCACAATTGTGATTATTCGGTTACAAGAAACATTAAAGTTTCACAAAGACATGCCTTTGCTCTTACCACAGACATAAAGTTATGTGTATTTGCGCATTATGACTGTTTGATCTAAATAAAAGCAGCTGTAGACATATATAAACTGGGCAATTTTACAGTTTTAACAGGCTGCGCATTCACCCACGGGAATCACTTTTTGGCAGAAAATCATTTTTGGCACGACACAGGTGTTCTGTGTAAAAGGGGCTAGTGTTTCATGATTTAGTGGGCAGTAGTTCATCAATAAATGGAAGCACATCTACGTATTAGGGGTGGATCTGAATACAGTATTCGGTAAAGCACAAATAGTGAGTTTTTACGAATTACGAATATTTACTTCATACAAATATTTTAAAAATGATTTGTTTTCAGGAAGAAAAAGAACATGTCATATAGCTGATTTTCCTCATGTGAGCACAGTGGGTATTTGTACTCCACCTGCTTGAGCTGAGGTGTCACTTAACAGAGTGTGTGTGTGTGTGTGTGTGTGTCGCTGCTAATCTGTATATAATAAACCGAAAAACAAAACAATGTGGGTTAGCTTGCACCTGTTTTTTGAGCTTTAAAAATCCATTAGTATTCTTATAGCTGTCCTCTTTTCAAAACAGTAATGCTGTGTGTGTGTGTGTGTGTGTGTGTGTGTGTGTGTGTGTGTGTGTGTGTGTGTGCACGGGTGTGTGTGCACGCGTGTGCCGCAGTAATGTTAAATGTCTACGCAATGGATATATTCACAGTGTTCACATAGACATTTATTAGTTGAGAGTTTAGTTTATTGGTTTGAGTGTAGATTAGGAAGTGAATGTTTGTTTATACGTACCCTATATTACATTTAAGTGTTCATAATTATTATAATTGTTTATTGACATCAACATTTATTTTAACACTTTAATATCCTAAAATTAGAAAAATTAGAATAAAAACAAAATCAGGATTGTTACACCTATTTCCACTTTTATTCGAATACAAATACAAATAATTTTGCTGCCTAAACAAATACAGATACAAATACAAATACTGGGCTCTCTGCACATCCCTACTACATATATGTAATATACACTTCCTGCCTCTCACACTTTGAGAAGTTGATGTCGATTAATTGATAAGTTGATCAACAGAAAATTAATAAGCAACTATTTTAATAATTGAACAATCATTTTAGTCATCTTCCTTCTCATACATGATAGTAAACTGAATATCTTTGAGTTTAGGACTGTTGGTCTGACAAAACAAGACAAATTATAACGGGCAGTTTTCACTATTTTCTGACATTTCATAGACAAAACAATGAATTGATTAATTGAGAAAGAGGAATTTCTTTGGAAGAGAAAACAAATATGAACAATAAAATTATTATTAAACTCTTCCACTCCAGCCCCCCAACCATAGACCCATTTTTGGGGGGGACAGGGGATCTTTAGGGGGAGATAGCAGGTCAACAGTATATGCCACATAGAAGTGGTATACATCTTCTGAAAGCTGGGAGCCTGAAGATAAATTTGAGATGCAGTTCAGCAATGTGTGTAAAGTTTTTCTAGTAATAAATCTGTAATGAACATTGTGTTTTGGTTAGGTGCATATTCAAGTTTGGAAAGTTTTGTGTGTATAAGGGCTTAGAACATTATGATGGAAGTATATGATGGTCATCCCCATGTTTTATGTCTCTTAAGTTGTTTTTGAGCAATTTTTGAGTTGATACCATTTGTTACACAGATTTGCTGCAAAATGAAACCATTTCTGACCACTTGAAAATTGATAAAAATGGTCAAAAATCCCTCCAAAATACCATTTAAGACACCAAGACCTTGAGGAACACCAAAGAAAAATCTATGCTGTGATTTAGTATCAAAAACTTTTGACATTTGGAGATTTCTGTAAGAATTGCATTTTTCGACAATTTGATGGCAAGCATTTCTCTTCTGAAAATTGCTCAGAAACTACCTTATTGTCAATATACCTAGGAAAGCCATACATCACCTGAATGCTGTAGGTCTTTAGTTTGTGGTTGTAAAGTTTCATAAGGCTGTGATAATCCTAGAGGTCACAATAGGTTATTTTATACAGTGAGGTAGTTTTAAGAAATGGTCTCACTACAATGAAATGGCTACTATGGGGATTAACATCATCACGCAGGAATACAATTGGACTCACTGAATCTCAGCTTTCCAGTCATACCCAATTCATGCAATTCCAAG
Source organism: Scomberomorus guttatus (assembly GCA_038419695.1). NCBI lineage: Eukaryota > Metazoa > Chordata > Actinopteri > Scombriformes > Scombridae > Scomberomorus > Scomberomorus guttatus. Next base: position 2,834,481 of record CM076464.1, on the reverse strand, counting down.
ACTGTTTAGGGACCCAAGTATAGGATTAGCATGAAGTGAGCATGTCTGTAAAGGGGAGACTCGTGGGTAACCATAGAACCCATTTTCATTCAGATATCTTGAGGTGACAGGTCAAGGGACCTCTTTAAAAATGGCCATGCTAGTTTTTCCCTTGCCAAAATTTAGCATAACTTTGGAGCATTATTTAGCCCCCCTTCCCAACAAGCTATCAAGACATGGTTGGTACCAGTGGATGTCTTACGTTGTTTAGTTTCATATGATACCAGTATCTTCTTACCAGTAACTTTTAAACTGAGCCCGCTACAGCCTCAAAAGACAGTAACGTCACCCGTGGACGCCGGCATCCACGGGGAGTGGAAGAGGTTAACCAAAATTAAGCTTTGTTCAAGTTTAATAAGGAAGATCTTGAATTTCAGAAACAGTTTAAATTCAGTAGAAAATCTAAACTAACATTCTAATCTTCTCCTGTCATTTGTCTTTAACAAATACCCATGACATCATATCTGGCTAATCATGTTTCTGCTCATAATCCTCGAGTCCTTGGATGCTGCTGTTTAAGGATCATTTTGATCCTGTTACTCTGTCTTTTAGTGATGTCACTGTATTCCCAGATCTCAGCAATTAACTTGGTGAGTACAACCCTGGTATGATCCCAGGTATGATCCTGGTGGTTTATCAACATTATTTACTTTCTTTTGTTCAGTTATTTTATTGTATTTAAGAAGTAAAAATTGATGCTATTTGATTGTATCTGTTATCTTTTTACATTTTTATTTTCTCACGTGCATTGGTCTCAAATTGCTAGTTGTTTTTTGTTGTTGTTGTTTTTATGGTCTACACTCTTATTATTGGCTTGTCAGTCATCTGTGAATCACTTTGAACTGCAATAACCTGTATGGTAGGTGCTATACACATAAAGTTTGATTGATTGATTGATGTACAAAAATTACAAAAAGAAGACCCAAGCTGTAATGAAGCTGATTTATTCTTGAAGAATGCACACACATGCATATAGAGTAAGTACTGTCACACAAGAAGCACATGCATAACGGTGCCTCCACACAAACATACACATATATATTTTACTCTCACATAAAACATGTCACACACAAAGTTAAATGAAAACACATACGCAAAGACCTCACACATGAAGTGCTCGCACTTACATACACAATGCACTGTCACACATCACACAAGAACAACCAAACACTGACAGTGTACAACACTCTAGACTAATGATGTCTGAAGGCTTCTCCGATCTTTTGATGGAGGGCTGCCGGCACACTGTTTTGCATTGAGTCCAGGCAGGTAGCATCACATGGCTTTTTGGCTAAGTGTTTGAACCCTGACTTTGATGTTTGGCAATCAATGCAGCCTCGAAAGTAAAGGCGACATGCTAATGTAAGCAGATGAAAAGCTGCAGGGTCCTCTTATGCTGCATTCATGTGATATTGGATTTACCATGAATACAGCCTGGAAAAAACGTTAGCACCAGGACCCAAGCAAATAAACTGTAGGTTTGAAACTGCCCTTTGACTGTATTGGACACTGCTAAATCAACAGGGACCTCCAGCAGCATCCCAGTGGGGCTCTCTTATGTGGCTGGACTGTCAGAACATCTAGTCAGTCTTCAAGGAGTCAGCACTCACCCCCCCCCCCCCCCTCCCCACCCTCCAGAGAGGAAGACTGTAGTGGTGTATGACATCATCATGACATCACATGTGACAGCTGTGAGGAACACTACACAGGTGAAACAGCAAGAGAAGAGATGCTGTATTCACGTCATGTGATGGATGGTAGAGATGGAAAGATTCCCATGTTAAGTGTGTTAAGTGTTCATGTGATCAAGAAGGCTATATTATTACAGTGTTGGTTGTGTGAAGATTAAAATACTGTGCAATGACAACATGACACTATTTCCATTAAATTTGGATTTAATAACTATTGTACTATTATAAATAGACTATTTAAAAGTCAGAAACTCGTAATTATGATATCTCTGATATGATATGAATGCATGAAGAGACTGAATGAACACTAGAAACAGACAATATCAGCTGTCTGTGAAAACCGGTGTAACCAAAGTGTACATGATGAAAACTGAGGAAACTCCATTTGCTGCTAAAGGCGATACTGTTGAACACTCCTGAAAAGACTATTGGTGGACCTTAGGTCCAGATTATTTCTTCAACCCAAGTTCAAGAATGAACTTTCACTTCACATAAAGTTTTCTCTCTTATATTTTGCGCAAGTAGCTTTAAGGTTGTTAAAATCAACTTCTACCACACTGTCAGGCAGTATCATATATTATGTATCATGCTGCTTTTAATTGAAGCTTTATATGTTAAGTTTACACTGAGTGATATTTTGAAACATTTTGAAAGACATGTTTTCATGACCATTTCATCAAATGTTATGAGAGAAGGGTTAAGACAAATGCTTCAAATAATGTTGACTATAAGAAGCACCAACTAAACTGTGGATGGAATCTTGTAATTGGTACAGCTTAACAGTGATGTTGGACAAAGTGCACAGCTGTACAGACTGCATGGTAACAGGTGCTGATGTTTTTCATGACTTTAGTCACAAAAACAAGCCAGCCACACTAGCATTCACACCTAGGCAACCTTTTTTTTCTGGACAACTCTACCTAGATACTGTATGTATATGAAGATAACAAATACTACAAAAAGATAGATGCTGTTTGTGTTTTGTGTGTTTTTTGCCTCTAGAACATTATGGAAATTAAACATGGCTGAGTCCTCTGGAGATGGGACTGCAGCACTTTGTTTTCCTAAATAATTAACCAGCCCCCTAAAACATTACTACTGTGCGTGTGTGTGTGTGTGTGTGTGTGTGTGTGTGAGAGAGAGAGAGAGAGAGAGAGAAAGCGACACAGGCAGGACAATAACAGAGTGCCATAATGAGTCCTTCTGGATGAGGAAGAGCAGGGAGGAGACGGGGAGGCAAGAGGGGGGCAGAGGGAAAAACAAAAGGGAAATGAGGAGGAAGGAAGATGGAGAGAGAATGTAGAATAGAAAAGTAAAGAGAAGGGTGGGAGGAAGACAGGATTGGAAAAAAACAGGAAGAAGAAAGGGAAGAAGGGAGGAGAAGCTGCTTGGGCTGAATTTTGTAGTACCTTTTATTCGCACAAATGCTCATAATTACATTTTACAGTTCACACACATCTATCTTTAGTCACAAATGCGAGCGAAATACTTGCACCGCCAAGCCCTGCAATAATTGGAAGGGTGACTGTGATGACACAGCAATCAGCCCAAAATATCAATGGATGTATTATAAGAGCTGGATAGGGCTCCACAGCTCAGTCTTGCAGTCAGTTTTTCCCAGTGGTCACTTGGTGTATTGCAACAAAAAAATCCCCCTGTGGCCCAAAAAGCATTTCCCCAATACACCACCACTGTAAAAAAGACGTCTGTTGACAGGATACCTCGGACTGCAAACAAGGTCAGTTATGACTTTTTCTATTATGAATTTTTGATCCATGGAGGTTTTATATTTGTAAAACTTTCCTCAAGCCAAGAAAAGCAATTGAAAAATTCAAGACGTCATCACAATGTAAAAATTTAAGGGCAGAGTGGGAACTCGTGGGCGGGGCCAGCAGGTCAAACACCACTGTGCATATTCAGTGGGCCACACAAAGTGGAGGCAAACCCGGAAGCTAGAAACTTTTTTTGGTGTATGCGCCAGCCGAGCAATTGTTATTGGACTGAATGGGCGCCATTTTCATTTTCATTTTCTGGTATCCAGTTCTTATAATACATCTATGAAAATATCTCGATTGCCCCCTGGTGGGTTGCAGTATAGGTCATAAGTCCCTCCCCCTCCATGTTAGTGGATGGGACATGAGCCGAAGTAAAAAATATAAGTGCACATCAAATACATTTTTCCCAAAGATGGTTTCTGTCATTTTAGGTAGTTCTTATCATGCTGATGTTTATCCAAGTGCTCATTTTTCTGATAAGTTTGTTTTTAATTAGTTATTTGACAATATAAAAAGGGGGTGTGATGTTATGATTGACAGCTGTGACTGACAGCTGCCCTCAAACCTCCAGATCCTCAAACCTCCAGATCAGATGCGACAGACGAGCTGAGTGGCTGCAGCAGTTTCTGATGGAAGACTCTAATTTGCGTTTTCATCTGTGATTCACTACCAGCTGTAGCTGCTAGTTGCTGACTGGTTCTGGCATTTATGGTGATGGGACAGCTATCAGCCAAGTTGAGGGGCTGTTTCCTGCAGTCATCCTGCCACCCGACTCTACTGTGCAGACTTTGGTTGCAAATAACATCACACAAGCAAGAGGGCAGCTCCTGGAAAAGATATTTTGACTTCACTTTTGCATTGTGGTAAGGAAGTGGAGATGCATCCATCTTTATATACAGATATCAGTACATTCAACTGACACACTTCCTGCTGCGTTACCACAGTGATGTCGCAGCAATAAAAGCAGGGATTAAGTGTTGGCTGCACTTGATGACTGTAGATGGAAGGTGGCAGCAGAGTGCTTGAATCCTGTTGACTGGATTTTAGAATAATACCCCCTTCAACCACAATGTGGGTTGCAACGGCAGAGTGGCGCTGTCCGTATTTCCACTCGTTGGCTCCAAAGGAAATGAAGCACAAGCAACGTTTCAAAGCTTTTGACTTACAGCAACTTCACTGAAAACTTTAGCCAGGTTATGAGATATTCATGTCTTGTTATGTTTGTAGTGAATGAAACTCGTAAGACTTTTCTTTGTTTGAGTTAATATTCATCTGCTGGCTTTCAGTAACTTTGTTCCTGACATGTATTTAGCTGTTTCTCCACTGTGGAACTGGATGAACTGTAAGAAGAGACAATGGGTACCTGTGTGTATGGGGACTGCCCAATTTATCTGTTTTTAAAGCCTGACATTTTTAGCCATTGGGCACACTAAAAAGCAAGCATTTTGAAACAGTAACTTTGCAAGATATTGAGGGCAAAAAACTCCAGGGAGAGTGTGAATTTTCAGAGCAACAGGCCTTCGGAGCAGTAGGCTTTTGTTTTTTTGGGTTAATGGGCTGTTAAAACACTATACAGCTAAACTACTAGAAAGAAATCCCAGACACGTGTCAATGGGAAAGTGACGTAATGCATAATGTTACCATATATACCAGATTTCTGTATATCCATGAGGGATGTACGCCAAAAACATTTATATTTTTAGGATTAATTAAAAGTTTGTGGTCTCTAAAGCCCGAGTGCAGCATTTGAACTGTTAACCACCTGATGTTTTCTGCATAGTTCACAACTGTACATCAATGCACTTTGCATGTTGTTAACTACAAATGTTTTCATGGACTGTAGAACAGGAATTACGTCGCTTGACTTCCTCATCACTCTTTTACCAGACAATGCATGGCTCCACAAAACAGACAGACTAGAGACCCCACGTGTGTCTACATAGAGACAACATCTTCATTCTTGAAGCAAATGAAGCAGGATGACTGTTTGGAAGAAGACCTAAAAAGTGTTGATGCAAAATTATTAAAGTGTGAGTATTTCATTTACTGTATTGATGATTTATTTGAATGTTTGACATTTGACTACATTACTCAAAATTTAATCACAAGATTTTATCCTTGTTTTTATTTCTTTATTTTAATTTTATCGGTACAGTCAATGGTCTGCATCAGTCCGGACATAATACAGCTAAATACAGCTATTTATGACTCTGTTTACTATTTACCATTGACCTTTAATGTACATTTTACATATAAGCAATATACTTCAGACATGCAGTATATATTTTATACATGTAATTTGCATATAATTTGCAAAAACTGCACAAAGCAGATTATTCAAACAAGGGCACACAGTGTAACACTGTATAACACTGAAGATTCTCACATCAGGAGTACACCTATTTTAACACACACACACACACATATGTTAATATTTGTGTCTGGAATTGTCCACTATTATTATGCCAAGGAAATAAATGGAGGTGGCCATCGGGTATATTGTGATACAAATGTCCAAGAGAGAATGATGTATTGTGTTTCATGTAAATTAACCTCTCTTACACATTTGTATCACAATGTACATGATTCCTAGAAAAAAGCTGTCTGCAACAGATCTTAAATGCTCCCTCCCACCTACATTCTATGATTAATGACTGCTGATGCCTGCTTGGCCTTTCTGTTATTTTAGATTAGATTAGATTTAACTTTACTGTCATACCTTCAAGCCCTGTTGTAATGGAGATGCAAATCCCTGCCACTCTGGGCTGATGATGAAATTTAAGCTCCAATATCAGATTTTTAGACCAATTAATAGACATTAGTCTATAACATTTAAATAAACAACCAATACAATATTCTGTATCCTGGCTTTCCAGGTTAAATAGCGGACCACTACATGCCAGTCAACATGCCGACCATAATCAGCTGACTTGTCAAACTCATTCACATCTCATTCCCGAAATAAAGAAATTCAAATAAACTTTAGCTTCCTACTTTAACCAGACAGCAGCAGCAGGGGGGCCATTAACAAAACAGAAGAAATTTTCCTTCAACTATTCAACGTAACCCCCTAGGGCTGTACCCGAAGTTTCAAAGCTTCTTCATTGCCATGGCATTCCTCACCTTAAACGATATACCGTATAGAAACACAGTAAAGGTGCTGCTCTCCAAAGACGAAAAGAGGAGACAGCTGAAAATAAAATTTAATATTTCTTATTATATTGCGAAAGAAGATATAATATGCAATATCTGGACCACTTATTACCCTACATTAGAAAAATGGAGTGGAAATAAATCCAAAATACAACAATGACAAACGGTGTGCAGAAATGATTGGACAAATTGCAGACACGATAAAAGAAAGCCTTGCAGTGAAGCTGAGAGCAGCACATTATCTGGCCATTTTGATCGACAGAGACAGTGATATCTCAAACATGGAATGTGAAATTCTGTATGTGCGGCTCTTGGAGAACAGAAAGCCAATAAACCTTCTGGTTGGACAACAGACCCTTGAACATTCATATGCCATTGGTAAACAAGTTGTTTAAACAAGTTGTTTAGCATAATTAATTTTAGTGTAACATTTTAAAGTTCATTTCAAAGATCATTATGGATTTTATGTTTTCCTTCAAAGGGTCTTGAATGTCACCAAGGCCGCATTCGATGCAGTTTGCCCAGGGGATGATGGAGGGTGGATGAGAAAATGTGTCTTTCAGTGCAGATGGGGCCTCTGTCAACATGGGCACCAATGGGGGTGTGATTGCCCACCTGCAGAGCGAAGCAGGGAGCCATATAATCCCAATTCACTGTATGCCACACAGGCTTGTAATCACAGCTAGTCATAATGCTTCTCTCATCAAATTAGTAAAAATGTTAGGCAACACAGTTTGTGTGTGAGTGATTAAGTGAGAGAGAGTGTATTGTTTTGGAAGATACTTATACCTGGGAAATGTTGTCTGCGACAGATTGGAACTTGCGATACTCACCCTACAGAAGAGGGAACCTAAAGTGCCGGTAGTCTACAATCTCCTGCATCTAATTTGGAAAACCTACCATTTCAGTGGCAAGTCAAACAAGAGTTCTATGCTCTCAGACAAGAAGTTGGAGTGGACATCTGCAGTCCCAGCAGTGTCAAGGGAACTCGATGGATCCCCCACAAATACAGAACTACGAAGGTGTTCGTGTGACATGGACAGGACAAGGACTTTGCCAGTGACCATGATCAATACTCAATGGTTCAACATATGGAGAATCTGGCAGCCCCATTGTCCACTTCTATTGAAGTTCAAGGGCAGGCAAAAAAGATCAGTTTTCTGGTGATGATCATTAGCCACAACTGGTAGATAAATTAATTTAGCAAAGTTTAGGTGGTTTTGAAGAATAGGTTCAAGTCAAACATAACTTTCATAATCAAATAATTAACAGATGGCTAAGGACAATATTTTCAACTAACATTCTTATTGTATTATTAATTTACACACTACTCATCAGATAAAGAAGGGAATGGAGAGTACACTTTTCCATGTATTTTGCCACTTTCTGTGTGACCTGGTTGAGGAGCTAGCTACCCTTATTTGATCCTCCTCCAAGCCACAAAAAAAAACTAACAAAAAAAAAACAGATAGATAAAGCCAAAGTCAGGGGGCTTGCTTGAGAAGATCCAGACCTCATTTGCTCAGCAGCGGGGTGATGAGATGAGATTCCAGGTGTGTTTAGGGTAAGTCAGTGTGTAGGATTTAAGAGAAATTGATCATCTTAAGGATTACGACAGGCACCTTCAGAATCATTGTATTACGTGCACAGCAGGAGGGTTTGAGGATGAGGGAAATGCAGCTTAGGTCATAGCCATGATTTAAGTGTTTACATGTGTGTATGTGTGTGAACAGCACTGAAGGGGAACGTCACAGGCATAGAGCACTTTAAGTAAAGTTTGAGTGAGTTTTGAAAAGCCCATCTTATATATATATAATCAGAGGTGGGGGACTCAAGTCACAAATTTGAGGACTTGAGACTTGAGTAACACTGATAAAAGACTCAACTTGACTTTGAATGGGACAGATGACTTGAAAGGATTTTACTTTTTTATTAAATATTTGCATTTTTCTAGATATTGAGAAGTTACTTATTGTTTTTGAAACCTGTTTGGGTGATTTCTAGTACATTGCACGCAAACCTGGCAACTTACTAGGACACAGCAGACCAGCAGAGGCCAACACAGGAGGCAGCTATCATGGAGGGGCTAGTCCAAAAAAAATATTCCCCCAGAAGCTGAAAGAAAGCTAATTACGCACTGGATGTTTATCCTTCACAGAAAACCTCCTGCGTCTCGTTTGTGTTCATGTCAGCAGCAACAGTGAACACAGCAGCTGTGAGTGTGGTGCCAAAGCTTTGGGTCCATCCTGTAGATCCCCAGTGCTGCCACTGCTTCAGCACTCAATGTTTTGAGCCAAGCTGCATATTTCTGCTCCTCAAAATTGGTATTTTCATGTAAAAGAGCGGAACTTAATGTGGAGCGTCGGAGGGAGTGGACGAAATATGGTGCTTATTACAGTGAGCCGAGTGTTTCAGGCTTTTCTCCACATTTCAGCACAGAGATCGATCCATTATGAAAAGTGCAGAAAGCGCAAACGCCACAGTTTGTGTGTCTTTAGTCAGCAGAGATGCACACACACAGAGCTCTCCAACATCACAAATCAATTTTCATTTATTTTGCTTCTTTTACTTCTAGTATTTTGCATCTTTAACATAATCTACTGAAATGTCCATCAGAATGCAGCTATTTATATGATTCAGGCAGGTCTGAAAAGTGTTAGATTAATATCTGAATCTTACAATAATGTCGTTCAGGTCTCACTGAATGTATCTAGGATTTTACGGAAACATCAGTACTGATATTGTTTGTTGCTCACAGCTGCTGTGTGTCAGATTCTTTCCTTTGACTTTATTAAATACCTGCAGCATCACACAGCAGCAGACGCGGTAAGTCCGTCTTTAAATTGAGAAGAGTGATGTGTGCATTTACGCACGTGGCAAGTGGCAGAGCAGCAGCAATTTCATTAACACCAACAGGATGGTAATTAATGTTCTATGTTCTGCTAGTACACAGTGTACAGTATACAGTCAAACAGTGTGTAATTAAACAGCCCTTATGGATAAATCCTGGGTTCCATTAGAACTGTCAGAACTTTTTTATTTAAGGAGCTAAAAGTCCAATGAGAAGCACCTTAGACAGATGCTGATAATATAATGATAACAGGATATAATATACATAGATGATGCCAAGGAGAAATGGTGTGACCCTCTGAAGGGGAGCCAGGCAGGAGGTTTAACATGGTGATGCACATTTTTTGTGTCATACTTCTGTTTTCACTTTAGAGCCCTTTAGAGCTGTAGAGCTATATTATCATTTCAGAGCCTCACTCTCCATTGTTATTCATTTAGGAGGCTTGTTATTGATTGCCACAAAATATCAAATATCAGTAAGATTTATAAGGTGTAAACAGGCTGCAACAGTTTTCATTAATGTTGAAAATAAAACTGAACCTTTCATGATCACTGTCTTTTTTTTAAGCTGAGCTTTCAACATTACAAAATCACAATTTAAGCATTGTATAGTGGCATATTGGTTTTGATTAGTGAAAGGTGAGAGTTGAAATGAATTTAAAAGATGTCATCTTCTCCTTTAGAACATACTGGAGTTGGTGCTGATCATGCTGGTGCTCCCCAATCCAGCTGCCCAAAGAAGCTTTTCTGCCTAAAACCACATCAAGATTTCAACAAGAAGCTGCCTTGGAGTGCCCACAACAGAAGACTTGATGTGGATCATCTTGGAGGGGCCTTCAGTAGAGCAATTTGATCCCAGTCCTGCCGTGGGCTGCTGGCTGAGCTCAAAGCAAGCCAGACGACCTGCTTACAAAAGCTGCTGGACCAGTGATATCAATTCTCTAAACAGACTGAGCAGCCTTTTTTTGGCGTTTGGCGAACTACTTTATTATAGATGTGTTAATACTGCTTATGCAGTTTGAAGTATAAATACTTACATAATTATTAAATAAATACAGTTTGAAGCAGAAATAATTAAAAACCTAGTGTACTTTTCAAATAAATTAAATAATTTTGCTTGTAAATGTCTCCTTGTATCAGTGCAGAACTTTTACATATAAATTAACGTCCATTACATTCAAGCTGTTTCCAAACGAGTTCACACAAAGCTGATTAAGCCACGTGAGCTTGCAAAACCAGCTGCCTCGCAAGGTAAAAAGTTCTTTATGTGCCCTAAATTTTTCAGCTTAGGAGCACATGTGCTCCTTCAGAAATAAGCATCAAGCCCTGCATTGTAATGCAAAGATCAGTTGAACCAGCACATCTCACCTGCTCATGGCTCTTCAAGGCATGTCTTGGTGTGACTACCACCAGCGTGTCATGTTCAGACACAGTGGGGGTACCAACACAGAGGTCTCCAGCAAAAAAATACATAGTCATGCAATAAAAAAGTTGAACCAGGCTCAACTTTTGCTGAACTGCAGTATCATCCAACAAGACCACTAAAATATGTGCAAGTGCACATTCCTGGTAGATTATTTTGTAATGTGCATACTGTGATCATTGTGCTGAAAGATAAAATGATTTCCAGAGTTGTAAAAATCTGTCTTATAGTATTATAACCTCTGTGCAGTGTTTTGGCTTCTGAAAAGCCTTCAAAGTCATGGATCTGTTGGTCAAACCGGCATTCCTGAGTCCAATTTCATTGTCTAAACAGTATCTGAAGCAACACACCCCTACCAACACAGCCTGTGGCATTATTTTAACACAGGGTTGTTCTTCGTCTGAACGCCAGCTAACAGCTGCCAAGCACCTCAAATTTGTTATAATGTTATATTGGGCAAACTGATATTTACTGATCAGCATTGATTGTTGAGCCAAACTGTTGCACATATATACTGTATGTCATAATAAGACTCACAATAAGACTGAGCTATCTAACCTTAAACCAGGTGAATATTTCCCCATCTTCCTGTGTGGAAAAACATCCCCCACTTTATTAAAATCCAAGAGATGATTCATTTTCCATATCGACACCTTAGAATTATCAGGTTCTATCTGCAGTCCGAGTGGTTTTGAGTAATTGAGGCTCAAAGTTTTGACATCCTAGCTGGCAAAGCTGACATACAGTACAGTTCTCTTTTATTTGTCAAAATAAGAGACATCCTTAATGTACTGTAAATATATAATATCAAAATACTATCACGTTTAAATTTGTTTTTTTTATGATCAGGTGATTTTCAGATAGAACCTTCTAAAGGGCTGTCCACACCAAGAACGATAGCTATTGTTCTAACTCAAGTGGATGGCAGAGTCCACACCACAACTATAACAACGACAGTGGCGAATGATATTGTTGGAATCACTTTCAGAGCAATTTCATGAATGATAGAAACACTGACAGCCAATCAAAATCCATCCCCTAAACCATATGGCATGACAAAATCTCCATCTAGCCTGAAATTTCCAGTAAAATTTCAAAACCTGCATATATCATCTTAATTCTGGAAACTGACTTTATTTATATTTATATATTTTAATGCGGTTTTGCTCCTTTCTCACCACGGACTGACACACTGTAAATTGGAGCAGAATGATACCCAGAGGTGATTTCTTTAGATAGGGTTAGGGTTTGTCTCTCTTTATTATACAATGATGCTGGAAATTCGTTCTCTATTATAATGTAAAAAACAACAAAGTTAGCAACCCATACCCTTTTGATTTTCTTTTTATTTCTCTGTGCAACAGACAGCAGTAACAAGTCATCAACTTCCATTTTCCTAAGCTGGAGCACACTAAGTGTGCTTGGTGCCACTGTTCACAGAACATTATCATTCATAAGTGTGGATGCTCACATTGTTATCGTTATAGTGATTGTTATGGTTATAGTTCTTGGTGTGGAGAGCCCTTAACTGAGAACTCACTTTTCACTTGGGATTAAGGTTCTATCTGCTGAGGCTTCACAGAGGCTGTGATTTTGTCGAAAAAAGTAGACAGATTAGTCATAAATTGTTTTAATACACAAAATCAATGTACAAACCCAGTTAGCAGCAGGTAGCATTAGCATTAGCAGCTAGCAGCCCGAATGTATCTCATATTCTTATGTATTTTGGCCAAGTCAGAAACACAATGGCCGTGTCCTCAACAATGTCAAAAAAAAGAGAGAAAGGCAGCATTACTTTGTGAAACTATGAATGGAACGACAAAAAAAAGAAAGATATGGAGCCACAGATGGCTAAAGATGTAGACACTATGATCTGTCTGTTCTGCTGCAAAGTTCAGTTTTATATCACAGCAGTTTCATTCAAGACTACTTTTAGTCACAACATATAAAATGCTACTCCAATAATATTAACAAGCTCACTATAGTTTATACGTATTTTTTTGACAGCAGCCATGTGGGAACCAAGTGGAACTGCTCAAACTGCAGACAGCCAGGAATCCGACTGATCATAATGACCTCAAACTGCACATCAAAGACAACCTGGCAGAATTTTACCCAGATTCCAACTTAGTTGAGGGGCGACCAATTTTGTGTTAAAATCTGGCTTAATGCGTACAGTGTCCTCCTGGCTTTAGAGATTGTGTGACTGGATCCCAGTTAGAGCACCTCATAAGTAACTCGAGGTTGTAACTGAGGTGGTTGAGCAAGAGTAGTAGCCTGTGCTTTTGATTATAGTATTTTGTTCAAATCAGAATCTTGGATTATAGGGTGACAATTTTTTCAGAGTCAGTTTCCAGTGCAGGAGAGGTGTGCAAATATTATCTCAGAAACAGCATATATTTTAGCAGCTGAGAAACAAGAAATGTTAGTCAAGAAATGCCAAAGATATATTGAGGTCATGACATAGTTTGTCCACCAGAAAAGACTGATAAGTTTATCTTTACACTAAACGCCCTGCTCGGCAGTAATGAAAAGTAACTAAGCACATTAACTCAAGTACTGTATTGTACTTTATACTCCACTACATTTATCTGACAGCTTTAGTTACTTTTTTTACTCTTTTGACATGAAATAAGACCAGCTTCTAAATTACACAGCTCTCAAACTTCACATAAAATCAGTGTAGTTGTGTCTAGGTGTCATGTCTGTGAGTTGTTACCCCCCTCTAAACATTATTTCAAATAAATAAAACCCAAAGAGGTAAAACAGTATTTCACAAAAGCACAGATGAGAGAAAGGTTCAGGAAAATGAATCCAAATGTATGTATCAGAACTTTTTCTTCTTTTTTTTCTTCTTTTCTACACAAATTATCATCTGATAGTCCTCAGATTTATCTGGTGACAGATCAAATAATAATAATAATAATAATAAAATGCTGCTTATTCATTGGTGTATCAGAATTAATAATGTCCTTTATTAAACATATTTAATATAGTATCAGCCCAGTTTTCTGCAAAACAGGTACTTTTACTTTAAATACTAAGTAAATTTATCTGGTAATACTTTTACTTAAGTAGGACTTTAGATGCAGGACTTCCAACCTTTAATGGAGTATTTTTACATTGTGGTATTTCTACTTTTACTTAAGTAGAGGATCTGAGTACTTCTTCCACCACTGATGTTTGGAACATATCTTGATCACAATTCTTTAATAACCAAACTTAAGTGATCTCTACATTTATGTTATCTCTTCATTTTTAAAAACCATTATCAGCAAATACATCATTATCAGATTATTTTATCTCAAATATTGATATTGGTCTTGGACTCAAAAATCCAGTTTTGGTCAGGCTCTTGTTAAAAACCACTCATTTTATGTGATGAGATCAAATCTATCTCAGTAACACAGTAATGCCTGTTGGTGATTCAGGCCCAAGGAAATGAGCTGCTGCTGTTTACAAGCCAATAGAGGATTTGATGTGTATAATTCAGCAGCTACAGGCCTTTACCTCACCATGCAACCATTTGGCTGCAAAACACTTTTATGCAGCATGGGTTGTTTCAGACACATTTTATATAGTCTATGAATTAAACATTTTATTCTCCAAGAACTCAAAGTTTGGTTTAACATTATATATTCATGCAGGTAAAGAGACAAATACAATATGTTGGAAAGACGAATAAAGATAAGGATGGAAAATAGAATAAAGATACAGAGAGGGATGGCTGACGGAGGGACAAAGGATTCAAGTAAGAATGAATGAAGAGAGACAAAGGTCAAGATGACTGTAAAGGAAAATCTGCTGGCAATCTGAACACTGAAGGGTGAGGGTGGAAAAAGTACAATGACATTTGAAATATGTTTTAATGAATATAACACTGACAAATGTTGACTGTGCCACAAAAACAGATTTGAGCTGAATTGAAGAGAGAAAGCTCAAGAGAGACAGATGGAGAAAGTGGGTGGGGGTAGAGAAAGACGATAAATAAAAGAAAGTGAATGCTAATGTGATGGCGTACTGCAGAATACACAGGTAGCAGGTGGACAAGTGGATTGGCCTTAGATGCTTTCAAGCCCAGAGCTAATGGAAGGATTGGGGGTGGGGAGTGTCTCATTAGGGAAACAGCAGTGGAAACACTCCTAATCCCCATGCTGTTGTGTCACTTTATTAATCCCTCCTCTGTGGTTGAAATAATCTCCCGTGTTCTGCATGTACACACTGGCAACACTCTGACCAGAAACTTTGATTGTGGTATAAAAATAAAAAATGCGTCATCATCTGGAGCTTTCACAGTGTCTCTATGGTTTAAGATCACTGTGTGACTCATATCTCAACTGGCTTTAATCTGAATTATTCTGAATCATAACCACACCAACACTAAGGCCAATACATTTGAAAATGTGCACATATCTAACTTGGTTCTGTCCACACTCAAAGTGGTTGCAATGTGAGCAGCATTATTCATATACTTGCTTGGATACGTTGTGTGTACCTGGAAGATAAAGAAGTATATCCACAAGAGGACAAGTCAGGGCTGAATCAACACTAGAATCTTCTTTGAGAACTTTGCATTTAGTGAAACATAAACATAACTAAACATAGCTACACTTGAGGATTTTATTATATTGTTGCTGTTAACATCTTATTTAAAAGGGACATATTATGCTTTTTGTGATTTTCTGTTATTTATACAGTGTTAAGATGTCAGATATCTATGTTAAACATAGTCAAAAGTTCCAAAACTTAGGGTTAATGTATGTAGAAATGCTCCCTGCAAGTCAAAAGTCAGGGCTTCTACCTGCTCTGAAAACTTCATTAGCCACATTTTTTTCTACCTGGCCATAAACGCCTGTCCATTCTGTAGCCTTGGTTGCTAAGGTTGTTGCTAAGGTTTTTCTATGTGCTGTTTGTTTGTGTTGTCCCCTCTCATATTTCGGATCAGATTTCATCTTGAACATGTACGGATGTATTTAAGAAGTTGACATTTGGAGTAGAAGAAGAAATAGTAAAATCATACAACTATACTACTACTACTATACTAATATATACTTTGTTTCATGGTTTGTTGAAGCAGCCTCCAGAGCCAGCAGATGTCTCCTGAGGTGCAGCTTCCAAGAGCTGGCCAATCAGAACAGAGTGGGCTCATTGGGAGGGGGACCTTAAAGAGACAGGAGCTAAAACAGCCTGTTTCAGACAGAGGCTGAACTGCTGGGCTGCATAAAGGGTCAGTATAAGATAAATAAGAAGTTTTTTTTTTAACTGTAAAACATGCAAAGATATTCCAGTAGAGCCCTAGATTAAAAATATAGATCTGTAAATGTGCTGAATATGTCCCCTTTAAAAAAATGCCAGCACTAACACACTCTCTAGATTTTTCTTAAAAATTGTCTGCCAAACTCTCATTTTTTCGGTCTGCTGCTGACCTTAGTTCACATCCTGATATACTGATATATATGGGTTTAAGGGTGCAAACCTTTGGACTTGATTCAAAAATTGGCCTGTGGAAATCCTATCCAAACCCAATGTGCATACATTTTTAAATAAGAAAAAAAAGAGAGACACACGATCTGAAAGTGTCCCAAACCCAATCAAAATAGACCTGAGGATAATAAGAATTGATCCAAAATGTGGTCAACCCAAACAGACAGAGAGTGAACACCAGCATTGGCAGCAGTAGGTGTTCAGTCCCTCCATCTGCCACAAACAATACCTTGGTAAAGAAATGGCGCTAACACTGCTATGGATTGGTGGGCAGATAGTAGCTGGACAGTAGGACTCTATGTTACCAATTATACAGTATCTTTCTGTGAAAAATGAATGTGAAAAATGTGAAAAATGAATGAATCCTTTTGTTATGCATAAGCACATTTTATAGTGAGTATTCAAAGCCATACAGTACAGTGGCTTTTAACAAATCACACAGTGTGGAACAGTGCACTGAGGCAGTCTCAACAGATTGTTGGAAATTCATTACTGGCAATATACTTGTTTACATTCATAACTGTGTCCAAACAAGTGTTATATACAGGTGGCTACTTTTGCTATTGTTAGAGTGGGATCCAAGAAAACGGTCTGTCCTCAAGAGTCTGTGAGTTTGAGTGGAATAAGTAGGTCTGGTTCATATGGCCCAAGCTTCAGGAAGGAAAATAGTAAGTAGTGACTCATACACACCATACTGCATGCTGAATTAGAAGGGGGAGGAGGGGTGTTCAGTGCTTAGTCTATTGGCATTCAAATATGCTGCTGATATTAAGTATTTTCAAATTTAACACATAACAATTAGAATGTTAAAAAAATGCTCCACAACACTTCTATATATGACCATTTAGACCTACCAGTGAGGTGACAGTGCTGCTCATAGAATGCCTCCCATACCCCTCGTTCTGTGCCACTGTCGATGATCAGGCTACTTATGCAGAGGATTAGCAAGATCCATTGGCACCTCTGCCAAAGTAGCAGCATAGTCAAGGGAGCATGAGTATGAGGAACTAATATCTGCAAGCCATCACTCTCAACAATAAACCCATCACAGCCTTCTCTGACTGTTGACTCTTTTTTTTTTTCATTTAATAAAAAAACTCCACACAGTAACCATACCTGGTCACTTCAAAGAGTGACTTGGCTTTTCAATCATTATCGTCTTTCCTGTTTCACTTTCAAGTATTCATGTAACACTTGATGTTACAATGATTCTTTAAATATATAATGCTTTAAATTATAATTCTAGTTTATAACAATTTATGAGTTTTGTCCAACTTTTCTAAAACACCATATTCATCAAAATGAGCACAGTGTCACAGCCTGGACACACCAGGATTTAAAACAGCGACATTTCTGCAAATTTAATTAATTCCAGTGGAATCATCGCAATTGGTGGATTCACTTGCAAGAAGTAAATCTGTACAGATTTTTTCACATCAAGTTCAATTTTGGTGAACTCTGACCAATAACAAGCCATTTGACAGTGCTCATTGCACAGGAAAACTGCACACAACTATGGTAAGTATGGTTTCTTGATCTGCCCTTTTGCGATGTCACCATGTTCTCAGGTTTCATCAATTAACTTGGTACATTGTGTTTACTGATAGGAATGATGGCTAAAGCAACAAAAATAGTTTGTAATAACTAGGAGATCCACTTATATTTTCAAGATATAAAAGTAGAGTTACTCCAAAAAAAGGACAGAGGCATTGTTACACTTTCAGTTTTACCATGCATCTGTTTTTGATGATAGTTTTGAAACCACTGTCCTTTTTTTACTTGAGCAACCATGCTCTTCTAAAATTGTAAAAAAAAGTCAGTTATCCTTTAAAGCTATAATATGTAACTATTCCGCATTAAAAATGTCTAAAAATGACTAGACCTATGATATATATTTGGTAGAGTTGTGTAATTCCATTATCCCAAATGTTTCCAACAATTTTCAAACCCAGAAAAATCCATAATTTTAATTAAGGTAATGGTCCGTTTAATTTGGTCGCGTGTCAATAGCGTCATACCCCCTCTACCAAAGAGTATACGCACACAAGATAATACATCGGCGTTGTGGCTATTTGCCACAATGGCATCTACCAAAGAGTATATGCCTACAAGATAATATCTCAGCATTGTGGTTGTCCCCCAGCAAGTGTCATAAATTGACTTTCATTCAGCTGTTAAGCTGTTTCACAATGAAGACAACTGCCATGATCCCACGCTACTTCACAACGTCATCAAACTTTGTCTTTTGTTATTGTTTTAATTGAGAGACCCCTAGCGGCAGAAATTACATATTGTGCATTTAAGATGTGCCTATGCTTGGTTGTTCTTGGACAATTGAGAGGTTTAAGGAATTTTCAACTGTGGTAATTAGACCTTTAGAATGGTAGAGCTCCACAACACCTACATATAGATGCTTTAATATTGTGCAGTGATGTCATGGCCCTATCCATTATTCAGGTCCCTTACTGCCCCCCATCGATTAAAATGAAGGCTAATTGTCTTCAGTATTAATGTTGATTATTATTCTGTGTTATATCTCCCTATATAAAACAAGGAATCTCTGTCTGTCCATCTGTATGTATGTATGTTTGTCCTTCGCATATCTCAAGAACCATTCATCCAATCTACTTCATACCTGGCAGGCGGATTGGTGGGGAAATGAGGAAGTGCAATGTCAATGTGTGAAGTTGTTTGGATGAACACTTCTCAAGAAATATATAAAAATACCTCACAAACAACGTTGATTTCTTCTTCTGCCAGTGGAGTCAACGAGCAGTAATATGGACAGCACCACTCTGCCATTGCAATCAACATTGTGGTCAGAGATGGGATTACATCCATCGTGTTAATGACTTGAAAATGTTTAAGAGACTTAAAGGTCCATTGTGTAGAATTTAGTGACATCTAGCAGAACAGACTTGGTATAATCACCTGAAAATATTCCTGACATTAAAATACTGAGTGAAATTAAGAAAGAATGAAGAACACTGACAGTGTCAGTCAGTATCTTCCTCCTGTCCTCCTCGCTCTGCTGCTGGTTGAGAGGAAGGTTGGTTTGAGCCAGTAGGTTCACAAGTTCACAAGAATTTGCCAAATTTTAATATTCTTTACAAACTAAACTAAACACAAACACTGACAAATAGAGTAGAAGAGAGGACAGAGAAGCTTGCACGACCATAAATGACAGCAAAACGTGGCAACTCTCAACATAGTTTCCGTGTTTACACAGAAAGCAGAGCATGTTTAGCAGAACAGCATCAGAGAGCTCCTTGTGTCTACACAGGAGGTGTTCAGGTACAGTGTTTAGCGTAGGTCACCTGCATTTTGGAAGCGCCCCCGTTGAGAAACACTACTCTAGAACATCTATACCCCTACCAGGAGTGGTGGAGAGGCAGTGACGTTACCAGGCTCTGTAAGCACATCAGTTTGTTGGGCTATAAGGTAGTTCTGTATTACTGGTCCAGCACCTCACTAATGGTGCCCAGGCAGAAAAGAACCCTTCACTTCAGATGTTAACCCACACACATCGACATCAGACATGTTTTTGGACATATAAAAAATACTCTGATTGGAATAACAATTTGTTTTCCACAAAAGAGTTCAGGTACCTTAAGTTAAAAATCATGGCATGTGGCATGGCACATCACCATCATCAGGTCAAAAGTCAGTCCAATACTTTGGTTTATGTGTGTCAATACATCTGCTGATTCTTCTGGACCCACCTTCATTGATGTTCCTGGAATCATTGGGTGCTTTGGGGGTTTGAACATCATACACACCTCCTCCAGGCAACCCAGCTGAGGCTGATCAGACCACAGCTTGAGGTCAGATGGCTAGCTGGCTACTTTGCCCCGGATGGTTATCCTCCCTCAAGCCAAAACCATGTTGAGGCTCTCTCTGCTGCTTCGGTTGTGTTGTGGATGGCTCCATTTTCTTCTCTCCTTTGATGCCCAAATAACTGAAGGTTCTGGTCAGGGATCGGGTTGCAAAGCCCTTGCACCCGACCTCCGCTGGGAGACACCTTGCTCTCCAGCACATCTTGCTGGATGTCACTGACTAGACCCTCGTACTTGGCTAGATTCCTTTCAAAGGCCTCTTCTAAGTGGTCTTCCCAGGGGACTGTTAGCTCCATCAGCACTGCTTGCTTTCTGGACTCGGACAAGAGTACAATGATCGGTCTCAAGGTGGTGGTGACAAAGTAAGGTACCTAAAAGATTAATGACAATCCCATCCTTTGTGTTCAGTGCTAATTAACAAGTGTTGGAAGAAGTAGGACACAAGCACAACACAATTCTGTTTTAACTCCTTTTCACATTTTGAATGATAAGGGAAAATCACTGCTCTCATGTGGTAAGGTGCATACATGTTACCATTGATACCAACCATTTTATTTACATTTATTTAACAACTATAGTTACTTACAGTACCTTTCACATTAGGATTTTACATGTAAAACATATGACCAATTTGTAAAATATAATGCATTGTTGTAGATTAAACAATATAATCTCCAGTATATAAATTTGTAAGTAGCTTTGACAACATTAATATGCATTAACGCATCAGTAATGATATTCAAATATTATATGTTATAGATATAAAATTGAATGGTGCCACTTTGCATGACTATTTTAGGCTAGTTTTTTTATACATTTAGTTGCTAATACTTCTACTTTTATTCAGATACAATTCTGAATGCAGGACTTTTACCTTTAATTGAGTATTTTTATGGCATTGCTACTTTTAGTTAAAGATCCCCTCTAAACATATTTTAACATTTTAACACTAGAAGCTTCAGCTGACATGTCTACAGGCTACAGGGATAAACACACAGACACACAGCATGCAGCAGAGACTGTGACCTCTGAGGTGTGTAGTCTCTGTGGCACCAGAGCCACTTGTGAGCAGCTGGATGTGGGCTCAGCATGCTAGCATGTTATCTCAGCACTTCAGCCCTGCATCACGCCTCTCTCTGCATTCTTATTTATCTTATTAAGGACTAATTGATTAGTAATGCCTATTTTCATTTATTTCTGCCACACAAAGTCTGGGACTTAATTACATTTCACAGGTTACAGTACAAAACTCTGAGAGCTGTTAATAATTACACCCACTTTTAATTGAGGCCTGTTGCTGAGACTGGTCTGAGTTGTAACAGCAGGTTAAGAATTATTATGTTTGAAGGAGAGGAAAACTGCAGTCACATTTGTTAGAGTGCTTGTGTCAGATTGAAGCCTTTTGTGTAAACCCTTCCTCTATCTCACAGCATATTTTTGAATATTCTAGTGTACATGTACATATACAAGCATGGTGGCAGCAGTAACATTTGGGACATTCTAGGGAGAGTCAGTGAAAAAAAAGCATTAAGTGGCCTGTACCATCTGTCTATCCCAGCTCACTAACCAACGCTCCCCTCAAATTAGATTCAGGAGTGATGCACTCTGTATACTGATATTTCTTTGTACACATACTTCAAGATTATGTTTCCACATAATTGCAGCCCTTTACGGTGTATACTGTTGTCAGATGAAAAAAGCTGCAGAAAAACACAACTGAAGAAAATACAGCATACAATAAAATGATAAGACATGAAAAAGCCAGTTATTGAATCAGCTTTGAAGAATTTAGGTTTAACAATGACAGAAAATATTCTTAAAGAAGTCTGGTTATATTCTTAAATGCTTTTTTTGTGAACAAATCTCATGTACAGAGAAACCATCAATGGATTGATTACTAAAAAGTATTGTATATCTGATATATTGTATTATCCCAAGCCTTCTGCTCTGCTGCACTACGCTTGTGGAACAGCCTTCCTAACCATCTGAGGGTAGCAGAGACCCTGGACTTTTTTAAAAAAGGCCTAAAAACCTTTCTATTCCGAAGACTTTTACATCTTAACTATTATTACTATTTTCTTTATGTTGTGTGTTCTATGTTATTGATACTGTAGCACTTTGAGTTTCACTATGAATGAGAGGTGCAGTACAAATTAAATGTATTATTATTAATATTATTTATTTATTTATTTATTTATTTATTTATTTATTTATTTATTTATTTATTTATATCTTGTCTATATCTTGTTCATCTCTGTCACAGAGCTCCATTGTTGTCCAAAAACTATTAAAACACTCAGTGAGCCACACTGTTGCACTGGGTGACATGTTCCTTCATTAACATGAACACACACACTGTAGTTTATTTGACTCAATTCCACACACACTGTCTTGCTGCCACAAATACTCACTAGAGTCCAGATATTTCAGGTAATTACTGAGCCTTTTCAGAAAATGGAATGTATATTAATGAGTAATTTTTAAAGATTTTAGGTCCTCAGTAGTAACCATTGTGCTTGGGGCTGAAAGCCACTGAAAGGGTAGAGAAGTTAGGAAGTAGTGAGAGATTGAATAACACATTGTTGGTTTTAGCCTTTTCATGGGATGTGTTGACAAACAGTGAAGAATGTAGCCTAGATGTATTCATGTATGTATGTAACCTTTAATAGTGACAATAGCAGGATACTGCTAAATGCTAAAATGTAATGTGCTAAATGCTAAAACAGAAGCACAAGCAAAGTTGAGTCATACACTGACGAATATATACCTTATGTTTGTTGTCATTAGCTAATATTAGCCACAGAAGTAGCAGCGAGCAGTGAGTGTATTGAATTGAGCAAAGGTGGGTTTGATTGCTTACGAATTCAACTTTTTTTCATGACAGACACTGTGTTATTATTTCAAAAGTAACAGTTTCACATTAAAGCTGGAGGGCGGGCCTTTTGTCTCCCCCTTCTGGCAGTGAAAGTAATTACAAAGACACAACACAAGAGACACAACACTGTTGATGTGTGCTTACGTCATATGCTCCGCCGTAGCCTACTTGTTTTGAGCATCACACAAATGATTTGTTTCACTATCAGAATTTGATCCATTCGGTCCGGATAACAATTTGGGAAGTCTAGAAGAGCCATAGATTAAATTATTTTATCCTGATTAAAGTTAGCAGAGAGCTTACCAGAAGTTAGCTGCTCAGCTGGTGGAAGTCTCTAGTGCACATGCTCTGTCCATAGAGCATGCTCAGTATGTATTCATCCAGCCAATGCAGGAATGTCAAACCCAACACCAGATTAAAACCTCTGTATACTGTGAAATACAGAGACATGTAATTGGCGGTGATAGGCTTAATCAGCATTGTGTGAGCTCATTTGGCAAGGGCTTGAATGTAACAGACGTTCATTTATATGTAAAAGTCCCACCCCGCGGGTTTAAGTAATTCCATGTTCCACAGTAATTGTTCTGTGCAAATATGCATTCTGAAGTTCAACTAGAGCTAATATGAGGTGTCAGCAGTCTGAGTTAGACAAATCAAGTAGATTTCTTTGTCCTGGCAGTTACATGCAGGTTTATTGTCAGTGTTGTGTACCAGCAACAAACTTACATGTGACTGCCAGGATTTATCTTCCTCTTCCTCTTCCTCCACAGCTCAGGAAGTAAACAGTCTGTGGAAACACAAACAGGGAATTTTGTACTAAATAGATTGCAACTTTGGAAGATGCCCACTAAATTTGCGTTGAGCTGGATTTTCATCCCCCTTACATGTATGTAGATGGAGTTGAAACAACTGGATCCTTTCCTTTAGAGGAGACATATTATGCACATTTCCAGGTCTACATTTTCATTCTGGGGCTCTACTGGAATATCTTTGCTGGCCCTTGGCAGGTTTCCGCCAGCTCTGTCGACTACAGAAACAAACAATAGCTGCTATAGGACTAGACTGCCGGGGGACTTCCCATGATGCACTGAGCTCCTCTCTCCTCCTCCTCCTCCTCTCCATTTCAATGCTTCATGTACCATTAATGCATGTTACTAACTTGACTTCTTCCCCGGAGTCTCTGTGCTCTCTCGTCTCACAGGAAGATCCAGCACCTGAACTGTGGGCCGCGGCTGTGGGGACTGTGGCGTAGTCCTGTGGACGTCCTGCTTCTATTTCTATTTCTGCTACTGATATTATTGCTATTGCTACTATAAAGTCATAGCTCTACTTACATTACTGCTGTTATGGTTATTGTTGTTGTTGTTATTATACTTCTCTGTGTCTCTCCCCACCCCACCCCCCTCTCCCCTTCCCCCGTCCCCCTCCCTCCTTCTGTCTCTGTAAACCCAACCGGTCAAGGCAGATGGCCGCCCACCTAGAGCCCGGTTCTGCTTGAGGTTTCTTCCCGTTAAAGGGGAGTTTTTCCTTGCCGCTGTCGCCAAGTGCTTGCTCATGGGGGGAATTGTTGGGTCTCTGTAAATGAGTACGGTCTCAACCTGCTCTATGTGTAAAGTGCCCTGAGATAACTTTTGTTGTGATTTGGCGCTATATAAATAAAATTGAATTGAATTGAATTGAATAGTAGGATTTCACTTTTCTTTCTAGTTCTTTACTTGATACGGCAACTTCTCAATTACATCCATAATGTTCATGCCTGAATCCGATCCAGAATATGAGAGTGGACAACGCCAGTTACCCATCTAATAACCTTAGCAACAAAGACTTGCACTTGGACTTGCACAAAGAGCAAAGAGCTGGTGTCATCCCGTTGGCAGGGTAGAAAGAATTTGCTGAAAACCTGGGCTTTGTCTTACATTTCTACATATGTTTACCTCAAGTTTTGGAATCATAATATGTCCCCTTAAACCAGAGGTAGAACATCCACATACCAGGTAAACTGTATAAACTGCCCCCTGATAAAAAAGACCTCTGCTGGGGAAATTATTTCAATTTGTGCAAATCTATTCCATGTCATACATTCTAACATGCAGTGGGCAGCCACACTGATGGCCCATAAAGTCTTTATTGTCTGATGGATAGACTTTTGTCTGCTGGGTTGTTTCTGAAAGTCACTGCTTATTGCAGTGTGTTTCATTGCAAAGAAATAGACCACACATCATGAATTATCATACATTTAAAAAAAGTGTCTTAAAGCCCCTCTAGTGGCCTGTAGAGGCTCCAATGTTCATCACATCACAGAAACAAAGGAACAAACATACTGATAATATTCTTAGAGTTTATCAGTACAGAGCTAAACATGCTGCAGGAAAGGTCATAGGTATGTTTAGAATTGATTTCAAAGTTACTTACAAGGCACTAAATGGTCTGACTGCACATTATATCTCAGATCTTTTATCCCTGTACAACCCTGCTCGCACTTTGAGATCCTCGGGCAGGGGCTTTCTGTTCCAGACTCTCGGCTGAAGACTAAGGGGGACAGAGCTTTTGAATTAAGAGCCCCGAGGCTCTGGAACTCCCTGCCCGAGGAAATAAGGCAGGCTGAGTCAGTGGCTTCTTTTACATCTAAGTTTAAAACATACTTTTATCACACCATCTTCCCTGATTTCATCTGATTCTAGTTTTATTCTGTTTTATGGGTTTTACCATTTTTATATTGCTCGTTTAGTACTTTTATTCTTTTACTGCTGCGTTTTTATGTGTTTCTATGTGAAGCACTTTGTAACTTTGTTTTGATAAGTGCTATTTATTATTATTATTATTATTATTATTATTATTATTTTGACCTGATGTTGGTGCTAGAATAATGGTCAGGAGGGTCACCATCAGGAATCATCCTCTGGGTACAGTGAATACCTAAATTTCATGGCAATTTGGCCGGTAGTTATTCTTATTGCACAGAATCAAAGTCATCCTTAAAATGTGGTAAACCTACAATGATCCCTATTTTATGCCGATGTTTCAATGTTCTGTTTTCCGTAGATATCTAATATACATTGCCCCAGAACTATGGACAGCTCTCATTGAAAATGAATTTGAAACCACATACGTGGACAAACCCAGCAGATCAGTGTAACTGCCCACGAATGCTCCTGATACATTTTCTTGGCATGTGGTTGATGTTGTTTAATTCTTATTTTATTTTTTTGCATCTAATTACATTGTAGATAGTAGATATGTGATAAAAAAATTAAGGAGGCCAGAGAGAGAGAATGATATGCAACAAAAGTCTCTAACCAGACTCAAAGTGGGGTCATCACTATTGCACAGTCAGTATGTTAGACATCTAGGCCACCAGGATGCCCCAACGCATATTTTTAAAAGCCTTTTAAAGCCACTTATTTTGCTTATCTGCATTTGACTTCATGCCATGATGTATCATCTCTGGCAACAAGTTGAAGTGCTGCAAGTCGACTAACAGTTTCCAGATTCTACTTTGTTCAGTCTGTCTCTACCTGCCGGGTAGATAATGCTAGCTAGCAGCAGTCTACAGATATCAGGCAGCAGCAGATCAATTAGTGAGCAGACCTTTCTGCTCTGTCTGCGCTGAAACTGATTATTAAACTGGATGTGCACTAATTAGTTGAAACATCTGGTACTGACAGTCCATAGCAGTGTGAGATAACCTGTATTTTATGCATGTATGACAGTCATGCAGGTGGTGCAGTTCTTTTATTATTCTTGCTCAACTGTCTTGCATATGATGTCCCAAAAATATGATGTGTCAAGCTGGCATTTTACAGGGTGAAAAAAGATTAGAAGAAATAAAAATTTTTGGCCATATCACCCAGTCCTAATTGGACATTTTTTTTTAAATATGAAGGACAGTGGTTAAAACAGTCAAAAAAGCACTGCATCACTGTGAGAGGATCAACAACATGGCTGCCAAACAAAAGTAAGAGTTCCTCTCATAAAGAATCAGAGTGCTGGATCAGGCCTTTGTTTTCCTGCAATGTTCATGTATTTGTTGGTATGTGTACAGTGAGTTTCATGCTCTATGAGACATAGTCATCCACATCAGAATAAAGACTGAGCCAAACCCTGCACACCTGCTGAGAATCAAAACAAACATGTCTCCATTTTGGCAGATACATTTAGGCCTATTGTACTAGTCTGTGTCTGAATAATACACTATTTACCACTGCATTATCATTATGTGGGCATGTAAGCAGAGGATGAAAAACAATGGGATAGTTAGGGGGGAAAAACATTAACACAAATATGAAACAATGTGCAAGGGGGGGAAAAAGCAGTGCCCTTCAACAGAAAAGCCCCTCTGGCCTGCATGCAGCCCTAATTAGAAGGCAAAGCTTTTTGACGGTAAATTGATTTTTAATTGTTCAGTCCCTGCATTCATCCAGGTGGCCAAGTTCCCCCATTTAATCTCTCTCTCTGTCTGTCTCTCCCCCTCTCTTTAAGTGGAACATGTTTGGAGCTGCCTGCCACCGTTAGCAGCAATTTCCTGAACAAGAGCAATTCATTCAACATTAGACAGAGAGGATGGATGGAGAGGAGGGGGGGAGGAAAAACATTGGAAAGTGACAAACAGAAGAGTTGTGCCATAATTGTCAGTAATGCTTTTCTACTTTAGTCATTTTGGACGTGGCGCAGGGCAAACAGTCACAGTGGATGTTTTCCATTTGGTTAGATTTTTTCTTTTCTGTCTTAGCAAGAAGCCACTCAGGCCTGTGCGGGCTAATGGCTGTGACAGTGTGTAAAAGCAGTTTGACAGCAGTGATCTACGTAAGCCATTGTTGAAGGGGATTGGTTGATCTGATTATTATGCTGCTGGTGGCTGTGCATGGATCCTGATACTGTGCCAGTTATCTGGTGAGTGAAAAGCATGGGGAGTCTGTTTTTAGCAGGGTTACACCAATACATCCATTTGTCAATACTGGTCTTTTATTGAGAATCAGCTCTGGCCCAGTCCACCTCTCACATGATTAGGTTTCTCTATCATATCTACAGTTAGTCAGTGTGTTATATATATATATATATATATATATATATTAGAGTTTTTATTAGAATTATTTGAGTAATTTGCAGTTATTTAACCATAAATGTTTAGGACATTTTACAGAAAGGGTGGTGCAATTTTGTACAAATGATAAGAAAAAACAAACAAGTATTAAGTTGGTTTATTTGGTAAATGTCCTCACCCTCACAGTTTTTTAAAGAAAGAATCTAATATGCTAATATGTAGTTAGACATATAACTGCACACTGAAAACAGTAAAGTATTTGCTCTCACTTAAAGGGTTAAGGGCTGTTAAGGGTCTAATTTATTAAGAATGTTTGCAAAGTAAAAACTATGTATGAATCCAAATATAGTGAGGGGCATGTACTGACTAAACCAACCATCACTCTTTTACTTTCTTTCTTATAATTTGTAACAAATTGCACCACCCTTTCTTTAAAATGCCCTAAAGATTTACTGTTACATACCTGCAAATTACACAGGAAATTTCCAGGAAATTTGTATGAAATTAAAGGACCTGTAAAATAAAAAATAAAAACAGTTATTATATACTGTAAATGTCAGATCAAACCATTTTATCATCGTGCTGTGGGAGGATTTTAAAGGGTCAGTCAGGGTTGATCATATAAATTACTGGTATATTGTCTGATAAAAAAAGAAAAAAATGCATTTCCTGCTGTTTTTAACCAAAAGCAAATGATTTTCTTGTTTTTCCTCCTGAATGAGGCTCAGCATAGCCTGGCTGATCCCGGCTTTAGTCGGTTTAACAAAGTGAACCAGGATTAAGCTGTCCCCAGCTGAACAGACTAATTCAAGTCTGGTTTGTATCTTTCATAAACCCTTTTAAACCAGGTTTACATCAGTAAAGGTGATTTCAGGCAGTGAGTGGCTGCGCCCAGCAACATTTAGTTGCTACGTGACAAATTATGTTACCACATTTTCTGGTTTCATTTGTGTCAGAACAGACTTAGAATCTAAACTTGGTTTGGCTTTTTTTAAGTGGACTAATTTTATTTGACTGTATAGCTTCTATCATGTACAGATTTTTACTGGTGTGAAAACACCAACATATTTAGATGATATCTCAGTAATTTACATGTTCTCATCTAAAATTATATTTATATCAACATCTTTCTATTGGTGAATAGAAAGGAAAGGTCATTTGTATCTGAGAATGTATCGGGTTCCATCAAGTAACTGAACAAATCTGTACTTTGGTAGATTTGGGTTTATGATCTTTTTGCTCTGATAGCAGTTCTAAAACAGAAAACCAGCTTTGAATAACTGAAGTATTCAGACTTGTGTTACATAATCAACAATCAAATCAAGCTAACTCGGTTATATAAAGTCCAGGCTCCATTGGTGTCACCAGATTAACAGTCAGGGAGTCATTAACATCATAAGATGGTGACCAGTTGACCCACATTGTCATCCATAGTCCTCACATGGAAATAAAAGCTGGGTGAAAGAACAATCCAAAAAAATGTTAATGAATAATATTACTAGAGGGAAAAAACAAGCACTGTGCATCAAGATTCAGAGTTTAAATTATTAAATTCCCAATTCTGTGCTGAAATGAAAGATATCAGCACAAAATGTTCTAATAAGCCAACAGACCTCCTCACTCTCTGGGCTGGAGGGCAGCAGATACCAGGCTGCAACACCACAAATGCTCACTCACTTTTTATACTTCCATGTTAAGAGAAAAATTCACCGATGTGAATATGATGATTTCTTAAAACTATGTGGTAGAAATGTGCAATTATTTTGGAAATGTGTGCCCTATGACTAGAGAAAACTGAGAAAAAGGCTGTAGATTCCCCATACCGCTCTCAAGAGGGAATCCTACAACAACCAGAATGCATTGCGCTCGTCTCGTCCAATCAGACCGACTGACTCTACTGATGGTGTGTTCATGGCCAGATGAGCACAAGACAAAGTTAATGCAGCATTATATCTCTTTACTGAGGCTTATTTTGATTTACAAAACGTTTTTCCTCATCAAGTCTGGATTAGGGATGTGCAGAGAGCCCAGTATTTGTATTAGTATTTGTTCAGGCAACAAAAATATTTGTATTTGTATTTATATTCGAATAAAAGTGGAAATAGCATTTTGGGAGATCCACATTTTACCGTTCATTGAAGGCACCACTACAGAAAATGAGGAAACGTAGTTTGCAATCTAAGGCAGAACTCCAAAGTTCACGTCACCTGACAGACTTTTGCCAGCAATGAGCAGGGAGCTCTGGGTGCAGGCAACATGGAGGGAAGTTAAACATTGTTCATTTGCATATACTACCCACATTGTAATGATACAATGCTGGTTAAACAGTTTCCATTTAAAGCCAGAGCACAACCAACGTGACGTTTGAGTTCCACACCTGCTCAGCATCATGCAGCATCACGGTGTGCCCCAATGAAAACCCAGCCACCCGTACAGCAGCGAGCGCTCTTCATCATCACCAGCACAGGCATGAAAAGTAGATGTCCCTCTTCCTGTCTAACACTCACAAATCTCCAATAACCGCCTCCCCCATCCTCCCTCCTCCCTGCTTTCACTGTGAAAGAAAAAGCAGCCACAACAGCCAAACCAGCCTTGGAGGAGGTGAAGCTTTATTTTAAAAAAAATCAATCAGACAGACAAACTGCTATGAAATGGCAGGGAGATAATGCGATGGTGTGGCGTGGTGACCTTTAAACACGGCCTGCCGCTACATCCCAACCACTGAAAAACCCTGACCTTTGTAGAACCATTACAGAAGCCTCTAATCTGAAAGGTGGGGGACAGGGAGACACACACACACACATATGGGTAATTTGGACAGGCACACACACACCACATACAGGCATGTATTGCATCTGCTTTATGCATATGGGCCAGATACACACACACACACACACACACACACAAGCAGTATGCAATCATGTACATGCATAATACTAACATGTGCACACACACATGCATGCACAAAAACAATTAACACAGACACACAAGGTAGAAACATGCAATCAGACTGAAACATGCACACACACACACACACACACGCACACACACAGTCGTGCAGACACTCAGCAGCCTTCCTGTTGGCTGCAAAGGCCAGATGTGATAATGGCTTCCTGTATGTTAATGCTGCTGGCTGAAACGCCTCTCTCTGCTCCTCAGTATTCCGCTCAGGTGCCGCTCGCATCATTTTGAATTGCAAAATGCCAAAAGTGGAACGACACATTGTTTGTAATGCCATTGGCACTGTGCATTTAGAGAAAATACAGAAAAAATATCCCATGGAGTGTTTAAATAGATAATTATCTGCGCCACTGTGTGTGCATATGTGAGTGTGTACGTGCGCTGAGTGTAGACTGAACAATCTGACCCCGGCAAGTGGAAGACTAGCTATAATTGTTACTGTAGAGGAGAGAATGGATCGATAAGTATTGATTATCTTCTGTCCATTAGGAATAATTGGTGATGTTTCAGCAAGCAATGAGATGACACATCAACACAAGTGAGTTAGGAGTAAAACATCATTGATTTTAAAGACAATGCAGAATTTGACAATCAGTTTAGTTGATGCGTCACAACTTGATCATCCACAGCGTTGCTTTATTGGGATCAGTCGATATAAGTGGAGACTCACTGTTGGGAATTTTCCTCCTCTGGATCAAATAACCAAGGATCTTTTCTGATGTACTGGTTGCTCTTCTTAATGTAACACGCCTTGACAAATTTAAGAAATTTCAAATTTCATCTTTGAGAGTGTTATACATGTTGAACTGAAACAGCTGCCAGTTCAGTATTTCAATTTCTCAACAGAAAACCTTTTATTTCAAGAAGTCGTATTTTCCAAATTTCCAGTTATTTTCCTCAATCTGATTATTGTTTCAACACACATTGTTTTAAGAATGATTTTTGTTGATATAAAACCAAGAAGAAATTGAGCTCTTAATGGGAAAATATAGCATCTTTTGAATTATGATCTTATATTTTATATATAAAACATTTGGTTATGTCAATGAAGAAAACAGTTTGGAACAACCTGAACAACACTTAAATAAATTCTGATCATAAACAACCTGATATATTTCAAACCGTTACTGTTCATAGAATGTATTTAATTCTCAGAAAACAGTTTCTTATGACACTTACTTCTTGTCCACTTTGAAAGTTTTTGTTCAAATAATCAAATTGTTAAGTTTTTAAATGCTGGTCTCTTCAGCTCCACCTATTTTACTCAATATGGAAATATCTCATTGCCCCAAATTATTGCTAGTGATTGACAAACCAACAACAGTGTATCTTATTCACTGGTGTATATGTAAATACATTGTTAACTGTGTGATGGAGACCCTGGCACTCTCTTGACTGTATTGTTTCCTTTCAGATCTTTTTATTAATATTTCCTCGTGTAAATTCAACAGAGAAGGTGCCAAGATGTTTATCAAACTACCTACACACCTACTACATAAGACACATATGACAAATATACTGTGTTTAAAAAATAACTAATAAGTATAAAGTATATAAGTAAATAAGTAAATAATTATTACTATTACCAACATTGTCACCATCACAAAAAAGGGAAATCAAAAGCTCATACCATAATGCCCATGCCCAAGATGCATGGTTATGTCAAATCCACATTTGGATATATTGTTAAATTAAGTGTATAATAGCCAGAATGCTTCATATTTAACACAAATAAAGTGTATCAATAAGTAAACTGCATGAGGCTAAACAACACACCATCTATCAATGGAGTTGATCAGGTGAAATGTTTTTTTGTTTGTTTTGAATGGGTTTTTTTAAATTGTCGTGCAAAGTCTGCATCTTTGCTATCACACATGAAATGAGTTCAGGGCCGTTTGAAGGTATGTCATCAATGTTGTGAATCATATTTTCATGTTTCATGTTTGCTTTTCTCCATGTAATCTCCTAGATTTTTTTGCTGTAACATCACATTGTGTATGTTTAGCATGTTGAAAAGGCAATTAAACATTTTATCAAAGAATGATTTTTTTTCTTCTTTTCCCAAGAGACATACAGTATTTTTCTCAAGGGAATGAATGAAGAGGTGAATAATCTCCAGCTCCTGCGGCTTGGAAAAGCAATTCTTATTCCAAAAATATGTTTTTTTTTAATTTATTTTTATTAATCAATTTAATTTTTAAAAAATCCAATTTTTCTTCTTCCATCAAGATTTTTTTTCTTCGTCTTTCAGAAGAGCTGTGTTTGCTGTGGAGTGAAGGAATGGGGAATATGTGAGGCAGCAGCTGTGGTGATGAACACAGAGAGGGACAGACTGAAGCGTGACACACAGCATTGCTTGTGCAACAGTGACATCTTTTGGTTCGTCCTCTGCTGGTGGAGCTGGGGCTGTCTGTCAGTGCAGCCTGCAGGCCAGCCACACTACAGTAAATAAAGATTATGATCACATTATGCAAATGACTGCTCCATCTGTACACAGCCCCCTCGTGTTAGTCTGCACTCTCTCTTTGTGCTCTGACAGTTATTTGAGTCCTCGAGGCGACAGAGAGTTTGACTGTGCAGCCATGTGTTGACAAGGCTGAAGGTGATAGGAAGTCTTGCTCTGACAAATACACAGGAATACATTATATTGTTTCAGGTGCTGGCTGAGCATGACATGAGCTTTCAGAGGTGAGCTGAGGCAGCCAGAGGATAAAAGCCTGGACATAGAAATGCTGACAGGTTTAGACTTGTAGTTTTCTGAAGGTTGCTTTTTCTTCTCTTTTTTTTTACACCTGACACACATATGCTTAGTTGTGATACTTTTAAAGGGACGTGCAGATAGTGTTGGGTTTATTGGTACATGTTTTGAGATATCTGTCTGTGAGATTTCTGCCTCCGCCCCAATACAGGGGAATTTAATTTGTGGTGCTCACAGCATTGAAGAATTCAGCAGCAGTGTGTTTTTTCCAGCAACAATGTTTCCATTACTCAGGATAATCCACAGAGCTCACTGTAGATACTTTTCATAGGAACAGAAGAAATATTCCCTATGGAAACATTTGTCAGCATGAAATCCCTGTTTCATGTGACAAATATATATTTTGTGAGAGAGAGTGAGACAGAGAAAATATGTCATTTCAGTCAGGACATTCACATCAAGGACTTAAACCTTTATTGTAATGTGTTTTAATTTGGCGGTGTTCTAAGGAAGCTTGACACAGACTGTCCCTGAGCCCGACAGCAATCAATCAATCAAATGCTCTGACAATAAAAAGAAAAAAATCCAGTATCTGTGACTGGTGCAGGCCCGTAATAAGTCCATCCAATGATTTCAATCGGCCCAAAAGAAATGATTTGACAGGCTACCTACCTGTTAACCTACCTACCTGCCTATCTGCGTGCACTCTGCCCGAACACTCATTGTGCATGACACCGAAAGTTTGGAGGCCAGGCGAGATACCAACGGATAGAAAGTGACAGGACTGCATGAATTGCAGAAGGAGAGAAGAAAAAGATGGGAATATCAACAGAAAGCAGAATGAAAAAGCAGCACACTATCATTTAATTATTGTGTTGTAGAGAGTTGTGTGTGTGTGTGTGTGTGAGTGAGTGAGTGCAGTAGGAAGCTGTTAAGCTGTTGTGTTGCATGCGTATGAAGCACGTGCATATGCCCATGCTCGTCTGGTGGGAGGGGCTTAGGACAGCGAGCGGGGGGGCTTATTTTCAAATTCTGGCGTTTATTTTGCCTTTTCCAGAACACTACCTACCCCCGCTTTAATAACCAGTATGAACAGGAGGAATGATACAGCAAGGAAAACCTCTTTCATTGTTCATATGTACACCTGACTATTGTTTTAAGACACACTTGAAAATTTGTAAACCTGTCCTTTAAGTCAAATTCTGAAGCATGCAGCAGTGTAGCAGCAAGGATAGAGCTCAGAATGAATAAGCATCAAATGTTTACATAGAAACATAGAAAATTGATAAAAGTAGGGCATGAACACATGATTAGAGTTTGTATGGAACATGTGACCACAAACTGACTTCTGTGCCTGCCTGAACTACCACGAGGCTCCATTTGTGGAATTTAAGTGAAGTGAGGATGCAAACTGTAGACTGTTTGCATGACTGTAGAACCTCATGTTCTACAGTCATGCAAACATCAAGATGAAATGTTGGACTGAGGCCATTTTGGATTTAGTGCATTAGTTTTCATTTTATGAACACATATTTGAGGCCTTTAGGATGTGCAAAAACGCACAAGACTTTACACACTTGTTTGAATTAGTAAGTAGTTCGATTTCATATCATAAATGGTTTTGGGTGTGGTACGGCAGCTCTATAGTGCCCCCTAATTACTTTTGGCATTTTTGAGGTGCTAGGGGTGCTCGAAAACTCACAAAACTTTGCACATTCATCAGAAGTGGTGAAACTTGATATCTGATATGGGTCTTTGGCTTGGGTGTCACAAAATGGCTCAAGGGCGCCCCTAGAAAATATCACATTGAAGCCCCCACCTTTAAATTTGACGTTGATGAACGAAATTTGGTAGGCACATGTATCATGTCCAGACGCACAAAAAAGCCTCTTGGAGGCATACCATAAGTCCAACAGGAAGTCAGGCATTTTAAATATACTGTGCATTTTTTGCGCAATTTTTGCCACGTGATAACGACAGCTCAACAAACAGAAAGTTTTTCTTCAGGAAATGTCTGGATGGTTCAGAGCATCATGGCATGAACACACATCACCACAAATCTCTACCCAGACAGATGGAGTAGTTTTTTTCATCAGTTAGTTACTATTATAACAATAGAAATAAAAATAAAGAAATGTATTTGGTAAAGCTGTTTAAATGATCAGACCAGCACTATTCCAACAATAATGATGCTGCAGAGATTTAATGAATTTGTATGAAAGTTTTTCATACAGTATAAACATCTGTGGACAACAGATACTGTAAGAATCACCTATATTCATTTATAGATCAATGCAGACTGATTTACTGACTTTCCTGCTTTAACGTCATTAAATGTTATTTTGTGTGGTGATTTTGGTTGGAGTGTTTAATTGATGAATGAAATTTGGTAGGCATATGTAACATCTCCAGACTTACAAGAAAGCATCTTGAAGCCATACCCTAAATCCAACAGGAAGTCAGCCATTTTGAATTTACTGTGCAATTTGTGTGCGTTTTTTGCAAATTGCAGGCGTTGTACTTTAATAAAGTCCTAAAGAATTAACCTGAGTGACTTCAAATTTGGTCCCTGTAATCTACATACCTTTGCAATGCTAAATTGTAAAGCTTCTGAGTTTATATGGAACATCGTCACCATGGCAATGTGGCGAATTTCAATGTTTTGCCATGGAAGAGGAAGTTGTTGTAACTTGAATGTACATTGTCCAATCTGCCCCAAATTTCTCATGCTTGATAAGAGTCCGAGCCTGAACACATATACGTGTCAATATTGAGTCATAATCATAGCATGACCTACTGGCAACAGGAAGTTACAGGGGCTGTGGTTTTATGATCTCAGCCTAGCAGGTTAACCAGATTCACCTTAAATTTGGTCAGAAAAGCCTTAAGACTTTGATGATGCTATACTGTGAAGCTTTTGAGTTTTCATCAAACGCTGTTGCCATGGCGAATAATCTGTTTTTGATGTGCTAGGGGTGCTCAAAAACTCACAAAACTTGGCACACACATCAGAACCCATGAACATTCCAAGAATATACAGCGATTGGTTTCATGCGTGTTTAGTGGGCTCTGTAATGTGTGGCAGACTGTGGTCAGGAAAAAGTTGCTCCAATATTCACGAAAATTGGTGTTCACGTTGCTCTCATCATTTCAGGCATATTTCACATAGGCTTTCATTAGCTCCGCCCAACCCGGAAGTCGGCCATTTTGAATTTTGTGTGTTTTTCCTGTATTTTTTCCTGTAACTTTTTCAAACTCCTTCTAAAGGGTTTATCGGGTTTATTTGAATTTTGGTTGGTATAACCCTCAGGCTAAGGTGACAGAAAGGAATAGTCAATACTTTGAATGATGATGTCATAGATCATGTAACAACACGCAATTTTAAGCACTTTACAGGTATGGAATATGTCAAAACTTCTCCTAGAGGATTCAACAGGTCCACCTCAAATTTGGGCAGCAAAATTGGTTAGCAGTTTTGACACTACATTGGTGGTGGTGGTGGTGGTGGGGGGGGGGGGGGGGGGGTTATTCTTAGTTTAGTTATTCTGTTTGTTTCTTTAGAATATATTAGGTTTTGGTACTTTTGTTTTAGTTAATATTTAAACTGGTTAACCTTTTGATGAATTGTTCTATTTTTGTTATTTGTAGTTTAGTTGGTAGTGTGTTGTTGCCACCCCTTTTGTTTCCAAATGGTCTGATCAGCCATTAAAAAAGTTCCCCATTGTGTTCAGTTTCTTAGGTGAGTTTGGTAAATTCAGTTTAAGTTCTGTTTTGTTTACCTCTTTTATGGACCCAGAACTTTAGTTACACAACTTTTGTAAAAAAAACAACTTCCAGTGACTCCTCTTGCCTGCCTTGGTCCCTTACATATGGTGGCAGTGGTTGGATCAGCTGGTTGAGGATACAGATGTTTTTTTTTTTCTTTTTTCTCCTCCTCCATTTTGTGAGGCATGCAGCATGGAGGAAGATGTACAAGTGGAAGTCGGGCAGAGATTAGAGAGATACACACTGAACCAAAAGACCAGGTAGACAGTGAGAAAGAGATGGAGGGTGCAGCTTCAAAATGAGCATCTAGCACTGAGAGTGAAAATATAAGAGAGCCGACATTGAGAGACCTGGCTGGTATTATTTAGGCCTTCATGGAGCAGCAAGAGGCCTGGGAGGTGAAGCTGAAGGAGGATGCTACATGCCAGAAGTATCGTTTCAAAGCACTACAACATCAGTGCTAGCTTTTGTAGTTGGAGGTACAGAGCTCACTTCAACAGTGCCTGATCCTCTGGAAGCTCCCAATGACAATCACCTGTAGGCCCAAGCTGCAACCCCATCAGAAGACATCCAGGCAGCCCGTATCTCATCAGATCAGTCTCAATTCTCTCATGAGCCCAGACTAGAGAAATTAATAGAAAATGATGATGTTGAACACTTTCTCATTACATTTGAGAGAATTGCAGCAGCATGTTGGTGGCCAAAATCTGACTGG
The DNA here is from genome assembly GCA_038419695.1 of Scomberomorus guttatus. Classification (NCBI taxonomy): domain Eukaryota; kingdom Metazoa; phylum Chordata; class Actinopteri; order Scombriformes; family Scombridae; genus Scomberomorus; species Scomberomorus guttatus. The sequence goes on along the minus strand of CM076464.1, from coordinate 2,796,175 downwards.
GTCTTCTGCCTATTCCACTGCTGACTGGTAAGGCCAGAGGAACCTATGTTCATATGGATGTTGATGATTCTCTTGAATATGACAAAGTAAAAACTGCTTTTCTGAAAAAATATGACATTAACCCTGAGACCTAGAGGCAAAGGTTCCGCTCCCTAGATGTTGGACCGGATGAGAGCCCAAAGGAGCTGTATATGAGGCTGAAAGAGCTGTATGGGAAATGGATCCAAACTCAGGATAAAACGGTTCAGGAAATTGGTGAAATCCTTATCATGGAACAATACTTGAGAATGTTGTCTCCTGAGCTTCAGGTTTGGATAAAGGAGCATGGTCCAAAATCCACCACTGAAGCTGTCACTCTGGATGATGTGTTTGTGGCCACCTGGAAAAAGAGCCAGCCATGAAGTGACACTGCCTGGAAGGCTTGGAAGGACACTCGCAGGCCAACACTCCCTCAATACCACCAGTCCATGAAAATGACAGTCAAGATTAATGGGAAAAACCTCAGAGCAATGAATGATAGGCAGTACTCAGACCCTTGTGCACAGACAATATGTACCAGCTAATGCTATCTGTTCTCTTGAGACCATCCCAATCTGCTGTGTGCATGGTGATGAAAAGCCTTACCCCTCTGCTGACATTTATATTAAAGTGCAAGGGCAGGCCTATCTGTTAAATGTTGGAGTTGCTGATAACTTGGCTTTTCCAGTGGTTTTGGGTGATATTCTGCCAGTACTTTTTGATCTGTTAAAGCCAGGACAAAGCTGTAATGTTGCAGTCACTATAGCACAAGCTAAGCATGCAGACCCGGATTCCCCAGCCATTAGTGCCTTGCCTTTCTATGGTGTCAAGCTTGAGACACAGCCCAGAAAGTCTTGAAAGCCCCATAGCCAGAGGAGGCAAGAGAAACAAACACACTGCTATACAACCGCCAGCTGAAGCTGCTCCAGACATGCCCCAAATACCAAATACCTACCAACATAATTTAAATGCAGCAAAATGATCTAACTTTGTCCACCTTTTTGCAGAGAGCTACAGAGAGAGAGCCAGAGACTGAGCCTGATAACATGATGGAGGAGTACCTCCTTCAGAATGGTGTTCTTTACCATCAGCATGGCCAGGTTAAGCAGCTAGTGGTCCTGCAGGCAGCCCGAGATGTAATACTAACCATGGGCCACTCTATTCCCTAGGCTGGCCACCTAGGGAAACACAAGACCACTGCGTGCGTTAAACGCCATTTCCACTGGCCAGGCTTGTGCTTAGATGTGGCCCAGTTTTGTAGGAGTTTCCCTCAGTGCCAAAAGACATCAAATAAAGGCTCCACCAGAGCTCCACTACAACCTCTCCCAATCATTAGTACTCCCTTTGAATGCCTTGGGATGGACATTGTTGGCCCTGTGGAAAAAGGCAAAACAGGAAACCACTACATGTTGGTCATCACAGACTAGAGCACCAAATATCCAGAAGTCTTTCCATTGAAATCTATCAAAGCAAAAACTGTGGCTTTTTCCTTGTTTCAGTTCTTTTAAAGAGTGGGTTTCCCTTGTGAAATTTTAACTGACCAGGGTACTAACTTCATGTCTACACTCTTGAAACAGGTTTACCAGCTTCTGGGCATAAAGAGTGTGTGCACCACCCCTTACCATCCACAGACAGATGGACTGACAGAGTGCTTCAACCAGACTTTCAAAGAAATGCTCTGTAAATTTGTAAATGATAATGGATCTGACTGGGATCAGTGGCTTCCCTACCTCATCTTTGCCTACAAGGAGGTGCCCCAAGCCTCTCCTTAGTCATGGGTTGAGGGGCCCTCTGACCTTACTAAGGGTGACCTGGGAGAGGGATCAGGGGAGTGGGGGAGGCTGTTAATGTCATTTCTTATTTTTTTCAGATGAGAGAAACTTCAGCAGATGAGCCATGTGGCCCAGGCACACATGACAGAGGCCCAGCAGCACCAGAAGACCTGGGATGACTGGTCAGCCTGACAGACCCTGGTCAAAAGGTCTTGCTGCCAACCAGTGACAGCAAGCTGCTGGAAAAGTGTCAGGGGTCCAGGGGAAACTGGGGCTCACCACCTATCAGGTCTCCACCCCAGGGCACCAGCATTCCAGTCATGTGCTTCATGTGAACCTCCTAAGAGTGGGCTGAGAAGGGAGCAGAGATGTCTAGGGCTACTGGCAAGTGCCCCTGATCCAGCAGTCTCGGGGGCTGATGGCCTTCTGGACTCCCTGGGGGCTCTTCCAGTTTACAGTCTTGCTATTTGGTCTGCACGATACCCCCGCAACAAGACTGATGGACCAGGTACTCTGTGGGCTTTCTGATTTTGCTTGTGCATATCTTGATGATACTGTCACTTACAGCGCCACCAGGGAGGAGCACTTGGGACAACTGAAGGAAGTCCTGGAACGCCTGCAGAAGAATTCTGCAGGCTTGACAATCAGTCCAGCCAAATTTGTCCTCACCAGAATGGAAACTGAGTACCTGGGTTTCACCATTGGAGGTGGGTTAATTAAACCACAAATTCATCATATTTATCCAGCCTTAATCAGAGTCCATCGTGGATTGTATTTACTTGCTCAACTTCATTCAGTTAACTTTATGATATACTAAATTATTTGACCTCATTCATATTTTGTATTTTATATATGTTAGATTATCTTATTGTATACTGAAAGTGAACTTATCTACTTAAACATTTTGTGGTTTTTTATACTTTCATTGCTCTGGTGAACTTTTCTGCTGATAAAACTTTGATCAGTTAATGGGGAACATTTACATTATAAATTACGGTATGTACACTGTTGTAGAGTTGAAGGATTTAAGAATAGAGCTGACTAAGTATTTTGTAAATGAACTGTTGTCTCGGTTTTCTGTTTAAACTCTAAATAAAGGAATGGTTTCCCAATTGTCAGCTCATGGTATGAAGAACATAAGTATTCTGAGGTGCTCCTGATGGTTTTGGACATTATTGCAGTTTTTTTCCTACTTGAGATAAGTTTGCTGGTCTTTGTTTAGCTGTATGTCTATTTGTGTCCAGTGAATTTTTCTTTAATGTGTATACTGAGGGCTTCCTTGTACATGTCAACATAGTTGGCCAATGAAGTTGACTGAGTTGAAGTTTGACTTCTTCTTGCATTGAAAGCTCAGTAACTTCTGCTTCAACAGCGCACACTACAGGGCCAGTTCTGACTCCTCTTCCCCTCTAAGAGCAGTTGTGGCCTGCTGGACATTCTTTGTTGCAACTTCCCTCCTATTAATCATGATTTCTTCCATTAGTTTTTTCCATGTAAACCCCCACCATGGCTCATTTTCACTGGTTTGAGTCTGCTGGAAAACTGAAAGTGCTCTGTAAGCAGTCCTGTTCTTTTCCTCCAGCTGAATCATGAAGGGAGCGATTTCTGCTCTGATCCTTCCGCATCTGCGCTCTCAGGATATCAGTTGCGTCAAGAGGAGCAATCCTCAGCAGGACCACACCGGAAGTACCCTGTTGATCGCCAAAACAAAAGCCTGGATTTTTTTTAAACATTGCAAACATGAACATGTAGCAGGCCCTTCAGCTGCAAACGAATAGTTGCACGTGATAAATACAATAAAACAAAGAGCAAAAATATTCATATACCTGCAGCAGAGCATAATGAATATCCAATAGATCAATTAAATACATTTAAAAAAACACCAAAAAACAAGGGCTAAAAACAAAATATTTTGTCACCTATCAAAAAAAATCCAATTAAAAAAGTTTTAATAATTAAACTGAATATGGAATGATCACATACAGAAAAAAAAATATTAAAATGTATTGTGTGAAAATTAATGAATTTATAATGATGTTTTGCTTAAAAACTCAAAGTATTCATTCAATGGAATATCAAAGAGATGCTGGCACAAACACTCTTACATACATGTGAACCTTTTAAAGTGAAACTTGTGTACAGAGGTACAAGTTAAAATAGATGCTGTGATGAAAACATCCCGAAAGACAAACATTAGGTATCAGATGAATCCCTAAACACACTGTGTATGTGGTGAAACTAACATGTCACAAGGTGTTTGATTCAAAATGACATCACTGTACATAACTCAGACTAACTCTTGTTTAATATAGAACATGATGATCGAAATATCTGTAAAGAAACTAATCTTAATAAAAGCAAACAAACAAACAAAGAAATAAAGATAGAAAAAATACAGCAAAAACATTTTATTTAACACTGTCTTTTTTCACGCTTCTGTTGCTCCCTTGTCTTTATTTTGGAACATCTCAGTGTCCACCTTCCACTGTGTATTTCCCATCATGCTGCTGTCCCGTCCACAGTTTGTTGGCTACAACTGAAAAATAAAACAAATCCATAACATTTTATATTGTTGTTGTCTATATTTATGCTTTTTTTAATGATAGTCATCCAATTTCTGTAGCATCTGTACGTCCAAGAAAGGTCTTGAGGTCAAAAATATCCTGGAAAAGAAAGAGAGAATGAGAGCTCCCGCCGTGTGGATGCACGGCTTCATTGTGAAACTGACCACAGGAAGTGTTGTTCTTGCTCGCTCCCGGTAGCTTGTACTGCTCTGAAGTTGTGGGAGAAGTTTACCTCTCATGTCTGTCTCAGTTCATTGAAAAGTTGGAGAGTGAGATGAGCGGACAGACGGTCCCTGCGGACTTCTCAGGACACATGTTGGACCTGGACGAAGACGAAGACCTGGAGGTTTTCAGCAAGGTAGAGAAAAACTGCCCGCAAAGCTTTCAGCTTCAAACACGAACATCGCTTTTCTTGCTACGTGGATCAATCTGACCCTGGCTCTGACATAGCCGCTTTAACTTTAGCATGTAGAACAACACATACTTTATACTGTTGCTTTGTATGTAGGCCAGTCTAAAGTGCTCATAGTGACGTAAAAAAGGAACCAGCTGATGAGCTGACCTTAGGACCCGACTGTCCCATCCGCTTTTTAATAGCTTTTTACAAGACAAACGCCAAACTCCGTTTAGTTTTCTATTAAGTTAATGTTTGTTTGCTTAGCTTCAAAGCTTTACACCAGATAGAAAACTACTTCAGATATTTTACTAATCTAAAGGTTCGATTTTTCAATTCGGATTGACTCTAATACAACAATCAGCACTTGCAGTGGATCTTCAGGTCAGACTGGTTCACCTTTAACCTGTTGATAACCTGATTTCAAGCAAATGAATTTGATCTTGAATTTCGAGTTAAAATGGTATTGAATGAGTGCTTAATGGTGCATTATGTAGATGCCGGATCAAACTTCTTTTTAATATTTTGTACTTCTCCATAGTTATGTTTTATAGGCCATGTGTTATGCTCGTAATAGAGGCCACTGCTAATTGTGATAATTTTTAATGATGTCTGGTGTGACATTCTTTGCATGCAGGAACAGTGAGTGTATTGGGGCCATTTGGCCACATATGCTGTGTTACACATTATTTTTCCTCAAAATGACTTTAAAGTTTTATGAATTCTGTAACTACTTGCCAAGTTACATGTGCCACTGTTCTTTAAATCAGCAGTCATAGAGCTCCAAGTCTAAATGTGAGCTAATCACTGGAGTCAGAGACAGTAAATGTTGAACCACAGATTTGTTTAAAAACAGGTATAATTGGTGTAGTTAGAGCTGATGCTGTTGATGAATAATAATCAAATGATAATAGCCTTCATAACCTACTGTGAATAGATAGCACTGATTGAAAGATAACATATTGTGACTTAATACGTCCACATGTACTTGTGTGCGAGGGTTAAAGTGTACAATCAAAGTGAAAAATGTGTTCTTCTGTTTATGCTGTGGTTGATTTAGCGCAAAATGTGAACTGAGGGAAGCTCAATCAAAACAAAGAGAACAGCAGCTTCATTCTACTTTCTCACAAATCATGAATATAAAGGGCTGCAGTCCACAGAGCGTGCATCACCGATGCAATGTGCAACCATGTGCAGGGTTGTGTTACCTTGCAGAGCAGGTGCATTATTGTTGTCAACAGCAACTGTGTTGTCATATTCTACCTGGTTGGCAGAAGATATAAAGATGCCTGTTTGGAATATCACCTGACCTGTAAAGATGCTCTGTGATCAGAGAGGTGTACAGGAAGGAGACTTGGCCAGAATTCTGAACAAAACTGCTGATGGTTGAGGATGTTACAGAACAACATCACCTATTCAAGTAACATCTAGAGCAGAAATGATTAGTCAAATAATTAGTGGTGCAACTAATGATTATTTTCACTCAGTTAATCTGTCAATCATTTTCTCAATTAATCAGTTAGTAGTTTGGTCCATAAAATGTCAGAAAATGGTGAAAAATGTTGATCAGTGTTTCCTAAAGTCCAAGCTGACGCCCTCAAATGTCTTGTTTTGTCCACAACCCAAAGTTATTCGGTTTACTGTCACAAAGGACTAAAGAAATGCGAAAATATTCACATTTGAGAAGCTGGAATCAGGGAATGTTGACCATTTTTCAGGAAAATTACTCCAAATGATGAATCACAAATCGATTAATTGACTAATTGTTGCAGGTCTACAAATAATCATTTGATTCAGAAAATTAATCTGCAACTATTTTTGATAATCGATGAAATACTGAATTCATTTTTTAAGCAAATTTCAAACTTTTTTGCTGTTTTTCTTTGTGTTATGTGATATTAAAATGAATGTCGTTAGGTTGGACTGTTTCTTAGACAAAGCAAGTTATTTGAAGATTTTTCTAGCTTATATAAACTGGAAATCATGACCATGACAATATTGTGATTCACTATTTTTGAACATTTATTAGTTTTACCCACAGTATGATCAGTATCATTGAGCCAAAATAAATTGTATGATTACAGAATACAGTTTTTCAGTTAGTAGACAGAAGTGGAACCTGGTGTGATCTGCTGCTGTAGCTCTGGTTTACTTCAAGTTTCCATGTGTTGTGCGTTCAGAGATGCTCCTCTATCTGAGTTCCTGTCACCTTCCTGTCAGCCTAAACCTGTCTGGCCTTTCTCCTCTGACCTCTCTCATTAACAAAGCATTGTTGCCCAGACCTGCTGCTCACTGAAAATATCGCGTGTATCTTCAGTCTGTTAAGTTTAGGCAGCTAAAACTACTTGGCTGAGGTCAGGAAAAGATTGCGGTCATGTTAAAAAAGAAACTAATGTTGACTGGAGACGTTTTGAACATCCGACTGTCCACCTGAACCTCACAGCTAACAGGTTTTACAGTCTGTGGCTCTAAACTTCTCTCTTTACTCCTGAACAACAGTGTCAGTCAGTATTTGCAGGAACTAGCTTGTAAGCAGGTTCTTTTAAGTGTTTCAGGTAGTGCTGCAACTAATAATCACATTCATTATTGATCAATCTCTTGGTTATTTTGTATGATTTATGAATTACAAAATGGTGAAAAGTTCTCATTACAATTTCTCAGAGCCAAAGGTGACTTTGTCTAACCAAGAGTCTAAAAACCTCTAAAAGTTTTTGTAAAAGTTACCACCCAACCGATACATCAGCAGGCTGATTTTATCGTCCTATTGAAGGTAATTGCAGATAAATCTGTATCAGTGTTTTCACGGCTGATAAGTAACATATGTAACTTTATTACCAGTGTTGCTGTTGTGTAGTTTGTCCACCACAGAGCACTGTGACTCCGCTGTTGGCAACACACTAATCTCAGTTCACTGAACGCATCACAGCTGAGCTGGCCACTGACAGATCAGAACGGAGTCTGTGTTAGTATGTCTGTTACGTGTCTTCATGATAAAGTGCTCACTTGTGAGTGAAACACATGAGTTGAATGATAATAAGCCATATCCGCTCATTATTGTATACGCTAAACAAGCCTGACAGCCTGTTTTTGTTACAGTAAGCTACAGTCAGTCACCTGCTCCTCAGCAGCACAGCAGCTGAGTGGTGTGAAGCCTGTTGACACCTTTGGTTTTACGTTTGTTTGTGAAACAGTCAGTCAGACAGTTCTAGCGAGTAAATGAACAGCGGCCCTGTCATTTCCTCTCTTGTCAGTCTAATGCTGACAGACACTATAAAATGCATACTTACAGTTTAACTGCTGCCAAATTAGTTCTCAGTTAGCCACAGAGCCAGCGAATGTCATGGCTTATCAGTAGTGTGGACGATAGTTAATGAGTTGTTAACATGTAGCGTAATACTCATTCTGTGTAACTGACATAATGGTAATATAATAAAAGTTAAAAAATGTAATGTCTTGCTCAGCACATATCTAGGTCAGAAAAATCCAGTTAGGCTCCAGTAAAAATGTTCCATTTAAAAAAAAAAAAAAAAAAAAAAAAAAAAAAACTTAATCTTACTGCTCTGTCAGAGTGGAGGGTATGTCATCTCACCTGCAGCAGGTTTAACCTCAAACCTGTAAAGAAGCTGTGCTGCCCAGCTCACTGTGATTCTGGCCTTTTCTTTTTCCATGAAGGCATCTCCAAGCACAGCTGCTTTTCCCCTCAGAGACTGACACATCAATATGCTGGTAGAATTAGACAGGCTTGTAGAGAGGCTGTGCACTGAGCTTCTGTATGTGAAAGATACAGAAGAAAACACTGACATTAAGGCAAAGATCACTGGATGTATATGAAGAATGTACTCAAATCATTTAAATTGCATAATAACAGCTTGACCAAAAGACACAGAACATCTAAAACAGTCTGAAGTGTTTATTAGATCTGTGGATACATAAATCACTTAACTGATGGAGAAACAATAAGAAATAACATACTTGAAATGTGATGCATATAAAAATATTCAGTGAATTTATTTCAGTGCGAGTTAATGGTTAATATTTCCTGGATGAGTCAGTATAACCAGGCAGAGATCAAAAGTTATTATGTTAATAATGCAGATCTAGTTTATATCATTACATACAGAGAGTTAGATTAGCTGTCACTTCAGTTCCACACTTATTAACAGTTTAATATAAAGAACACCTTTGCAATGAATAGAGAGAGTCCAAAAACATCAGAGTATTAAGCGGTGGATGCTTAAGACTCTAAAAGGAGAAACAAACCCAAAAAACTAAACTAAGAGTCAACAGCCATGCTAGCAGCTCTGTAAAACTGCACACAGCGGTGCTTTGAGCTACATGCTCACAATGACAAAGCTAACATGCTGATGTTAAGCAGGTATAATATTTACATCAGTCAAGTGTCCATATTGTAGGAGGACAACCGTTTGTTCTTTAGTTGTATTAACTAATCTTTGATTCCTAAGAAGAAAAGACAGACTTGCCTGGGTTCCAAAGTTGGTAAGAGCAGACCCCCTGGCCCGCAAAACTGACCTTCTAAGGGGGGGGTTGATCAATGATGCTCAACAGACTTAAAAAGACCTACTAAGAGACCCTTTCTGACCAAACATCCAAATTTATGGCCTGAACTAAAAGCATAAACTGACCCTAAGGCCACTTTGACTGGAGAAAGACTAAAGACCCCACCTTAAATGGGACACAGACTCTGTTATCTATACAGTCCTGAGGTCATAAAACTTAAGAGGGACATTCCTTTGCCACACTGCAGAATTACCCCTGTTACATTCAAAACTTTAATAACTGTAAAATGAACCCTTTAATCAGTATATGGACCCTGAAATTTCATGAAAGAATGATGTAACTTTGATAACTGTACTATGTTATATTGGTTAGACATTGGAAAGTTGATCTTCTTACTCTTTATCACATTGTTATATTTTGATATAGTTAGAAATATAGCCTTGTAAATAATCTTACTTGAATTTGATACATTATGACATAAGAACTAATGTTTACATAGTCTATGCAACATTACTTGAAAATCACCTAAGTGTTAACTTTAATCATGATGAAATATCTATATTGAGTGTATATTGGTTTCTGAATGTTGTGTTAACCTCACAGAATTGCTGCTTTAACTCTTATTCATTCTATTACAGCAGAACTGTTATTAATCAGCAAATATCATGAAATACTTAAATGTTTTGAAAATAATGTGTTTGCAACTTTAATGTGAAATACTTGGCCACCGTGACTTGAAGTGTGATTTCTGTGTATAAAAGCCAGAATTAGATTTCTCCAAAAATGTATTTATTTTAGAAGCTGCAGGCTGTAAACACCAGCCACACCTAAAGTCCCCTGAGAACAAAGAAACTGAATATTCATCAGTAATTTGGTGCAAAAACCTTTAAAACACCCAAACCCCGCCTGCCTTCTCTCTAGCAAATAAAAGTCTCTGATAGGCATTGCCTCCCCGAGCTGGCCTCCTCCTCATGAGTAAGAAACTACCATTTAAGACGCCTCTTTCCTTTTTTTTCTAAGTAAGTGCGTAATTTAAACCTTTCTTTGAAACAAGTTCAGTTACCGTTCTTTTACATCCATAATATACACCTCATAAAATGAGCAGTGTTGCTACTCGTGGGGTTGGTGTCAATGTGTTAGCCTGTTGTTAATATAAGCCCAATGCTAATGTATTGTTTAGTTCAACCACATGAACACTATCTTTATGTGGCACCTGGTAGGTCTGCCACAAGTAAAACTAGACCTACAAACAATTACATAGCTTGTCCATACAAACCCCTCATAAACTTCACACAGGTTTGTCCCAGCATCCCCATTTCAAAGAGGATGAGAGAAAGGGAATTTAATAAGGCTTTTTTTTTTTGTTCTCAAAAAATAAAAGCAGAAAAAACAATTGCATAGCAGGTCTGCACAAACACCAATACTACTATTCATTTAAATAGCACACCCATAAGACACTTGCCATTACATAATATACATAATATACTGTGAATATAAAAGAGTAAAACACTACATAAAAGCAGCAAAACACAGTATAAAATTATAGAGATGGGGAAAACCAGTCAAGTAGAGAGAGAGAGGGTGGCATAGGTGGGGGAAGGTTTTTAGTCTGGACTTGAAGAGGTGGGAGGATGAGTATGTCAGAGTGATCAAGGGAGTGAGTTCCACAGTTTGGTGGCATAGAAGGAAAAAAGGGGGGGCAGTTGGAGGACATGAGTTATGCTCATCAGATCTGGTGTAGGCAGCAAGCAGAGGTGTGAACCAGTTGTAGAAGTTTGCCATCGAGTCCTGTGAGGGTGTTGCAGAGGTGGAGGAAAGATCTTAAACATCTTGTTGACCCAGAGGTTGCAGGGCAGTGATGAAGGAGAGACAGTTGTGTTATTGATGGTCAGGTAATTGATGGTACCATGTTTGTATAGGTTTGTAAAAGGAATAATTTACATTTACAGGTGTGTATAATAATGGAGAGGGGTGTTGTACCCCTGCAGCCCTGCTGGGGGAAGAAGCCAAAAAAGACAAACAATTCAAACATGGCTACTTTATAGACGATATACTACAAACTCACTCCATTAAGTTGGCATTTCTCATTACTGTTAGTTATAATTAGAAAAGCTGTCACTCATTTATTCCCAGTGCTTTCTGTTTGGCTTGCAGTTGTTTGATATATGAAGACATCTGGAAAAATAGTTTAACCACAATTCTAAATCGGTGTGCAATGTACAGTAAATGGAATTGCAGGTAACCATAGCAACAGTACTGATGCTGAGATTTACCTAACCATGGTTAAATCTGACTACAAATAGACTTACATTGGAAAAATTCAAACGCAGCCTCTCAGTATGGTTTTACACTGAGAGTCCCAACATAGAAAATAATGGACTTAGTGGGGAAAACACCAATCTCCTCTTTGTCTTAAACTTTTCCATTATGTTCTGATATTGGGACACCTTCTCCTACATTTTAGCTAGTCATACATGCACTGGGAGACAGACAGCAGGTTGTAATGATACATACATAGTGGTCATAAATAAACAACAGTTTAAAAAATTAGATGTAATAATTTCAGTCACCAGTGTGCAGTACATGATCTGCGGCAAGATAATGTTCTAAATATGCTAAACTCTTGCTAACTATAGGAACTATTAGTTTTAGCACTTAGAGCTGGATTTTTGTCTCCCAATTTGATGCAGTTTAATTTCAGAGAGTTTCAATTAAAATAGTTTTAATTCATTTTGATTAGATTTGATGTTCAGTCTTGAAGATGACAGTTACATACTTTTTTTTCTTTTCATGATCTCAATTTTCATGATTTTATGTCAAATGTTATTAATTGGAAAACGTTTTGCACACATTATTAGCTCCCATTTTGCATGTTGTTTTCTTTTTGAGATGAAGATGATGTGCTGAAGATGTTTTTTAGTTGGAAAAGATTTTTGAACATTCCCACAGAGCTGAATTTGGTCTCTCGGTGACTCCTGATGCCAGAGCTCATCCAGTTCTATTGAAACATGTCATTAAATTAAATAAATGTAGCGGGAGCTTTTGCCTCCACTTGTACTGAAACACATTAACACAGTTACTATAACAACTGAGCTGCTACATGACCTAAAGCAGTTTTCCTGTAAATAACAGTTATTTTTAGTTGTGGATACATTTGGCTCAGGTAGTCTCTCATGTTGTTAAATGTAACATATGCATACGATGACATTTGTGGAACCCAGAACCTGTAGAAATTGCTGCTTCCTTCTCCCCTCAGGCCGTTACCATAACAACCAGTCTTGTGGAGAGTTCATCAAGAAGTTAGTTGTGGATATTAGTGCATGCATACTGTGGTCTGAATGAACTTCAGTTTTCCGCAGAAGTCAAGGGAGAGCATGTGTTGCTATTTTGGTTTGTTTGTGGTTCCTGGAAAAGGAGGCAGAGTGAGTGATAAGCAGACTATTTGGGAGAGAGAAGTCATTGTTTGTTGTCGCTGTGCTGTAGTGTGGTGTGGAGCGGTGGGCGGGGCTCTGGGACCTGTGCTGACCTCAGCAGCTTCTCAGCTCTTTTTACAGGAACCAGACCTGTGAGCAGCACATTAATGCTCATGCTTCACCGCTGTTTGCATAAACTAGATCATTTAAATGTGACAACATAAAGTCCACTGTGAAAAGGCCTGTTCTTCCCAGTGAACCACACACACAGTACAGTATGTCACTATTAGCTGCTGGTGCTAGGTGAAAAGGCTTCAAAGTCAGCTGAATATTTGTTCCAGATTTTTGTGTTAATATATTTAGTAGATAATGAAATATTTCACTTTCTTTTTTACAAGCCAAAAAAGCCACTTCTTGAAAACATACTGCACAAGCTCTATGGGTCCAGTGCGCCCATGGAACATGCTCAATAGAGACCTCCGCTGGCTGAGATGGCTAACTTCCTGTTTAGCCCTCCGGCTAACTTGAATGGGGATAAAACAATTCAATCATGTGGACTAGACTTTCGAATTGTGATCGGACCGAATGGATCAAATTCTGATAGTGAAACAAGTCATTTCACAGGGGTTGTGACGCTAAAAAAAATGTATCCGCTAATTTACAGACATCTCTTTCACAATGTAAGTCTGTGGGGAAAAAGTCTTTTTGGGCCCAATAGCGTCACGTGACACTGTAATTACACGGTTTGGCCGCTATGTCAAATTGGCTTCAAAGCCTGGTACTGTTCCCGTATCCAGTTATCTTTATGCATCCATGGTTTGAAATGGCTTGGCTTACTGTGACGTAACCCAAATTAACCAGTAGGTGGAGTACTGAAGATGTTGTTATTCATATTATACATAATGGATGATCATTATTCGAGTAAAATGAACATTTCTTCAAGCTGTATGAGTTTTGTTACTGCTGATCTTTGACCACTGGTTGCTTAGAATGTTGGTGATCCAGGAATCAAAGTTTTTTTTTCTCCAGTTGATGTCACTGCTGTGGATTACTATAGTGTTGACAGCTCAGCTCTGACAATGGCAACACTTTATTATTGAATGTACTGTACAGTCTAGTCTGTGTGTGAGAGAGGTGGATGGACTAATTGGGGATTAATCCAGTCCAACTTTTGTACTGAGCATATTTATCCTCAATCAAGTTCTTACCCCACACACCATCTGGATAGGTTTGCAAATTGGGAATGCGCCCACAGGGTCCAGATGGCGTGCAGAGTTAGTCGTCAAAGACAAACTGGGTGTATCACTGTTGAAAGTCCCAACTTCTGAAAATCCTCACAGTCGCAGTCTTCTAGAATGATAACATATGCTCCTTAAAATGTACAAGTTGCCCAATTGTGTATTGTATAAGTATTTGGATGCAGTCATAGTGGTGACAATTATAGCAGGTGATGTATTTTTATACTCATATTCTTATTAAGGTGACAAGTCAGGGGATGCAAATAACAATTATTTGTTGGTCTACCTCTTTGGTCCAAACTGAAATTGTCATGAAATTGTGTCCAGATATCCATGTTCCCTATATCATGTATAACAATGATTTGGAGATCTCCTGACTTGTCCTTCAGCACCTTCAGACTGACTGATGAAGGCCACAAGCTGGAACACATTGGTCCCATAATAAAATTGGTGACAAGAGGTCAAGACTCCAGTAACACTTAGTAATACTAAAAGTGTTGCTGGAGTCTGGACTTCTTGTGCTGCAGCACCGCCATGAGGTTGACATTTTTGGTTTTCAACAATATTGGATGAATTGTCATGAAATTTAGTGCAGACATTCATGCCCCACTCAGGATGAGTCCAGTACTTTAGTTTTGCAGGTATTTCATCATTAACCGATACTATTCCCATCAACCTCAGCTGTACGTTGTGTTTAGTACTAATTGGTGATTAGTCTATAAAGTATGAAAGGGGGAAAAAAAAGAAAAATGTCACATCACAGTTCCTCAGATCCCAAAGTTGTCTCTTCAAATTGCAGATTTTGTCTGACCAGCACTTCAAAACTCAACAATATTAAATTTGTAACAATATAAAAGAGTGAAAAATCCTTGTAATAAAATTTTTGTATTCTGTATGAATGTATTTTGTCCATGTTTGCCCAACTGCAATTCAATCATTGTTCCCTGCAAAAAGTGCAGAAAATCACAGAAAAATGTGGATCAAATCAGTGGTAACATTAATACTAATTAGTCAATACTAAAAGGACTAGCTACACTAGAGGGCGGGGTGAAAAGCCTGCCATCATAGAGAGAGGCGATGGTACAAGAAATGTGACAGAAGTATTTGTGTATAGAGTGAAAAAAGACAGCTTGAGAAAGAAGTTCAAATCCTCAATATATTCTATTTCTGATTCTATAGTTTTGTAGTTTGGACAATGGAGAGCTTGTGCTTGTTGTGAAAGTCACAATGGGTTAACAGTAATATTGTCTTGTTGGTCCAGAACACATCCCTGGCAGATGGAGGTCCAATGCCCAACTCTCCCAGCTCCATGGTCAACCAGTACCGACTGGAGGAGGACGAGGAACAGCAGGATGCCAACACCAAAGACCTGTTCATCACTGTTGACAACCCAGAGAGCCACGTCACTGCCATCGAGACCTTCATCATGTACAGAGTAGTGACTAAGGTGAGGGAGGAGGCCTTGTATGTTTATATACATACAATATGTTAAAGGTCCCCTCCAGACATGTTTTAAGATGTGTATAAAATACTCTATTTTGAATAATAATTTGGGGCTAATATGATTTTTCCACAAAAATGTTCCATTATCGTATCAATTATCTATGACATCTACTCCTCCCCCCTCATTAAAAATTGAAGAATTTATAAATATGCAAATAGTGTTCATTTTAGTCCATTCTCAGTGTATGTGTACTGGAGGCTTCAAGTTTCCACATCACACTTGTGTAAATTGAATATTGGACCAGGATTGGCTTCCAAACTATTTGATGTCACAAGTAATGCTTGTAGGCCCGCCCCTTAAAATCTGATTTTCAGTGAGAAACTTTCCACTTTCAGCAGATGAATTTGAAAACAAACACATACATCATTCTGCACAGAGAAGCTCAAACATTTAACTGTAGGAATAAGAAGAAAAACACATTTTTGAGTAGAAGGGGACTTTACTGATTTTACGCATTTTTACAAGTTCTTAAAATGAACTGGGTCTGTATGTATCAAGCGTCTCAGAATAGGAAATCTGAAAGAAAGTCTGAACTGGCCAATATAAGAGTGAGGCATATTTGGTCCTACTTTTAGGACTAGGAGTAAAAGCATTTTAACAACTTTCTGAAAGGAGTACTCCTGTAATATTGCTGGACTCATGATAGACAATTTAAAAAAAGGATTAAAATTGATGCAGCAGAACCAGAGATGATGTTCGTGTCATTGCTAGTAGTAAACACACTAAAACATTAGGTAAAGCATGAGGTTTGACATGTAGGCTGTCATAGGGCAGACTTATTAATGATATAGTATTTCTCATAATTCTCGGTGTATTGATGAAAATGCATCAGTATAATGCTGGTTATTTTTTTAAACAGATAAATATATATAGCTCAAATACATTTGTCTCGTGCATTCTTCTTCCTTGTTAAAACCCGGTGCCTACGTTACCCACAATGCAACTTGACCACATACTGTTTGGTTGCCTGTTTAGGTGTGTTATGCTAGTAGTGGCTAATGTAGCCGGGAGCTGCTAGCCTCCAGCAGGGATGAGGAGCAGCTACAGAGGTCTGGTAACCTCACTGCTTTTTAACTCCACACCCCCAGATTCACACGCTGATGTGTGAAATCAGTGGTTTCTCCTTAACTTAGAAAATCACTTCAAACTTTGCTGATATTCAGGAGAGCTCCAGAGGTGTTCTAACTGTCAGGAGCTGACATGGAGGTCACTCAGAGACAATCATGGGAGGAGAGATGTTGTGGGAACCTTTGATGACAATCACCTCATTTTAAAAGCTAGCATTGTGATTTAAAAACTAAGCAAATTTCTTGTGCTGGATGGAATTGTTCCACCAACGAGGAGAACACATGCTTTCTGCACAGAAGCTGAGGTCCTCACAACGTTATACTTTTCCGTAACTGTGAAAAACAGCTGTGACTGCTCTCACAGCTCATCAGACAAAGTGCTGATTCATTCATTTATCCACCACAAGTTATGGAAAAAACAGCACAGCTCTACTATAAACATTGTAAACCATGTGATTGGATAGGACTATCTGGGGTAATTCCACTCAAGATTCAAGATTTAGTTTGTCATTTTCTTGTGTATTTGCATGCACAAAAAAAAACAAAATGCTGTTCCTCTCAGCCCACAGCAGTGCAACAAACAACAGAAAGGATAAAGATATACTGTATATCTGAAAATTCAAATTAAAAAAATGATAAAAACATATAAATCCCAAGAGAGAAAAAAAAGAATGAGCAGTTAGCAGCACAGTGCTTTAAAGTGCATTTAGAGAGAAACATACATGTGTCAGTTTGATGTAGACAGCTCTTGCATGTCAACGATTGACCAGCACTGATGAGGAACTTATATAATCCATTTTGCTGTCCAGAGAACATTAGGCAACATGATTGTTGGAACTGCTGGTTTGTATGGGTTAACAGTTAGCCTAGCTTGCACTCCTCCGCACTTGCCCCGCTTCCACTGATGTTTCCTCTCCAGTGCAGCTCCAGGCAAGGCCGTGGTCTCCCTTGGGTCCAGTGGGTGTAGCAGACCAAGCACGCTCAGCTGATTTAGCTCCCCCAGCCAGTATTTCTCGTAGCAAAAGTCTTTGTTACGAATGTCTAAAAGAAACGGACTATTATAGACATATTTCCCTTGTACTCCACACGATGACACAGACGTAGATGTAGACATGGACAAAGGCACTGCATAGTCATAACCAGGAGAGGCCACCGCAAACGTTGGTTGCGCCGCCATCACATCATTCCCTACCCCCTTAATACATTCATTTTTTTTAGGACAAATCATTGGCTTGCCCATGTTTACTTCCAATCTACTATGAAAATGGAATATTTTTGAATACCATTATAACATGTAAGTTATTTATTTATTTTGGCATGTATAACCCAGGTAACTTAAAGCAACACAGGATGACAGCGTGACTGGCTGCAAAGTTTTACAAAGCTTGTCTTTTTTAATAATTACTTTTTAGGCATTTTGTGACTTTATTTGTTAGCTGGCAGGAAATGAGGGGATAGAGAGAGATGGGTAATGACAAAGGTCTGGCCTGCCAAGAAACTGTGGACACTGTGGTTCATAGTCAGCACTTTAACCCTGAGCCCACCAGGGCCTAACTGCAAACCTAATTTTGACAGAAATGAAGAAGCCTGAAAATTTGTTGAACAATGTCTTTTGTGCATGCATTTTTACTCTAATCTCAGCCCAAGCACCAAATGCTAGTAGTAAACACACTAAAACATTGTTAAGTAAAGCATGAGGTTTGACATGTAGGCTGTCATAGGGCAGAGTTATTAATGATATAGTATTTCTCATAATTCTCGGTGTATTGATGAAAATGCATCAGTAATAATGCTGGGTATTTTTTTAAACAGATAAATATATATAGCTCAAATAAATTTATGTATAATATTAATGATAATGCATTATATTTGTGCTGCACTTTTCATTTGCAATCTCAAAGTGCTACAATGTTAAAAACATACAACAAACAACATAAAGAAAATAAGAACCGTTAAGATGAAAAAGCCTTCCCGAATTACGCCTGTTTTAAAAGAGACTAGGGTCTGTGCTGTACTCAGATGGTTAGGAAGGCTGTTCCACAAGCGTGGTGCAGTAGAGCAGAAGGCCATACAGGACAGGATGAAAGACTGCCTGCGCAGAGAGCAGCTGCGCACAAACGCTATACAGTGCCAGAAATGGGTTGTGATAACGAAAAGGAAAAAACTATGAAATCTCGAGATTAACGGGAGTAATTACCAATCGGGAGCACAGCGGGAGAAAGGGTTAAAAATAGGGAGACTCCCATGAAAATCAGGAGTGTTGGCAGGTATGGAAGGCTCGATCCCCCGTGGTGCAGAGCTTAGTACTGGGGGCCCGGAGGAGCAAGCTGCTGGCAGATCTGAGGGTGTGGGTGGAGGTTTGTGGTATGATCACTTCCTGGGCACATTTCCATTGATGGATTTGTATGTACACACGTGGACAAAATTGTTGGTACCCCTCAGTTAATGAAAGAAAAAACCCACAATTCTCACTGAAATCACTTGAAACTTACAAAAGTAATAATAAATAAAAATGTGTTGAAAATTAAACAATCAAAACCAGCCATCACTTTTGAATTGTTGATTAACATAATTATTTAAAAAAACAAACTAATGAAACAGGCCTGGACAAAAATGATGGTACCCCTATAAAAGATTGAAAATAATTTGACCAGAGGGACATGTTTAACTCAGGTGTGTCCTTTAATTGACATCACAGGTGTCTTCAAGCTCATAATCAGTCAGTCTGCCTATTTAAAGGGTGACAAATAGTCACTGTGCTGTTTGGTGACAAGGTGTGTACCACACTGAACATGGACAACAGAAAGCAAAGGAGAGAATTGTCCCAGGACATTCGAAACAAAATTATAGACAAACATCTTAAAGGTAAAGGCTATAAGACCATCTCTAAGCAGCTTGAAGTTCCTGTGACAACAGTGGCACATATTATTCAGAAGTTTAAGATCCACGGGACAGTAGCCAACCTCCCTGGACGTGGCCGCAAGAAGAAAATTGATGACAAGTTGAAGAGACGGATAGTTCGAATTGTAACCAAAGAGCCCAGAACAACCTCCAAAGATATTAAAGGTGAACTCCAAGGCCAAGGTACATCAGTGTCAGATCGCACCATTCGTCGTTGTTTGAGCCAAAGTGGACTTCATGGGAGACGACCAAGGAGGACACCACTGTTGAAAGCAAATCATAAAAAAGCGAGACTGGAATTTGCAAAAATGCATGTTGACAAGCCACAAAGCTTCTGGGAGAATGTCCTTTGGACAGATGAGACAAAACTGGAGCTTTTTGGTAAAGCACATCAACTCTATGTTCATAGACTCAAAAATCAAGAGTATGAAGAAAAGAACACTGTCCCTACGGTGAAACATGGAGGAGGCTCAGTTATGTTTTGGGGCTGCTTTGCTGCATCTGGCACAGGATGTCTTGAATCTGTGCGAGGTACAATGAAATCTCAAGACTATCAAGGCATTCTGGAGAGAAATGTGCTGCCTAGTGTCAGAAAGCTAGGTCTCAGTCGCAGGTCATGGGTCTTCCAACAGGACAACGATCCAAAACACACAGCCAAAAACACCCAAGAATGGCTAAGAGAAAAGCGTTGGACTATTCTGAAGTGGCCTTCTATGAGCCCAGATCTGAATCCCATTGAACATCTGTGGAAGGAGCTGAAACATGCCATCTGGAGAAGACACCCATCAAACTTGACACAACTGGAGCAGTTTGCTCACGAGGAGTGGGCCAAAATACCTGTTGATAGATCTAGAAGGCTCATTGACAAATATAGAAATCGTTTAATTGCAGTGATTGCCTCAAAAGGTGGTGCAACAAAATATTAAATTATGGGTACCATCATTTTTGTCCAGGCCTGTTTCATTAGTTTCATTTTTTTAAAGAATTATGTTAATCAACAATTCAAAAGTAATGGCTGATTTTGATTGTTTAATTTTCAATAAATTTTTATTCATGGTTACTTTTGTACATTTCAAATGATTTCAGTGAGAATTGTGGGTTTTTCTTTCATTAACTGAGGGGTACCAACAATTTTGTCCACGTGTGTAAGTAGTAGGACTTTGTAGTCAACCCTGAAGGAGGATCCTGGCAACACTGTTCTGAATGTACTGTAGCTTCTGGAGGAAAGGGGGATGTCTTGACTGTCAAAGGTGCGAGTAGGGTATGGGGGATGACTAAATGTGGTGTGCAGTGCCAACAGGGAGAGCTTCAGTTTTACTGCTGTTTAACTGGAGGAAATTTGTGCTCCAGGCCTTTACTTTATCTCGTTAACCCTTACATACTGTTTGGGTCAAATTTGACCCATTATGACATTTGAAAGCAAAAAAAAAACACCCTAAATGACATTCTTTATGCTTAAAATTCGAATCTACACAAATGGAAATATTTCAAAATTATTTATCTTTGTGCAGCTGGTATAAATATTTGTACATAGAGGTTGTTCCAAGTCAAATTTGACTCATATTTATTCAAAGGGATTTTAAAGTCACCAGAGGGGATTAAATCAAGGTAAAGGCTGGTTATGTGGAATCTTAAAACAGTGAAACTATAGATTGGCATGTCTGTGTATTTCTGTCATTGGGACAGTGGGGACCTTGATACTGTCACAAGAACTGCCATATTGCTACATTTGCCAGGGTTCCCACCCAGATAGGCATCTGCACCAGCAAACAAGTCTATACAAAGTAACAAATTAAACCCATCAATTCACAGGCAATCAACATAGTGGTTTCCCACTCTGTAGTGTAGGGCAGCTTTCATAGGACTATAAAAAGTACTTACCTATTTTACTGATTTGGTGGAGTGGAAGGAGTGTTTTGGTGGATCTGTTAATCCAAGATGAAAAAGAAGACAGTGAGTTGAAGAGAAAGTATTTGAAGAAGAGGATGCCATAGAGAAAATGGAGGAGGTCCTTGTGACTTTTCTCATGCAAAGGTGAAGGTGGCTGCTGTGGCCCATACACCAGCCACAGCAGCCACAGCAGCACAGTAGTCCAAGTCCAGCCCTGATTAGTCTGCAGTCCCACAGTTTACTGCCACAAGGGGACAAAAGAGAGGGAGATGCGACTGTAAAAGTAATGTTTTTTTGCAGTTTTGTTTGTTTGAAAATTGCAAACAAACTTTGTTGTTTTATGGCTCAGTGCAGAGTTGATTGTGTACAGCTGACAGAAAAGGAGGGCATGTGGTTTATGGGCAGTGTTGATTGGTGGTGTTAATGGTTATAATGAAACCTACCATTCAAAAATGTTACATCCTTCACTTTCAATAAAATTCCTGGAAATAATTATGGCTGTTTTGTTCTCCTGTTTTAGGTAACATGAGATCATAATATAATGTGATTGTGAATATTTCCTCTATAAACGAATAGTGTCAAACCTAAAGGAAAAACTATCTGCTCTCTGAAACTGTAATGAAGGATCAATAACCAATTTATTAATGACTGATAAGATATACATGGATGCAATATACATTTGTGGTTCCAAATCAGGTATAGGGACTAATTATAAAGAGATACTTGAGCCGGGTCAAAAATGACACACTCCATACTATGAAGGGTCAGAATATGTAGAGTATGTAAGGGTTAAGACAGGTGCTGAGGTGTGACATGACTGCAGAAGGGCTTGGGGCAGTTTTGATGTACAGCTGGGTATCATCAGCATGACAATGGAAAGACATCCCATGTCTGCTGATGACACGTCCAAGGGGGAGCATGTAGAGGGTAAACAGGATGGGACCGAGAACTGACCCTTGCGGAACACCACAGGTGATGGGAAGCAATTTAGACCTGCATCCTCCCAGTGAAACATACTCAGTCCTACTGGAAAGGCAGGACTGAAACCACTTAAGTGCAGAGTCTGACATTCCAGTGGAGGTGTGGAGGCACTCTAGTGTGATCCACAGTGTCAAATGCAGCGCTCAGGTCAAGGAAAATCAGGAGACAAGGGGACCCTGCATCAGCTGCCATCAGCAGGTCATTCACAACCCTGAGAAGAGCTGTTTCAGTGCTGCGTGCTAAACAAAAATCTGACTGAAATTTTTCAAATAGGTTGTTGTGTTTAAGGTGGTCCTGAAGCTCAGAAGCAGCCACTTTGTCCAACACCTTGGACAGGAAAGGGAGGTTGGAGATAGGTCTGTAGCTGGCAAGAACTTCTGGGTCCAGGTGTTTAGTGCTTTAATCCCAGTTTAACTTTCAGTGCAATTCCAAGGAAAGTTTCTGAGACACTTGATGAATACAGGCTCAGGTCTGTGTAACATACCAGGTATCCAGTATGTGGAAACACTGCATGTTCTTTAAAAAGCTACATGGTGGCTTGGTATTGATTTGGGATTCCTCTCTCCAGACCACACGGAGCGAGTTTGACTCCAGTGAGTATGAGGTACGCCGGCGCTACCAGGACTTCCTGTGGCTCCGAAGTAGATTGGAAGAAAGCCACCCAACACTCATCATCCATGTATGTACCAGCACACCACATCATCTGCTCTGCTCATCTGTGGGCTGCTGCAGTGACTTCACATGTCATGTCATATTAAAGGGTTAGAAGGCAGTCAATGTGGTACTTGATTTTTTTTTTTTTTTTTTACAAAAGCACTGATTTACCTTTTGTAATAGTTTTCCACCTAATATGAACCATATAAATTGTGTTTGATTCAAGATTGGTCCATCTCACAGCTCATGATAGAGAAGCTGAGGTAGAGTTTACACACACACACTTTATTTTGCCACTACTAGCTATTCATGCTGAATCCATCATGTCATGATCTGGATGATTTCATTGGACCATGTATCTTTATATCATTATATCTTTTCCAGGAGCTCTGGAATAATTTGGAAGTTGAGTCTTAACACTTAGCTGCCTCATATATAAGGATGTAATAAATTATGGTTATTTTTAAAATCCACACAAATGACAGAGGTTGATAGAGTTCTGAATTAAAGAAGCCAAAACAGTTTGAACAGGAAGAGAATAGGTACGTAGACGCGTTCTTACTAAATGCTCAGTGCTACACCGTCCACTCTTTACTTTCCTGTATGAAAGGGAACTGACAGTGTGCTGGCTCTGTGGACCTGCATCAGCATCATGGCACACTGGCATTGTTTGGCTCTCTGACTGAGCACAATGTACGGGTCTTTCCTCTCCTTAGCCTCTGCCGGAGAAGTTTGTGATGAAAGGCATGGTGGAGCGCTTCAACGACGACTTCATTGAGACCAGGAAGAGAGCCCTGCACCGCTTCCTCAACAAGATCTCTGAGCATCCCATCCTATCCTACAGCCAGCACTTCAAAGTCTTCCTCACTGCACAGGTCACACACACACAGAGAAACACTCAAACACACAGAGAAAATCTGAGAGTCCACTTTTTTTTTTCATTCCCAAGTTTATATATACAGTATCATTAGATATAATTGATGTTCGGCTTGTCATTTTGCTCTCAAAAAGAAAAGTAAATATTAATTTTCCATAATGTTGAACTACTCCTTTAATATTGGACTCCACTGATTGTGTAATCGAGCACTTTCATTCAGTATCGATGTACAGTTTAACTGAAGTCTTGGTGTTGGACCACCTGCAGGAGTTGGCGTCTCACAGGAAACAGGGTCCAGGCTTCCTGAGCCGAATGGGAGAGACGGTGAGGGCGGTGGCCAACTCGGTACGAGGCCTCAGGAACCGGCCAGAGGAGTTCAGTCTCATGCAGGAGTATGTGGAGGACTTCAGCAACAAGATCTCCTCTGTGGACAAAGTCACCCAGAGGATCATTAAGGAACAGAGAGGTACTGCAGCAGTCACAGAATAATATGATGCATTGCATATCATAAGCAGATATATAAATACTGCACTGTATGAATCTTGATCCTTGATCAGATGTTGTACAGAAACAACTTCAAGTCAAATAACGTACTAATTTCTGAAAAGAAATATTTTGTTTTTTTTCAGTTTTTGTCATGTCATGTTCAATTAATTGAAAAAATACTTTGACTAAATGTTCAGCATCTGAATATACATGCATGTCATTTGTTTTTATGCCACATTGAAATCAAATCAATCATTAGTTTTTCTGTCCCCAGTCACAGCTTGGGGGCGGAACCACAGGCGGAGCTTATGAGTGCAAATTTGTTTTTGATTAGTTTTTTTTTAATAATTTAATTTTGTGCACACAAATAGAAATGACATTTCAATTTGGTTGAATGCTTTAATTTTAATATTAGCATGCATAGACTTCCACAGTCTGGTACAGGGTTGAATGGTGGCTGGAGCATATGGCAATTTTAACTTTTCATTTTATAAAACTTTTGTCTTCAAATCAGCTTCATACTGTATGAAGAAATTCTAAGCTGTTGCTTCATCCCAACTATTATTCCCATCTGACATTAGCTAAAGTACAGCTGTACTGTGGTTAATGTGTCTCTTGTGTCTCCAGAGTATCTGGATGAGCTGAAGCAGTACAGCCCCACCTACACCCAGTGGGCGGGGTTAGAGGAGGAGCTGGAGGAGCCGTTGAAGGGCGTGGCTGGCTGTGTGGAGCGGTGCAGCAAGGAAACAGAGGAGCAGATCCACCATCTGTCTGAGGTTCTGGTCCCAGCCCTGCACGAGTACGTCCTCTGTGCTGAGACGCTGAAGGTGAGCCGAAACCACCCTGCTCACGTCTCCTCCCCCCACCTTACATCTGTCCTAAACTAACGAAGACCTTAGAATGTATTTAAGTCTTTAATTTCATTTACAAAGGTCTTAAATAATTTTTCTAGTCTGCCATAGGTGGTAATGTTACTTATAAAATGATTTTTATGCGATTTTAGCAAAACCTGGCTGGGAAAAATCCCTGATTCTATTGTTCCAGACCTCTGACCTTAAATCAGTTATTTTTTGGTTGGTTATCTATCCATCAGTTCATCCATTCTTTTTTTTATACTTTATGCTTCTTATCCATGTCCAGGTCATAATTAATGAGTGATCAGTTATATTTTAGGAATGATTGTTATATATATAGGAAGTAATGACAAAAATATGAAATAAATTTAAATAAATTGACATTTCTTTCACATTGCGCCTGGTAAATAATTGTAGCCCTTTTCATCACTAATGGTTTTTATTGATATCTTTTATACTTCTGTGACTGTGAAACAGGTATTACATTTCATTCATGAATTTAGAGAGAAAGAGAAAGAAAAAAGAAAGGAAAACACAACCTTTCGATGTCTGTTTATTGTTTCGATATGGTCACATACTAAATTGTTTTCTTTTGTTTTTTTTGTTCATGTGCAAAACATGAACAAATCCACTGTTTTTTCATCCGTCTGTGTAATGTACCTAATCCTTACAGAACAAGAAATCCGTAAAATGAACTTTAATCTCCTGACTTTTAGTTCCTTGAGACTGTTTGGCCAGGCAGTGATAATGAGTTGCAGATTGTGGTGTCTTTTAGTTTTGCATGATGTCACTGTCTGCTCACTTTGTGTTACGTTCCCTTCTGTTGAGCTCTGTATAAAATCCACAAAACCACATCCACTTTCCTGTGAGCAGCATTTAGGTGCAAACATATAGCCACATTGGTGTCACTTAAAATGTCCTGGAAATTTCCTAGAAATTGATCTCCTTAAAAAGGGGGAGAACTTACAGAAGACTTACAAGCAGTTCAGTCAGCATTGTTTCTTTCAAATCGATTCAACAACCTCTCTCCAGCACCATTGACTGTCATGTTAGGATGCTTTTAACAGCTGCTTGGGTAGATGTGTGTAAAAATGAGCAACATTCGTGGAATCACACTTCAAAACACTCACAGAGATCAATTGTTCTGGGAAATGGGCCCCTGGGCAATTAGTGAATTCTTTTTTTAAAAAGGTGACTTTATTGAATGAAACATGCTGCTAACTCTTTGCTTGTCTTGTTAGGCTGTGATGAGACGGAGAGACAACATCCAGGCTGACTTTGAGGCCAAGAACGAGGCCCTGGCGTCCAAAAAAGTCGACCAAGAAGCAGTAAATGCAATTTTACATCCACACACACACACACTCCCTCCAACCTCCTTGTGTCTCTCTGTGCCAGCAGGTGTGTTTGTGTGTCCTATGTCATCTTCCCAGAGATTAGGTGTAATAAAGTGAAGTGTGGAGTGGGGCATCTCCCACAGGGCCACCCTCAGCTCATATTGGGGGGGGGGGGGGCTTCCTGGGGGGATTATCTAAATATCCAGGCTTGTCAGATGGAAGTCAGTCGTCAGCTCAGTGGGAATAAGAGCTGTCAATATTATTTCACACTGTAAGCCCAGCAGCTAATCGCAGCGTAATGAAAATTCCCATATCCTTTTTAGATGATGACTCGCTTCAAAATGTCAGGAGACAAAGAATGAAGACGGAAAGTTAGGCGAGCAAAGGACAGAGCTATTTTTAGACTGTAGTTGTGGTGTTTGCCTGTGTGTGTGTGTGTGTGTGTGTGTGTGTGTGTGTAGATTTGCAGGTGTGTATGTCCTCAACCAGCTGATATCACAATCCATCTGTGAGATTTTAATTAAGAAGCAGGACTGAGATTTTCCCCCACAGACTTGTATTGTATTCCTGCTTTAATTAGCAGTGTGTGTGAATGAACTGGCTTTAATTCAGTCCTCCAGCCTTTAATGCATATCAGTCTGCTTCTGCCTTTAACAGATCTGTTCTAATTAGGAGGGAAATATCAAATGGATGCCTTTGTTACTGTCTCCAACAGGGCTTTTATCAAAGAAACAATGTGGCCACACACTGAGCTGAATGAGCACCCAGGAAACACACTGGCTTTCAGTCAGCTTTTATTTAAAGGAGCTGCCTTTCATTCATTCATGTATTAGTTAGGTGGGAAAAATGTTGATTTGTAAGTAGTCATATGGAGAATTAAAGAGGGCCAGCTGGATAAAAACTTGTATATACTTATTGACAGAGCATGAAAGTCACTATCCTTATCATGGTTCTGTCTACTCAGCCTGTGAAAACAGTTATAATGTCTTCTGTGGTCCTTCTGTGGAGGTTTTCTAAACTCTGATGATGTCATCGGGGTTAACAGATTGGGCCAGGGCAATATGAACTGGGAATGTGGAGTTTGAAATATGTGGCTGATTAGCACTCATGAAGGGTCTAAGGAAAGATGCCATCAAGTTGCATTATGGGGAATGTAGGATGCAGTGATTTTGGAGCTTGACTCATATTAGGGGAACATGCATTGTGGGCATTATAGGCACCAGATTTTCAAGGAAGAACACAAGAAATACCAAAGATGGTTCTCTGCATCAATTTCCTTTTTTTTTTTTTTTTAAATTGTCTGTCGTGAGTCTAACTATGTTATTGTATTGCAGTGCTAAATCAGTGTAGTACTCTTTTTTTTTTTCATGCATACAATTGTTTGTGTTTATGAAAAAAATTACTATTAGTCAACATATCATTACTGTTTTTTATACTATTAAATATTTTGTTTAATATAATGTATAAATTTAATATAATTTAATTTTGATCGATTGATTCAATTATTCATTCAATTAGTCAGACATTAATTTATTTCATTTTACCCCACTAGAGAGGTCGGTATGGTTTGAAATGTTTCAATAATACTGCCAATACAATACCTGATTCTCTGGACTGATACCACATACTTTACAGATACATATACTTTTTGAGATACTTAGAAAACATTTTTTTTTGTTTACAGATCCTATTTTTCATTGGACTAAATAAGCCAAGGTCTTCAGTGGTCCTCTTGGTTCCTTGGGTCAGGGTCAGGCTGTCTAATTGGCTCAATTAGGGTTCTGTTGTATTATTGTGGGTCTGTGTGTCAATATTTGTAAACAAGTGAATCACATTGATAATTATCCTCATGTCTGTTCTGATAAGGTCTGACTGTCCTCAGTCCCCTTTCACATCAGAAAATGAATTTCTGTAGGTCTGGTTTGGTAGGGTTTACCACATGTCTGTCACTGGTCTGAAATTTGTTCCCATGAAGATGTGGTTTTCCAGAGCCTCCCTCAGTACAGGGGTAATGAACACCATAGGGGCTGCTTGTGGGCCTTTAGACTTCTTGTCTTGTTCTCTCTCCCCTCACATGTGATACACATCATGTTTTCTGATGTGACCAACAGATAGCTGACGTTGTATTTTTAGATGTGATCCAGAGAGTCAGCATGTGGGACACTGATCTGATTGTTTTGTGACATCTATTCATTGATAACTGGAAGGCACATACAATGACTGAGCTGACTGTCTGGCAGTCTTTATAACATTGCTGTCAGATCTGGAATCCAGATAATGAGCAGTCATCCAGACATGTGAGGTATAAGCTGTAATTCAAAGCTGTGCTGACCAATATGGTGAGAATCTTTCTGAACTTCAAACACCATAGAATAAAACTGCTCCCTTCTGTAAACATTAACTTGACCTTTACTGCAAAAGAAAATGCTTTTTGTATGAGAGCCAACCTTTCCAGAGAATGAATGTTTCTATGACCCATCACAGCCAGCAGGGGGCAGTGCTGCTCTAATTTTGCAGCGCAGAGCAAGGAACCAGTGTCATTGATTCATATAGTATATTCCACTATTAATTAAAAATGTCTTAACATTTTCTAAATCTGAGTGTCTTTATAGTTAGAATACCAGACCTACATTTGTACTTTTACTTGCAGGACCTTTACTTGTAAAGGAGTAATTTTATATTGTTATAGGGGCACTTTAACATAAGGATCCATCACTGCTGTGATTAAAGGTAGTATAAAATTATTTAGTACTGTAGTCTAAACTTTTTTTTTTTTAAAGCTTGACAATAGTGTTTTTTTAATGGAAAAGTACTTAAAATAGTTATTAGTATTGTTATAAGTCACTCTAGTAGTCTCTAGTAGTTTGTTAAAGGATGGATTCACAATTTTTCAAGTCTGTCGTCCAAATGAGTCAAATCAAGTAGATATCTTTCAACGTTACAGTCTTGTTGGTGCCAAAGTCCCTCTTTTTGTTACTATACTTCCACCGCAGCTCAACAGGGAAACACTGGCCGAGGAAACACAAAAAGGGAATTTGATGCTAAAAAGACTGTAAATGTGAACTCAGACTGCTGAAGCCTCATATAAGCTACACATCAACTTTTAAGTGAATTTTTGCCCTAAATGACTGTGTGGACACACTGTGGTGTTTAATTATGTTGTTAACTGTTAACTCTTAACTGCTACTTTTTATTTGGTTCACAAACATGATTCAAAAACTGAAATTGGTTTAATTTGATGAAATGGATGTTTTGTGATTCAAAATCATTAAACCAAACCTGACTTTGTCTGTTTACATCAACTCTGAGTTTGTTGGATTCATTCAAGCCAGACTTTTCACAATAAGCTGGTTCATGTTAATAACATTGTTTGTTTCCTATATTAATCATTACTTTTGCATTCATATTTGGCGTTCATGGATACTGAAGAAATTTTTACTGTCAGATCATACAGTTACTACACTACACAGTGCACACTGCCTGATCCCTGAAGCCGTCCGCATTACAGAGTTTTGTAGGAGAGACAAGTAATAGTACACACACACACACACACACACACACACACACACACACACACACAGTCTTGAAAAGGTGGCTGGATCGATACCACTGCAGTAACAAGCAGGCCACTTAGACGTGTGTGTGTGTGTGTGTGTGTGTGTGTGTGTGTGTGTGTGTGTGTGTGTGTGTGTGTGTGTGTGTGTGTGTGTGTGTGTGTGTGTGTGTGTGTGTGTGTGTGTGTGTGTGTGTGTGTGTGTGTGTGTGTGTGTGTGTGTGTGTGTGTGTGTGTGTGTGTAAGCCCATGTTAAGCATGCTTTGTTTATTGAACTTGAGTAAATGCCATTGTCAGTCTAAATGTCAGACAGCTAATCCTGCTCAGCCTCAGTGAATCCAGCAGCATGATAACATCTGATTATCTGCAGTGTGAGGATACTACTATAATGTGTGCTTTAGGCTCTTCATACCATCTGGTTAGATTCACTGTCCATGTTGTTATGCTAAAATACACATGACGATGGGTACTGTAATAACTGTTCTATTGTGTCTCATTGTGTCATTTTCTAATGGCTACGAGGCCACAAACTTATGGACCATTACATAGTTCAGTAAAACATAATGTCTACTTATTTGTAACTCCCTTCTCCTTCTGTTATTCTGGTGTAGCAATATTTATTTGTGTAAGGAGAAAAAACGGTGAACTGAAATGGTCCGTTCTAATAGCGAGCGAGGTTGCAATTACATACAGAACATTTAGACTCATCAGAGACTGTTTCCCATTTAATGCTGCAAATAATTATCTGCATTCCATCTCTTCTTTCACCCACAGTCTACATGCATCATGACTGGGTTCATTTAAAACCTTAAACATTTAACAGTTAAAAGGTTTTTTAAAGCAGTATTATTATTTTTGGCCGCTTGGGGCAGTGGTGCAATCTGTAAACACAACATTGACATAATATTACTGTACAAACTTGATATGTTAGTAACAGTTGCCTTTTTCCAAATCCAGCAGACACAGAGCAACATGATCATTAATTTGGAGTTTTTATTCAGTCCAATATTCACTCTCCTTTTAGCTCTGGTTTGGTCTTCATCAACTCCTGAGAAAAATATCTCTCTTTAGCTGCTAAATGCTCCACTATGTTCAGCAGCCAGCCTCTAACTGTGTCTGTCTGCTGTTTGGTGCTGAGTAGGTAGTGTACAGTGGGCTTATCAGAGCTCTTTCACTGAAAAAACAGCTGCCTGCTGCTGCTGGAAACCAAGTTGATAACAGCGCTGAGACTGAACCAGAAAGTTGTGTGTTGTAAAAAAAACTATGACCTGAAAGAGGTTAAAATGCTCTGTAGAGCTGAGGGGAACTGCAGAGTCTAGTGACAGTACTCTGTGAGTTGTGTTCCATGTAAATATCATATCCAGAACATGATCAGAACCAGGATGAGAATCAAAACTGGGATACTCATGTACATACGTACAAACATACTCACTATGAGTGATCCATTGACAATGCAAAAATATTGATAAGCTGCAGCTTTAATGAGGAATCAGTCATGTAGTGATGAATAAACAGATGCTTTTAGTTGAGTTAAAAAAAAAATTAAAAGTAATAAATACATTTTTAGTATTCTTTTTTTTGGCATTTTTGTTTGATGGGATATAGTTAGTGTCTTAGACCCCACCAGGATGCCCCATATGTACCCATTGTCAAAATCATTCTTTTTTTATGTTCTATAATAACAAATGCATTGTTTTAAAAACATGACTTGTTTAAGACTCAAAATTCAAAATGTAGGACTTGGACTTATTGAACTTTGGACTTGACTCTGGTCAGTTAGACTTGAAAAAAAATACTAATAGAAAACAGACAAATACTACCTATATATACTTGGCAGACTTACGCCACTACTTTGAACCAAGCTTGTGATATTAAACAGTTGTATTTGCCAGACTGGGATGTTTGTTCTCTGAAGTGTTCATTGGTGTGTGTCTGTAATTGGCAGCTGCAGGAGGAAGTGGAAGTTCTGGCGGACCGGGTGGAACTAGCCAACAATGTCTTGAAAGGAGACTGGTCCCGCTGGCAGAACAGTATGAGAAGTGACCTCAAGTCAGCATTTATCTCCACTGCTGAGAAGAACATGGAATACTACGAAAAGGTAAGCTTCAGATTCAGACCAAAGAAAACACTTTAACCAATGTACAACATTAAACTCTGCTCTAAAACTTTGGATACATATTTCAGTAAGGAGAGACTGGGGATTAAACTTCTTTTGATTTTAGGCTAAATAAGCTCTTAGGATGGACTCCATTTGGAGCTAATGTGCAGTTAAAGAACACCATCAGTCTGGAAAACATCTTCTGTCACACATGAAAGCAGCAGTTTGTATAAATTGGGAGTAAGGTGGCAGCACGGAGATTGAAATCAGTATGGAGAGTTGGAAGACAGTGATACACAGGAGGTGACTGGATAATGACAGAGGACACTGATTAGTAATTGGCTCCAACACTGACGCAAGAAAAGGCCGATAAACTTCCCTCACAGTGTTTTCTCTCTCAGGGACTGTGACTGTGACTGCTGTGTTCCTGGTGTGTGTGTGTGTGTGTGTGTGTGTGTGTGTGTGTGTGTGTGTGTGTGTGTGAGATCTGCTCACAGTTAATGAGCCTCATCGCATCAGTGTTTGTGAACCTTTTAAAGCATATTGTGATGGTGGGCGAGTTGATGAGTTGATCCAGTCATCTCATTAACAAATTGAAACAATCCACTGGAGATGATGATTTGCACAATTCTGCACTACTGTTATACTGGGAAGATGCATTTTGCCGCGTTGGTGAACTTATCTTATCTCAGCTGTCAGAATTATTTTTGAAGCTTTTCAGAGGGAGAGGATTTAACCTGAGAATAGGATGTAGATATAGAGGAGAGAAGAGTGTAAGCGATTGAAAAGTAGAAAAAAAGATTTAGGAGAGAGCAGTGCGAGATGCAGAGAAGAGGAGACAATCCTATATCCAGATTAACGAGCAGGCAGCCCGGCAGAGACAGGAGGGAATTAGACGATGAGAAAAGAACAATGCAGCGGGCTGGAAGTAGAATGCATTACAGCGGGAGAATGAAACGATAAAGCTGTTATGGTAACAATCATTTAATCACATAAGCATGCAGTTAAATCAGAAATTTGCCTCCATTTGCTTTGGATGTATTTTAGTCCTGGAGGCTGGAGCTCTGCCAGCAGAGGGTAGCAGCGCTTTAACTTTATTTCTCTTCACAACTCCTGCAAAAGGGTTGTTATATTTCCTCTGGAAGCTGCTGTTGCTTCTCCATCACCATAATGTCTACTGATTATCAAACACACTCCTGGTTAGTCAGGTGTCCTCTTTCCCTCACTGGATTCCAATGTGTGCTGCATGGCTGTTCTGTGGAAGTGCTCCTGTGCAGGACAGATGGCTGACTGATTACTTCCGGATGTCATTGCATCTTCATTACATCTTATGTTACTACACTAATATTTCCTGTTATACTAAATAGGTTATAAAATAGTAGGGATGTCCCGATCAGGTTTTTCTGGCCCTGATCCTGATCGCAGTCCTTTACATAGCCTAGATGGATGTAGCGAGGTGTGACACGTTGGTTTGCATTGGAGCCAGTTTGTAGCTCAGAGTTGCAGTTTATGGTCGGTGCCATATTTTCCTTTTGGAGCCATGTCCCTCCAAATAAGCAGTGCAGGTGTTGCCTTTCACGCTCTGGAAACACACCCCGCTGCTTCGGTTTTGTTGAGGCTTTTTGAATGGGAGTCAGTTGGAGCAGCTAGCGGCTGTCGGTGGTGCTTTAAGATACTTCCACATCAAGCCATAGTACTTGCTACATGGTACTTGTACTTGTACTTTAGCCATGTCAAGTAGATGGACCTGGAGATGTTTTATATCTACTTTAATACCGTGAGATTTCATAGGGTCCAATATGTGTGTGTTAAAACTATACAGGGTGTTGCTGAAAAGCAGCATCCATATTCAGTCAGCCTTCCTTGTTCAACAGTTTCCAGTGCTGCTAACATATTGAAAGAGCATGATATATGGGTGTACTTTTCTTTTTTTAACAGTGAGTGATATTTGTGTGTGTGTGTGTGTGTGTGTGTGTGTGTGTGTGTGTGTGTGTGTGTGTGTGTGTGTGTGTGTGTGTGTGTGTGTGTGTGTGTGTGTGTGTGTGTGTGTGTGTGTGTGTGTGTGTGTGTGTGTGTGTGTGTGTGTGTGTGTGTGTGTGTGTGTGTGTGTGTGTGTGTGTGTGTGTGTGTGTGTGTGTGTGTGTGTGTCCTTGTCATATTTGGGTCTCTGCAGTGCCTCTCCCTGCAGCAGCCCTGACAAAAACACTCATCACCCAGCACAGTTGCCCCCTCCAAGCAAATGCAATACAACAAATGAGTAGTGGTGTGTGCACGTGTCTGTGTGTGCATGTGGAAACGTGTACATAGAAGCAGCCAAAGGGCTCTCTGCTTCTGAATGTGAGAGCACTTCTATAAAAAAGTATTTGTTAGAAACTGAGCTTTAAAACATTGATTATGCCAAATTTATGGATATGACCATGGACATGCACAACAATGAAAATGAGGCTGACTAATGCATATTTAGCAGTTATACCACCCATAAATTTAGTTCTTACTCAGTAGTTACTTTGAATATTTCAGAAATTAAACATTACTGAATCTCAAAGGCTCCTAATTTGTGAGCATTCAGAAGTTAAGGATGGTTCTATGTGTATTAATTTTGCATGAACAGCTTCCATTTTTTGATGTGTGAACATAGTGTTACTAAAAAATAAACCGAGAAAAATATTTCAAAGCGTTGAGCTACAACAGTGCTACATTATGAACCCTGTTTGAGACATTCATCCATGTGGTCACCATCAGTTATACAGAAAGGAGAAGCTTTTATTTTAATGTACTCAACTACTAGTTCATTTTAAAATTGCCATGTAGAATTTTGGCCAAATATTATAAAAACTGTACCACTGGATGTCACAACTAATCTGACCAAGTCTGTTCCAATCTGAGTTGACAGTCATGAGATTTCTCTTATGATCAAGTCGATGTCATTAAGATCATTTTAAAGATGTGTGTCTGGTATAGAGACAGTCAACATTATGTAAGTGAAGATTTTTTTTTTTTTTTTACTGTTGAGGAACCTGTAAAATAGGTCAAATATGTTGGTGTGCTTAAAGTATTTACCTGCACACACTCCTCTGCATTGATTTATTAAAAAGTGTCAACGTTTCAGTCACAAGTACCTTTCTCAAGACATCTGTCCATCTATCTGCCATCTCATCTCCAGTTTATTATTTATCCTGTTTTTCGACTTTTCAGTATAAGCTGCATCTTAATTTAGCAAGACCAAATATTTTGGATGGATGTTTTAATACAGAAGTTAGTCAATAATAATTCCAACCTTGGCCTGATGTCATTCTGTGCAGGGCACAAGTAGTTTTCACTGTAAAGTTGGTTAACTTACTGAGTTGGAGGTGTGCAGCCTGTCACCTGCAGCTCATCATCTAACCCCTCACTGTGGCTGCTCCTGACTCTTCCATAACTCCCTTGAAAAGATTCAAAATGACTTTTGTCTTGTAATGTAGATGCATTTTTGATGAACAATCAATGCAGTGGATTACATGCATGCTTTTTTTCCTGTGTCTTTCTCGTATTTGAGTGGGCAGTCTGAATCCAATGTAGGAATGGTGGACTCCACCACTGCCAATAAAAACTACTATATAGAGAAATATTAACAGGATGCAAATACATCATATCATAGAGAAAATGCAGACCATGTATCATAAATGTGGTTTGATTTCATGAAAATCTTAAGTATTGTAACTTTACAGTGTTTTTAGTTTAATAGTTATATCTTTTGCATACTTACATGCTATAGGATGTTGTAAAAAAGCTTGGGTGAACTCACTCTGGCCAGCTGTAGTTGTATGGTGCCGTTATTGAAAGATGTCGTGTGTGTGTGTGTGTGTGTGTGTGTGTGTGTGTGTGTGTGTGTGTGTGTGTGTGTGTGTCAGTGAGTAGTAAATTCAGTAACTAATTAGTCTTACTTGACAGCTTCTTGGAAACCAGACTCTTGTCTTTCCGAGTCTATTGTCACTCCTCTTGTTTCTGCCAACCAGCACAGATTTCTAATCAATTTTTTAATCGCTTTTTTTCCCCTTATTTGGCCTGAGCTGGACATGCTTTCTCTGTAAGACAAGTTTGTCTTTGTGCAAACAGAACAACTTCTTGTTGGAAGGCTAGCTGGAGGCACACAGATCAATCGTGCCCTGCAATGTATGCAATAAATATTCCATGACTCAGGTTATTAGAAGATGTTTGCACAGGCAAGTCAGTACATCAAGCTGATGCAGCTCAGACACTCACTTGTCTTGTTAGTGCTGTGTTCTCTACATTTATTAAGCAGCAGTGGCCTCTCCAGGAGAACTGCTCTGTCACTGGGAAAAGGCAGAAACTTCAGGACAATATTTCAGCTACAGGTCATAAAGCAAACTGAAATGATAACAGACAAGTCACTTTCCCAGCTTTAGCACCTTTATAGCCCCACTGAAATTACTATGTATTTATTTATTGCTACAGCATACAAATCACAAACTTCTGCAGTTCTTTGAGGAAAAAAAGGTATAATTTCATGACAACGTGAACTGTATTTGCATAAAGCAGTGATGTCACTGCTCAATAATTGGCTGTCAGTGACATTGGCTAACAGCCAGTCAACAAGAGCCAAAGCTGTGACCGCTGTCAGCTTTCTAGTTAATGTCTCCTCCTTATCTGCCTGTTTGAAGTGCTACCAAACAAATATCCACCAAGGAAAAGTGCACTGCTAACATCATTTTGCAGGCTAGATAGCAAATTATCTGTTCAGTTGCACACAGCTTAAAAACTTCCTTGCGGATGTCAACATCAGTATGTTTAAGTGGTTTGATCCTAAACTCCCTTTCACACATACAGACTCAAACAGTAGAAACGCAACAGGATCCCTTTTATTGTGAATGTGGACCTCCAAATACCATCTTGGTCCATCACCGCCCTCCGTGACACAAGACTCTAAGGTTGCACCATGACATCACCTGAGGAAGTTGAGAAACATTCTACTTAACGAAAATGTCCTTTGATGTACGAGAGCAACAACCTGGAGACAATCACATTTATTTTGAGTCCCTCGAGAAACAAAAACTCAGCTATTTTCTGGCCCTCTGTCACGTAAAAGTACTTCACTTTTTCTTTAAATAAGAAAAACAGTGTGCAAAGTCATCACTCTGGAATCAAACTATACATGGAATCAACATGTGCCCGTGGAGTGGCAATGTGAAAAAATGACTGTCCAATCAGAGCTGAGTAGGTTAATTACATACTCAGCACAAACACGGCTGCAAGGCTCACAAGCTTTTACTCTTCAACAGCACTGCCAACGCTTGTAAGATACAGTTTGCAATGAAGTGTGTTTAGACCTTTCCGTGCCCCTGCCGGCTCAGCTGTCAATCAAACATATACACTGGGGCCTGCCCACTCAGAGGAGCCTGATGTATCTACAAAGACCTACAATTGTTTCTTTAGATATATAAAATATTAACAATAAAGTAAAAATTTGCTTTGATATGAAGGACTTTTGTAACTACAGTTGGACTTCAATGTTCAGTTGTTTTGGTAAGTTAACATAGCCTTAATGTATAAATGCAAATGCTTAATAGATCTATGGTCATCTAATATGAGATTGACCTGAAGGTAGGCCGAAGGACAGAAAAACACACCAGTGATTCTCAGATTGTCAGTTATAGTCCCTTGAGCCTACTGGGCATCTCTCCGTTGAGAATGTGTGTAAATCAGAACAGTGCTGAACCAGAGCATTCCCTACTCAGCCTAGTTGCAATGGAAAAAAAAGG
The DNA here is from genome assembly GCA_038419695.1 of Scomberomorus guttatus. NCBI lineage: Eukaryota > Metazoa > Chordata > Actinopteri > Scombriformes > Scombridae > Scomberomorus > Scomberomorus guttatus. The sequence goes on along the minus strand of CM076464.1, from coordinate 2,758,300 downwards.
TTCTGTTGTAGCATAAAACCAGTCCACAGAGAATGCAGTCATACCTTGCCTAAAGCAGGATTATAAGGTATTAAAAACATATTTCTTTAATGGGAGTTTGGTTATTTCCAGTGAGAGAATCCTTTACTGTGGTAACTTAAAACCAATTCTATTTTGCCCCGTCATTTTGTAAACATTTTTTATTGAATTGAAATTTTCGGACAGGATGCTGGCTTGGTAGGTTGAGTTTAGTATTGCGTATTCAATTATTTCAATCCAGTCTGTAGCATATGTGTTCGATTCCCCCTTCTCCCCATATTAATTACAGCCCCATCTTCTGAGAGTTTATCCCATCTGGACAATACCTGATGTTTCCAAGTTATTCAGAGGCTCTGCATGTGAAGAGCTTCAATTCCTGTTTTTGAGGGTTTTTGCTCTGTACTCAGTTTTGTGGGTAGTATTTAAAGAACTTTTAAAAGGTTTTTGAAAATCTTATTGATATTCTATAAATCATTTACCCCAACATACTGTGCAGTCCTATTAGGATTCTGATATGGTGAAGAAACAACACAGAAGCCATTAGTCAGACTAGAGATGGTCTGTATGGATAAAATCTTGTCAGTAATTTTATATCACAATATTAACATACAATGTACTGTGATAAAGTGCATTTTCTGGAAATAACTGGATAACAAAATATGAATGTCTGTTATTGGTTTGTCCAGTGAATTAAATACAAATCAAATCAATTCATCACATCACAAAAATTCTGTAAATCGAACACTGTCATGCAACATTGCTGGCAATAGCCTAATGCAACCAGAAATATTAAAGGATAACTGTGGTAAATTACAACTTGAGCTTTAAGCAGTTTTGGCCATCATTTCTATCAGTTATGATAACTCTGTACTCGCAGTCATTGCCAACATGTGGAAACACAGCATCAATGCTCCATCCAAAAGGGTATGAAACATGAGCAGTCAGATGATCCAGTTCAAAACAAACCTACAATTTATCCAGATTATCTGTTAAGCACTTTATTTGGAGCTCAAATTGACAGGGAGCACGCCTGAAATGTTGCTATTAATCCCTCATTACACAGGAAAACTGTGAGTGCACACAACTGTAAGTACAGGTCACAGTTGAAGGAGGAAGTGGGTCTGTAAACGTTTTGGCAAATAATTTTACCATTCACCTTCATAAATTTCTCTTCCAAATTACTTTGGGGTTCAGTATTCTTGAAACATTATATCTCCTCTCAAGGTAAAAGTCTTTCTCTGAATGGCCATACTTTCGCAAGACTTTGTAATTGCAATGAATCATACATATAGGGATAACAATGCACACTTTTGGACAGTCTCTTCTCAAAGGCATTCATGGTGTTGTACTCAGTTTGTTTATAGCATACTGAGGCCCTAACACTAACCTGGGGGTTTGTCTCTCTGTTCCCATCTGACTGTTCCTGTTTCTTGCTTTATGTTGCCAGATCTAAGAAATAAACTTGTCGAGTATGATGTTATCATAAACGATAGTGTATAAAAACCCCTCTTCCTTACGTATAGACGTTATGAACAAAACTACAAAAATAAATCCCAAACTGTGATGAATATTATCCTTTATATGGATAGCTGCCATGGTATAAGTAGTATAGCAACATTGCAGTCCCACAGTATAGTCTGTAACTGTATCATCCTATCATTCAACACTAATTCAGACAGCATGTGTTCATCAAATGGCCTGTGGTAATCTCAACTACATGTACACACACCTTGTTTATCATAGGGCATTACTCAAGCATCACTTCTCTCATTTAATATTTTAACTACAGCACACACTCCACTAACTACTTAACTCTAGATATTGCATATGTAATCTTGGCAGAACTGGTTTCAGGTACTGTACATGTTTTTAAATGGAATGACCTGCAAGCTGCCCTCAAGCTTTGAAGAGTAACTACACCTCCAAATTCTGCTAGCTCCCTCCCTCCCAGCATATTTAACAATGCAACAGAGGAGTGGGGGTCAATGACTGTAGGATGTGTGGCTACGTAGTGTTTGACACGAGGGTTGTGGGGACACCGATTGGCCACCACACAGTTTAGCATGGATAACAATGTGAATTCTTACAGTGCTGGTAGTCAGAGCTAACCAACCATGAGCAGCTATTACTGGTGTCTCTGTGTTTGCACTGGAAAACAGGGAGTCCAGCAGAGCTTTAAACAGTCTCTAGAAGTACATTCATTCATACATTCATTGCCTAAAATAGGTGCAGCCCTGCTGTTAATTCCGATTAATTTAATGTTGTTGTTGATCAGCCCTAAATATCCGACTATAGCACAGTGAACGGTGGGCCTATGTGTTGTTTTTACTGCTGCAGAAGAGGAATACATCTCTTGTTTGTGTATTGCGTTGTGAAGGCTTGCTATGTTATCAACAGCTATGCATGAGAGTCAATGTATAAAATAGACCTCACATTCTAACTTTGTCACAGTAAAAGAGGGGCCAAAGAATTTGGCACAAGCTCATTTTGAGCAGAAAAAGCTGTTTTTACACACAATATGTATATTGATAGAAAAATCACTACATGCACTACATGTCACTATGTGATTATGTGTACAGCAAAAAAAAAAAAAAATTTGTTCAGTTCAGACTCTTTTAAGGACACAGCTCATGGGGGGTCCATAGCACAGTAAAGAGAGAAAAATTTAGTGTGGAGTTCCTCTTTAAAATCTCACCTTGGGAGACTTTACAGCCTCTGATGTTTTTTGATGACTCTTGTAATTGTTTGCATTAATTCTCTTTGTTGATTATGGTTGTCCGACCACATCGGTGTTGTTTTTGTATGCTGGTTGTGTTGTTATCTGATTATGAGAGGTTATTGTTCTCAGGTCTCTTATGAAAAAGAGATCCCAATCTTAACAAGACCACCTGATTAAACAAAGTTAATTAATATAAAGTAGTTTGAAGATTGTGTTGTCTTTTATCCCCAGTTGCCATCCAAAAGGATGGGTGGAGTTACTAAGTGTAGTTACTAAATTAATTTAATCTCAGTGACTCATTTGGCAGAACTCTTGATTTCAACTCTAGAAGCAGCAAACCAATTACACTGAATTTAAAATGTGTTTGACACATTGTTCTCCTGACATTCCATAGCACACGGTGAGCAAATAATAAGTCTCTTAGTGTCCTATGGTGTGATCCCAAAGAATGAGATCACTCTTTGCTATTGCTGATATTGTTATTCAGGTACAGATGTGGGCTACTGTAGCCATGGGGCCTGTGAATGATTTATTGGACTTGAGCACAGAGGGACAGCCTATAAGAATCTAATAAGACACCTGCACCTGGGAGGGTTTTATACCAGCTAGAAGAGGTGTAGGGAAAAAGTGGGAAACAAACGAGGAGGGGGGAGAGGATAGATGAGGGTGGTTGGGGAGACTGAATAAAAGAGCAAAGTGTCTGAAGGAAAAGAATTTGTGACCAATGTCAACTTGTGCTGAAACATTTGCCAAACATTCACTTATTCCAGCTTCTCAAATGTGAGGATTTGGGACATTATGATTAGCTTTGTCCCTTTTTTTTCTGCCATTTACAGACGAACCTTCAACATTTATTTAAAAAAAAAATCAATATATGCATGGATAATACAAACTGTTAGTTGCAGCCCTACTGTCAACAAAGAACTTCAAACATAGAATCTTAAGGGATTTAGACATTTTTCAACACTTGAACGCTACCAAGTCATCGCTCTGACCGCGAAGTCCTTCTGACAGTTATTCCCATATGACACGCATACACCATTAACACAGTGTGACAGAGGAGCAGGCAGGGGAGGACAAGTGTGACGAACTGTGTGTGGATGGCAGGACAAACTTACCCTTACCTTACACAACTATTTTCTTTTTTGTTGCTTTGCTGTGTGCCACAGCACATTTGATTTGAAATGAAACAATGACTATGAACGGTGACCAGCCATGGGGTCACTACCAAACAGAGGAGGATGTTAAGCTGCCATTCCTTGACACCTGCATTGACGTGAATGCTGACAGGAGCATAAAGGCAAAAGTGTACAGGAAACCAACTCACGCAGACCAATATCTCAATGTGAACACCACTTAAAACATCAAAGATCTGTGGTGAGGAGAGGGAGGTGCAGCAGGTCTAGGGGCTGTTCAGGGCCAATGGATACAAGGAGTGGATAGTGAGAAAACCGACCTAAAGGATATGGTTGGCGATTTTCTTTATTTTTCCTATTGTTAACATATTTCATGTGCAAAGCCAAACCAACAATGAACTCCTCCTACTAACAAGAACTGTGTGTATATCCAAAGCCTGATATATCTTATTCCTCTGTGCCATAGACCTCCGTTGTTGTCCAAAAACTGTTAAAAACGCATCAATGAGCCACACAGCTGCACTGGGTGACATGTTCCTTCGTCCCTGAAGACTTTGGTTACGGTAGTTTGTTTAGGAAAGGCTCCAAAGAGTAAAACAGCGATAAGATGGTAACCCTCAGGAGTGAGGATCCTAGTACAGCAAACGCCACTGCGCATGTGCGAAAAGTAGTTCTGTTTACAGAGCTCTGCTAGTTTGCTGTGCTACATATCACGACCTCTTGACTTTGTATTACATTATAAATTTCTCAAAGAACTTCAGTATAAAGTCAAGAGATTGTAGCACAACAAGCTAGTGAAGTTAGCTGCAAATGGAACCACATTCCTGCACATGCGCAGTTGCGGGATACTATCGGATCACTGTTATTACTCTAGAGCCATTTCTAAACAAGTTATGGTAACCACTGACTTCATGGGCGAAGGAACATGTCATCCAGTGCAGCGGTGTGACTCAGTGATGTGTTTTTAATAGTTTTTGGACAACAATGGAGCTCTATGGCACAGAGGAATAAGATGTATCAGACTTTGGATACACAATACTTGTAAGTAGGATGAGTTAATTGTTGGTTTGGCTCAGCACATGAGATTCTGTGCAGAGCCAAATGACAAAAATATAGAAAATCACCAGTCATATCCTTTAAGACCAGACACTGCCGAATCTAAATGGAAGCATCCCAGGCTGGGCTTTTGAACATCCAGCCAGAGTCTTCAAGTCACAAGTAGTCAGCACCACTAACCATTCAACACCGTACAATCTTGAGTTTCTTCGTTGCTAGTCAAGGTCGGAACTCGATTCATTCTCTGGCTAGTACTGTTAATTTCGCACACCTGTCTGTAGCATGTACCATGTAGCTCAAACTTGTACACCTTGTAGTCCGGTCAGATCAAGGTTGTATCAAGTTCCCACCACAAACAAACCACTCCAGAATTAGTTGATAGAAACCACTTCCTCTAAAGGTTCTTGGTACGGTTGTTTTGGTACATACTGTCTAATTCACAGACTGTCAGATGTCCATCCCGCTCAGCTTTCCCTCAGAATCAGAACTTGTGAGTGTTTTTGTTGTGCAGATTTTGTTTTTTTATCTCCACCTAACATAAGTGGTTGGTGGGTTCATGAGGTTGATGGCTTATTTGTGCTCACATGGACATACCATGATACAGTGGAGACAAAAGGGCAACCCAGGAAATAGGTGTGAAGGGAGCACACAGAGCTGTGTAAGCTCTGCAAAACACCCGTGGATGTGTGTAAATGCTATTTCAGATTAGCATTTGCTACACCCCTGACCTTAGAGTACCTTCTGACCTCTACTTATCCACACACATTTACTGAGAGAGGACAGTAAATGTAGAAAGAACAACAAAAAAAGTATAGAAAAAGACATTGAAGAGAATACATTTTGAAAACAATGGTAGTAGCACTGTAGTGTGGACAGGAAAAGAGAGCTTTCAAAACATGCAGACTATGTGTATGAATGTAGATTTGTCAGCCTTCTGTGAGCCTTTCTTTTGACATGTCTTCTTATTTCTGTTGTCAGAAAACTACACTATAGTAGTGGATCAACAGTGGATTTTTTTTTTTTTAATCAACACATTTTTTTTATTGGTGAAGCAAGACAAGACATGCACACAGTGCAACCCGGTCTCGCAGTCTGCATACAAATAACATGACTTTACACTTGCAAATTGCATGCAGTGCATACGTCCAATTTTGTGTGCAGGTGATACGCCAAACAGTTTTTAACCTTTTTGTGTCTCATTTAATGCCGTTGGTTAGGTTTAGGCACAAAAACCACTTCATGGGTTAGGGAAAGATCATAGTTTGGGTTAAAACAGTAAAATGCAGTAAAAATGTCTGGCTAAAATGCCAGACGTGACGGTAAAAATCTACGGTTAAAATGCCCAACAGTCTCAGGCAGTGCTCTCCTGCTGCTTTTGCAACTTTTTGTGAACAAATTTTCAAGCCATCCACCCAACCTGCCCCCACCTAATAAGCTAAAAATCACCTTATAAAATATAAGAAACTCACATTATATTGACATCACTTCCCTGGAAAGGTTTGGCGTATCAGCTACATGCAAAATTGAACTTTGGCATATGCACTGCATGTAATTTGAAAGTGTAAGTGTATGTATGTTATTTGTACACAGATTGAAGGTCTGTACAGTGAGACCAGCATTATTATAAACATGAAGAAAGTGAAAAAGTATGACTACAAAAATGTTCCTTGTTGTTGTTCCTTTAAGGTGTGATATTTGGGAAATGTCAGTGTGGGGAGTGAATTTAATAAAATAGCTGCTTTTCTGGAACATTGTCTCATGTCAGAGCTGGGACACAGGACAGTAGCATGTCTTTATGCATTATTTTGTGGCTGCTAGTGTGTGGGCTTGCATATAAAACAACAGGCACATGTGTTTTGACGCATGTCATACGCTGCCAGTGTGTGTTGCCCTTCAGGCACTATTTTGCTGCATTAGATGATGTACAAGAAAATCTGATGATCCTGTTGCAGAAACATGTTCACCACTGATGGACTTCAGCAGTAGGTGTTAATACTGTCACACAAGGAGAACAGACTAATTCAGTGGGACAACACATGAGAAGTGATTTCATTTCATTGACAACTTGTATCTCTGTAATGACAGGAATAATAACCCCCTGTAGTGTTTCCCCTAGGTTGACTGCTTTGGGTGGGGGGGGAAACATTTCTCCGTTCCCTGTTTAGGAGCGGCTGAGATTGACACTAAAATGAGAATTGCTAGTCCACCTTAAAGGTCAGTCCATCTTATGTGAGCCTGGTCAGGTTAGGTTAACCCATTGCTGCTAACTTTGAGGCTAACCCCCTTCACTTTTCCAGCAGTTGGGGAAACAGACGAGACTTTTCTTGGTCTTGAGAAGTAGCAGCATTTTATTAACTGACACTCTGTACTGTACATTTACTGCCAGATGGACAACTTACTGCTAACCTTTTCCTCTGCTCCACTTGCATTCACTGTCACTTTTCTGCCACTTGCTCTCTCACACATTTCCTCAACCACACACTCGCTACGCACACACATTATGCACTGCCCTATTCCTTAAACGAGCTGTGCTACCAAGAGTTTCCCAGGCAACAACACAGAGGTTGACTCACGTTTTGGAGCAGCGCCACACAGAGGCTCCCAAATGCAAATGATTATTGATTTCCAAACGACTGATTATTTTTGGCATTTAAAAAATTAGTTGGGGGTTGTCGTTGGCCCACCAGGCCTGTCCAATTATGGGGGAAACACTGGCCTGCTGCTCTAATATTTCAACATACTGTTGCACACTGGCTGCTACAAATACAGTACATGTGCTGTATTATGTCTAAGCCATGGTGTGATGAGATTGCTGTGTTTAACAGAGTGAGGATGCACTCATATTTGCAGTTCTATTAGCACGTCTACTAGGGGTGCAACGGTTCAACAAGCCCACGGTTCGGTTGGTATTGCGGTTTTTGGGTCCAGGTCCAGTTTGTTTTGCACATTAGGGAGAAGAAAAATATTACCATTTCCAGTGTTCTCTCTGTATTCTGTCTTATTTGCAAAAATAACATTGTCTTCCATACAGAGATTTGATAATATATGCAATCAACATCAACATCAATATTCTTTCAAAAGCAAAAGTGTTACTTAGTATAGCTGCATTCTGTGTTTTGCCTTATTTGTTTTACCTTATTTGTCTGAAAGGTCTTCTGAAAGGCAGCGCAAAGGAGAGTTTGTTGTTTCTTCCCTATTAAAGCTGACTCTTTCCTCGTTCTGGCCAGGGATATGTTGGGTGATGCCGGCATAGATGCCCCCTCTAGTTAGATGTATTATCGTTAGCATACAGGCATGTGAGAAAATTAGGACACCCCATTAAATAATCAGCTCTTTATTTAGAAATGGTTCACATACCAATATCCAGTCGTGTTTATATGTATTTTTCAAAAAGAAAGTGATTTGATTGCAATTTAACAACAAAAATGAACATTGTTTGACAAATCCAAAAAAAGAAAAAAAATAAAGTATGTATTTTAATGGAGGAAAAAGTTAGGACACCCTACCCCCTAATAGCTAGTGTTGCCCCCTTTGGCTGATATAACTTCAACGAGACGCTTTTTGTAGCCTTTTACCAGTCTCTGACATCGATCAGGAGAAAGTTTGGCCCACTCCTCAATGCAGAATTCTTTTAGCTGTGAGATGTTTGAGGGGTGTCTTGCATGTACAGCCCGTTTCAAGTCACCCCACAGCATTTCGATGGGATTAAGATCAGGGCTTTGACTTGGCCATTCCAGGACTCTCCACTTCTTCTTTTTTAGCCAGTCCTTGGTGGATTTGCTGGTATGCTTTGGGTCATTGTCTTGTTGCAGTATCCAGTTACGCTTCAGCTTTAATTTTTTGACAGATGGTTTCACATTTTCTTCAAGCACCCTCTGATACACAGTAGAATTCATGGTGGATTCTATGATGGTGAGCTGGCCAGGTCCTGCTGCAGCAAAGCAACCCCAAACCATGACACTGCCCCCTCCATGCTTTACAGTTGGTATGAGGTTCTTTTCTTGGAAGGCTGTATTTGGTTTACGCCAAACATGTCGTCTGTTCTGGTGTCCAAATAATTCAATTTTAGACTCATCTGTCCAAAGAACCTTATTCCAGAAGTTGTGGTCTTTGTCTATGTTCTCTCTGGCAAACTTCAGTCTGGCCTTGATGTTTTTTTTAGAGAGCAAAGGTTTCTTCCTTGCACACCTCCCATGCAAGTCACACTTGTGCAGTCTCTTTCTGATCGTAGAGTCATGCACTTTCACATCGACAGTTGCCAGAACCTGCTGTAATTCCCTTGATGACACTTTAGGATTTTTCAGGACCTCTTTGAGCATCTTGCGTTCTGCTCTGGGGGTAAACTTGCCCGGACGGCCAGATCTTGGCATGGTGGCAGTTGTTTTAAATGTCCTCCACTTGTAAATAATTTTGCGAATGGTGGAATGGCTGATGTTAAATTCTTTTGAAATCTTTTTAAATCCTTTACCAGACTCGTAAGCGGCCACAATCTTCTTTCTGAGGGCATCAGGAAGCTCTTTAGACCTCACCATGGCGCTCACCTCAACATCTCAACTGTCAGGGCCACACCAAACTAAATCTGAGGTTTAAATAGGGCAAGGCTCCATTCAAATGCTGGGTAATGATGTACTAATCATGTGCACCTGACGTGATGCACCTGTTTGGGATTTTCAACATTTTAAGAGGGATAATATAGGGGGTGTCCTAATTTATTCCTCACCAGAAATTGCATTATTTTTTAATTAAATTTTACAGAAAGTTTTAAAAAGGCTTTTCTTATTTTTTTATTGTTTAGTTATATTACTTGGATCCCTGAGTTTAATTAAAATTGACATTAACTACCCATATGTCCAAATATATTTTAAAATACACAGGATTTCATAAGGTGTCCTAATTTTTTCACATGCCTGTACCTGTCATGTGTCAAACAATGCTTACAGTCTCCTTTTTATTGACGACCTTCGCTTCCTCGCTATTGTAGTCAGTGCTGAATCCAAAATGTTCCCACACAACTGATTTAAAAGATAATTGTGCATCCTCAAACATTACATTTTCTCCTACACATGCCATCTCCACACTGTATTCTTGCCTCCCAGCTTCTGTTCAGTTTCCCTCTCTCCAGTTCCACCTACGTGACTCGTCATTGGTATACTGACAGTTCATGGGACAGCTACTCTCCCGGGAAGGAGATGGGGAAAGGAAGGGGAGAGTCCCGCATGCACACAACCTAACAACTTTTGTTTCCTTGTGGAATCGAAAAACTGTCCATCATTAACATCAGAAATATTCAACACATGTGACTCAACATTACAATAACCAGCAGCACCTGCCCACTCAGTTTAGAATTTGCATCTATTAATCATGTAAAACTGGTATTTATGATTGATTGGTTTAATTTTTGAAATACCCATGTAGTGTATCTATATGTGTGGTCATGGTTTGTCAGAGCCAACTTGAAAACAGATACAGGGCAAAAACATAACTTATTTTCATGCATCAAATTCAAACTTACACCCAGCACTCATCAAACCTTTTCACATTTAATATGTAAGCATGACACAGTACAGGCAAACAAATCAGTTGATCAACTGTTTGCTTTCCAAACATAGTGAAGCTTGTCTTTACTAAATCAAGCAGGTATTGATGATGCAGTGATCTTTCATTCAGATGCAGGGCTGTAATGAGTGTTTTATGCTCTGCTCTGCCTTCACCATGAATGGCGAAGGCAGAGCCTTGTCAGCATCACCATGGTTACCTCATAGCAACAGGGAATCTGGTGGAGAATGAGACTGATATAAATATGTGAAGGATGTTGGTTAGATTTCAGGATTATTTTTACTGTCATAGAATTGGACCAGCTGTTGAAAGGTATTGTTCATATTTTTGTACTGAAGGTTCCAAAAGCTGATTGTTTGTTCCAATTTATAAAACAGATAGTTCTGGTCCTTGATTATGATTGGCTGAGCCATGTTAGAGGCTATTGTAAAATACTCTGTGACCACATTACAACAGTTACTGCGCAAATTAGTCACCTATACAAATTGTTTCAAATGTCAGATTTTGTTGTGACTTTTGATTTACTGGGTGGGCGAAGCGTGGATGAGTGGTGGAAAGAGATGGACAGGATAGAGGAGGAAGATAAAAAAGAAAGGAGACATGCTGAAATTAATGAGACAGAAATTAAAGAGCTGGAAATGTCAAGAAACAAAGCCAGGACCCCTTAAGACTGTGTTGTGAGACAGATCCTGACCCAACATGCATGTTGGAAAGCAACAAAGACATTGCAAGGTCAAGTTTTTTGTGTTTTTTTTTTGCCCAAAATCACATAACCATCAGTAAACAGCGTAACCTACCTGGCTGGAGACAGACACTGTTTTCCGGGAGGCAGTGTGCCAAAGAGTCAGTAGTATAAATTCGTAGGTGTGCCGTATTTATTTGGCACACCTGTCCAGAGTCAAACACCCCAGTACCAGCAAAGAGGAGTGCTAACATAATTGAACACTACTTCAAAAATTGAACAATTGCACAATTAATGGCGATATCCAGACAAATGTTAATCACCCCAATTTTTAAGCATGCTTGACTAGCCTGATTAGCATGCTTTCCACTGCGTCTGTGTGTTCCTTGGCAATCATTCTGCTAAATGTTGCTGAAGAACTACATTGCTTGGCAGAAGAATGATTGTTATTAATAAATTATTGTATTTTTTTGTTGATTTTTGATTATTTTATGAAACCCTGCCAAGTATATGTAGTAACCGTTTTATAAAACCAATAAGCTACACAAGGCCATGGTTTACAGTGATTTTTAGAACAGCTAAGGCCTCTTGAGGCTTTAATATGTATTATGTTTGTTTCTTTACCTGAATGTCATCGTCTTCTCTGGCAAGTGCATATGAACATTGAGCTGAAAAAGCTGCACAAATATTTATATAAGGCTATGATTATAATTTTATTTTTATTTTTTTGTAATTATAATGTAGTATTGGATCAAGAAGATATTGGCTTTGGTCCTCTTTAAACCTAACAAATGCAAAACTACCCCAGAGGTGGTTAAAGCATGTGATAAAATTGACATCTCTACCAAATGTCATGACAAGCCATCCAATAGTTGTCAAGATATTTCAGTTTGGACCAAAGTGTTGAACCAACCTAACATTGCCATCCCTGGGGCCACACTGCTAATGTAGCTAAAAACATTAGCACTGGTAATAACCACGCATATCAGACTGGCTATGGCTGAAAATATAATATCTTTATTTTTAAGCCTTTTGATGCCACACTGTACAATACAGCAAAACAATATCTCAATTTAGATCTTCTCTGGAATGGCTTTCCACAAGACTTTCAATGACAACATAACAATTCAGACTAACCACTTTTTCATAGCAAGAGAGGAGACAGACAGTCCTCAAATTTTTGTGACAATGCTCTTTTAAAGTCTTTGGTTTGTTAGATTTGTGTGTGTGTGTGTGTGTGTGTGTGTGTGTGTGTGTGTGTGTGTGTGTGTGTGTGTGTGTGTGTGTGTGTGTGTGTGTGTGTCTGACACATCTATTAATTAAATACATCATGACACTGTGTCATGATGTATTTAATTAATAGATGTGTCTGTTTCTGTGTATTATACTGTACATGCTTGTGTTCATTTAAACCTGCTACCTTAAAGGATTATTCTGGTTCTTTCTAATTTTTGTAGTTTAGTCCATCATTTTTGTCAGTTATGATAACATTGTTCACACTACACTCCTGAAATGTCAGTAATAATTCCTCATTGCACAGAAACACAGTGCTTGTGCAGCTACTGAAAGTACAGTAGGTCAAAGGTGAACCAGCCCAGGATCCCTTGGAATAATGTTAACATTGTACAAATCGGCAATGCATGATTTAAACGTGAAATGGAGGTCGGGATGGTGTATATGTGTGTATTGCTCCCCAGACATTTGTATAGAAGACAGGAGTTCGAAAATAGGACCCAAGTTGCATTGAAATAGTATTAGCCAAAGATAAGGCACATTTATTTAAATCATATAAAAGGCAATTTCAGAATTTTTAACATGAAAATTAATTACAAGCAAACTTTAAAAGAGTGAATAAAAGAGCAAATTCACATATCCTTACATTAAGAAGAACTTTGAGAGTTTATGGAAAATCAAAATGTAGACATGAAAACAAAATAAAGCGATGAACACAACATTAGAAAGCAGCAGAGAGTCAAAGGTTTTGGGTTGGGGTATCCCTTGGATTCTCTGGTAATTTGTTCCAGAAATGTGGCACATAATAACTTAATTAAGCTTCACAGTCATCGATCTTTGTTCTTGGAACAGCAGCCAGATTTTAAGAAGTCTGTTTCATATTGTACAAACAGTTGCTAGTCGCTTCAGGCAACATTTGATTGGATACATTTATGTACACGCCCCTGAGTGCGGGATGAGAACTTGGAAAATGTAATTTTCATGAATGTAATTTCACTGTGACTTTTCAGAGTCTTGGTTATCCAGAAAGCTGAAATAAATCCAGACTCCACCCAATCCAAAGCTACAATACCATGAATTCTTCTGTTTGTTAACTGGAAATGAATAAATCCTGTTTCCTTTTCTACCAGCTTTCTCTGTTGTTGTCAGATTAATGCGCTTCAATTTCCTTGTCTCGTGGCTTTCTCTATAGTCCTCCTTAAAGTAGGCTGTGCTGAGTCAACAGCCTGTTAAATCCAGGCTCCTTGGACAGATTTAATGCTGCACAGGAACATCTGAATCTGTTTTGTTAGAAACACCCTCAGTGTTATAGCTGCCTCTGCAGCCAAACAAACCATTTCTTTGATTTTAAAATAACATTGCAAAGACATCAATTAGTACTAACTCTAATCACATTGCCTTGTAGATAAGCAGGTTCAAACATTTAAAATATTATCTGCAGTGTTGAAATAAAATGTTAAAGATGACATATTCTGCACATTCCCAGGCTATTTATGGGCCTGCACGACGAACCAATGTCAGCAAAAACCTTCACAAATGAAGCATCCAGATCTGGTTGAAACCCTGGCTGTTGACTTGCAGGGAGAATTTCTACATACGTTAACCTCAAGTTTTGGAACTTTGACCATGTTTAACATCCGACATCATAACAGGATATAAATAAACAGAAAACAACAACAAAGTATAATATGTCCCCTTTAATGTTATCTAATAGGTTAATTCACAGAATCTGTGAGTATACTGAAAGCTAAAGCTGAGAATAGTAGAGTGGTGTGTTCAGTAACAGTGGTGATGTCGACATACTGTACAGCGCAGTTGATGATATTAACTTCTGTATGCTGGAATCATTTGTTGTGTCAGACTGTTTGAGAGGACCAGATGAAAATTATGGGATGTAATGTTTATAAAGAGCACAAGATCAGCTGTTGATGGAAAAAATTTTACTTGTGAAATAATTTGACTAAATGTAGAAAAAGGTTCTCTGAAAGGTCAGCAGTCACTTTTCATTTCCCATCACGGTCTGCTGTGATGTGCCTCCTGCCTTATGTCGCCTAGGAACCTGGACCCCTGCATCAATCCTGTCTTTACATGAAGGAACACAGTGGAAATAAGTCTTGGACTTTATTGTGTTACCCTTGACATGATATATTTGACCCTTTCTTTGTGTCAAATAAACTAAAACTAAAGCAAACCAGGCTAAGACAGAAAGGGGGAAATGGTTGATTTAAGGAGCCATTGAATGTTTTTTTGCGAAGATGCACACTATTCACAGGAAATATGATATAATTCACATATACTGGGTTTTAATCAATCAACTGGTCGAGTAGTCAACTACTAAAAACACTAGACAACCAACCCAGTCTCACTGTGTGTGTGTGTGTGTGTGTGTGTGTGTGTGTAAACTGGATGAAGACAGAGTTATCAAACTGGACATTTCACATCCTTCATTTAATCCCTGCACTTGTCACTTTCATATGTTTCATCAGACTGGACTTTACATTGTGCATTGCATTCAACCTCCACTGTTACATAATTTAATTATTTATGCACGTCACATTTAATTTTTGCTCTTGTCACCTTCATATATTTCATACACTTCATTTCTTTGTCCATAGCACAGTCCATATTTCCTTTGTACAGTCAATATTTCATTTCAAGTTTTATATCCTGTTTCAAAACTATTACTATTCCATTCTGTAAATAGATAACCCTAACCCAAGCATTCCATGCCTTCCTCCAAGCCTGTAGTAATGCCCTGGATTGTCAGCAGTATTGTAATCTCTGAAGGTGACTCATTTTGGTCAATATTTCCACTAAAAAAAAAACAAACAAACAAAAAGCTTTATTTTATATCTTGGGCCTTCAAAGTGCTCTCTGAAACCAGGACTGGGATGGCTTATGTCCATGAAATGAGAAAATTAAAACTTTGTCATAGAGCCAAACCAAACACATCGTTGGAAAGGTCTCGGCCTGGAGAGTAACATATATCAGTATGAAGATTCTAAATGGCTCCTTCTTTGAAATACTGACCTTGAACCTTGACCTTGGTGCATGTTTGAAGCCTTATAATTCAATAACAAAAGGGTCTGGAGACATGGGACCAGCTGTTATAGAGAGCTCTTGACCTCGGCTATCATGTGAGGATAGCCAACAACTGGGGGGACTGTCAAATATGGTTAAAATTAATTTCACCCATTTAACAATTAGATATTTCAAATCTGATTACACAAATGTGTTTACCATCCCCTTAAACTCCTCAGTGTACTCTCAATTCAGTATTTACAACTTCCAATTCTAGGAAAAACACTAATAATTTTTAAAAAACACAATTCCCTACAGCCATGCCATGCAGCTTGATACACACACAGCAGCACCACAGTTGTAGTGCTTCCTGTTTAGGGTTGTAAATACGGTCGTTAAAGGATATATCTACTAAATACATCAAATATCTAGTACAGCCAAACTAGTGATTACACTGCATCTAGATGATGTGTGTAAAGAAAAAGTAAAGATGCTGGTTAATTTCAGATATTTTAGCCAAAACGGGAGTCGATAGCGACAACTGCCCACAATACAGTAGACCCACACAGTGACCATTTTCCTCTGACATCACACTCGGGGTGGGAACCATAGAGCTCCTCCATCCAGACTGCTGCTCATGCAACACTAACACACTGTTAGCTTAGCCTGTTAGCACCTGCTACCACCAATGTTACTGAGAAAAATACATAAAACAGCTCTAAAGCTTATTAAATCTGTATCCACAGAGCTGTGTGAAAGTTAATCAGGGTCTATTTCTAAGAAATGGAACAAAACCAGCTGATGCATCATGGCAGACAGGCTGGAAATAAAGCTGCTCACGTTAGCTAACCTGATTCACTCAACGGTTCATAAAAACGTCATAAAAACTCTGATTTTAATCCTGCTGCTTTGATCGTTAAACTGTCACATTCTGTCAGTCAAACTGTCAGGTTTTAAAAATAATACAATTAAAATAAAGAAATTAAAACAAGAATAAAATCTTGTGATTAAATGTTGAGTAATGTAGCAGTTATAGTTCAAAAATGAATAACAAATGAGAAAAAACAATACAGCTTCTGTGCTCCTGAGTCCCGACTAGCAGGGAATAAAACATGGTGCAGGCACGAAACACACTTCCAATTGAGATACATTAGTTTGAAAGTTGTGCTGAGTGTCATGAAAAAAATGGAAAATTCATGTCCATGTACACAAATCTATAGATTAAATTTTGTCACTATTTCACAAACTGCTGTGATACTGGGTTGAGACAGCACTGTGGGCAGTAGTCAGATACTGGTGGATAATGTGATTTCATTCAACATCACCAGATTTACAACAGCTGATTTATAAAATAACATCCAACATGCATGTACACTGTCTCTGCCATATTCACTCAGGTGTGGCATCATTTCAATCCCCTCTGCAAAATATTGTCTTATTTATCAGTTTTTACTAGCACAGACCTAAAAAAAACACTGACTGACTGAGCATAAACGTTTTACTGGAGTAGAAGGAAAACTGTTGCAGCTTTGTAGTAGCAGTGTAGGGCTGGGCAGTATCTCAAACTAATTTGATTAATTTGAATGTTTGTTTTTGCACAATGTATAAAATGTCTGAGTCGTGAAAATCTAGATTAGATTTTTTCTATCTAGAGTTGACTTTTTTTATTGTCCACCTCTGTCATCCAACAGTGTAGTTTTGGCTTGTGATTAAAAAGAAGACAAATACTGATCCACACACAGGGGAAGTGGTTGGATGTAGGGACAAACCTCAGACTTGTTATGAAGATGAGCAACTAGTTGAATACTAGTCTACTGTTATTTTGCCAAACCTCATAAATTAAAGATTAGCTGTTATGAAACCCCTAATTGTGGGCAGTGCATTGGTAAAAACACTTACCTCTGGCAGCTGTGTCTGTGATATCAGTGCCACGGCAAATGTCAGTGCCGTGGGTGCCTATTTATTGGAGGGGAATGGAATCTGATTGTGTTCGTTTAGGTTTTGATGTAGAAGTTAAATTCTTGGTAAATTGTTTAGTCTTCTTTCTTTACTGGCATGACTTCGAGTCTTACCATCAGCTTCCTCCTGTCTCACCCGCTCCCCTCTCCATTGTTTTTTTTTTTGGTTTTAACTCAACCAATGACATTTCTAACTCCTAAAATCATTCCTATCACCAAACCTCCAGCCTGCACTGCCACGGTCTCACCAAGGTGCCGTCCGTGCAACTGAGAGAAATTGGCTGTTAAATGTAGAGTCGACGGGCCGAGGCTCTGACTGATTGCTGCCTCTAAACAAACTGCTATTACCTTGAAAAAAGTGCCTGCACTTTATTGATGTGTGCTGACAGACTGGAACCCAAGTTCATTTTCACTTTCTGGTTGCATGGCTTCCCGCCTGCCTCTCCTGCTACCTAGATAACTGCTTTTATGCCATAAAAGTGCGATTCGCTTTGTCAAGTCCTCTGAGACGCACACACATACAAACACAATGGGACTGTCTCAGTGCCTCTGTCGGTCCAACAATGTGCTTTCGCTGATGAGATGGCAGTAGAGATCGAGGGAAAGGAAGAAGAGAGCGAGGGATCAAAAGAGAAAGAGGAGAGAAGTGCTGGGATAGACATTGGGGAAAGCACTTCAAACAGACACACTGTTTTATATCTGATAGTGCTAATGAGAATCATGATGCTAGCAGTGGTACAGTGGTAAAAAAATACTGGTGATGATTATCACCATGATGATTATCTCTTATGCGAAAAATGTACAAAACATTATCCTCCTAAAATGAACCTAAAATGTGATGTTAACATAAATGGAAGACAATGTACACCAAAGAATAAGTAAGAAAAAAATTGATATTGGGTAGTAAGCATAAGCAGCTCTATAATGGTGGATATGATGCAGTTTATTTAAATAATCTTCAAAGTACTAGTAACCTGGTTTTCAAGAGGAAAATCATAGTTTTCTATGACGTTCTAAAGCAGGGGTCAGCAATCGGGTTCAAGCATGGGCCGTTTTTATCAGCATTGTTCACTAGGGGGCAACATGATGGTGGAAACACGCCTGTATTTTTTATTAGTTTAATTCTTTTAATTAAACTAAGAATAAACCAAAAAAAATGTGTGTATCCGACAAGTGTGAATGTACTATGAGACAGAAGCACTGCTTCATTTATGGCTGAATGAAAGTACTGCTGTTGTTGAAAATGTCTTTAAAACTGTCATCAGCACATCATTTCTGCCACTGCTGCCTGTTTGTGTTGTGACACACAAATCTGTTCTGGTCAAACATGCTAAACACAGTGATTCTACATATTTTTTAATCTGTAATAATCTGGTAAATTTACCAGACTTTATTTCAACTCCATGATCTGTTCGAACAGCCTGACGCGTAACGCAGCACAATACCTGTGGTTTGCATACCTCTCTTCATGTAGAGGCATTATTAAAAGACATAAAGACATATTTATTTGGGCTTACATGCACCTTGTATTTACATTGTTATCTACAGTAGATTTGTTAAAGCCATGTCAAACATTTGATGTAAACTATGAAAGGGAACAGTTAAGCTTCCCATGGGGGGCCTAATATTTTTGGTGGAGGACCAGATTTGGCCCACAGGCCACTATTTGCCTACCAGTGCCCACTGGTGGAAAGTACATTTAGTGAAGTACTGTACTTAAGTAAACTTTTGAGGTACTTGTACTTTACTTGAGTATTTCCTTTTGATGTTACTTTATACTTCCACTCCACTACATTTCAGAGGGAAATATTGTACTTTCTACTCCACTACATTTATTTGACAGCTTTAGTTACTTTTCAGATGAAGATTTGACACAATGGATAATATAACAAGCTTTTAAAATACAACACATTGTTAAAGATGAAACCAGTGGTTTCCAACCTTTTTAGCTTTTGATGTCTTACAAAAAGCAGTGTGTAGTCGGGGTCACATTTCAGATGTCTATGAGTTGTTAACAGCTCCACCAAATAGTGATTTTTCCCTCTAAACTTCTCACATGGTTTCATTTCAATAAATGTTCAAATGATCAGATATTTCAACAAAAATCAAAGATTAGAGAAAAAGTCCAAAAACTGAAATTTGAACTGAATTTGTGTATCAGAACTTTGCTTTTTCTTCTTTCCCATTAATCATCTCACGACCCCTCAGATTTATCTGCTGACCCTTTGGAGGGGCCCGACCCCTAGGTTGGGAACCACTGGATTAAACTAGCTAACTGTATATAAAGTAGTTGAAACTAGCTCCACCTCCAGCAGCTACAACAGTAACATGCTGCTTACACACTGATGCTTCAGTATTAATAATCTAATGATGTCATATATAATAATATATCAGTCAGAGGGACCAAACCACTACTTTTACTGCAATACTTTAACTACATCAAGCTCATAATACTTATGTACTTTTACTTAAAGGTAGAGTCAGTAATTCTGGAGAGTACACTTGTATAATTTTGTCAAATTCAGTGAACATCTCCTGTCTGTCTGTTCTGTGTGTGCGCTGGCTCTGTAAATGGGAAACAACACTGTTCCAGCCAATCAGCAGGGGGCGTTCGTGCTCGTGCACAAGATGGGGGCAGTCATCAGAGTAGCTGTCTCTGTGAGGACATGACAGTCTTCGTCTCCAGCACCAGTTGAATGGAGAGAGAGATGTGCTGTGGCCAATTTACTCACGGAACAGATATGCTTCCGTTTTATTAAATGTATCAATCCACACTGAATTCAAGACCGTCTCACAGAGACCCCCCATGTTTTTTTGCGCTCCGAGTCTGTTTCTGTCACATTTAGTGAAGCGTAATCTGAGCAGGCAGCTGTTTAAATCACACAAATATCTCACTGTATATGTGTTTTCAACTAACCGTGTCAATGAATCAATAAATACAGACACTGTCTTCCCGTGGAGCCAACATGCAAACTATTTAGGTTCAGTAAATTTCTGCTGTCAGTCAGCCTGATGAAGACAGTTTGTCTGGTTAGCTGTCCTCTCAGCTCTGCAGCTGCAGCTGACAGACGGCTGCTTCTGTGAACACTGACACTGAACGCAGGTTGAGTGAGAAGTGGGGAGGCTGCAGAGAGGCGGAGAGTGTGGATGGACTGTTGTGCTCACATGAGATGAATTTTGTTTTCCTTTCGTGATAATGTGTGAGAGGAACAGAAGTGACTCTACAGCTGATGCATGGCTCTGGATTCCACCATATTTCATCCATGAATTTGGGGGGTGGAGCTTCTGAAGGAAGGGAGGGGTGTTTAGTTCAAATATCAACAATGTTTTTTCCAGAATGACTGACTCTACCTTTAAGTAGGATTTTTCATGCAGGACTTTTACTTGTAATGGAGTATTTTTACATTGCTGTATTGGTATTTTACTTAAGTAAAGGATGTGAATACTTCTTGCACCACGGCCACTTGTATAAAGCCTGTTCCAGAAAAAGATGGTAGAAAAACAATGCATGTAGTGTGTGTGTGATGTCACCCATACATTTGAGCATGAAAGTTTACTTTTGACCTCAGAAATAGTAGTTTAAGTAAATAATCGTAACTCAAGCTCAACCTTGTTGACTAGTTTTGTCCAGAGCTTTCAAACCACATCTTACGGTCTTCATCAGTAGTGTTTGCTCAGTTGTCATGAAGATACAGTAAGCCTTTTTCAGAAGACATGTCACAGTAGGGAAAAAAGCAGCAGTAAAAGCAGTGACTCCAAAGTTGTCATGTTTCATGTCTTAGCCTGGTTAGCAAGCCTCTGGTTAACCTACATTCAGGAGTCACCTGGTGTTGTTCAGAGTAGGAGGGTGTGTGTACATCACAGCTTCATCACGAGGACTGAACATCTGGACTGCTGTCTGCAGTCGTGCTTTGCACAGTACCTCATGCACTCCTACATACAGTACAGATATAGAAGATACACAACTCTAAATAAAGTTTCCTGTAACTTTTCAAAAGACACTTTTCACAGACTTTTTCATCCTGATGCATGTAAAATAAAAAGGGACCACCAAACCTGATGATGATAATAAAGATGATGATGGTGTGTCTTCTCTTCCAGTGCCTGGCTGTGTGGGAGTCGTTCCTCCTGTCTCAGAGAGGGGAGGCCAGCGAACAGAGAGACGGGGAAGACACCTCTTAATGTGTGGAGATGATCCAAACTTGAAGGTTGCCTGCTCTTTCAGAACTACATAATGCACACCCCCTTTTGTCTGTCCTCCAAAACCTCCAAATATAGACTTTGAACCAATGTCAACTCATGCAAACATGCATCATGTACAAAACAAGCACACTCTGTCTCTCTTCCTTTCTGTCTGTCTGGCCAAAGATGTTAATCCCAGTCTCACCATTCCAGTGATGATTGTACATCACTAAAACCTACACTGTGATCCAAATATCCATATATTAGTGTTTACACACCTCCATGCGCATGGCCAAAAATTAAAAAGACTCTTGGTATTTCTAGCTCCATTTTGCTGTTTCCAGTTGCAATTTTCATCTCACCTCACCAGTGGAATAACAATACAGAGAGCTGTGTCTGTTTCTGGGGACACCTCCTTTGATAGATGCAGACTGCTAAAGTGTGGCCTCATCATAAATTCCTACACCTCACCTCTCAAAAAAACAAAACTAATGATTCATTGAGGCCGTCCTCCTCAGCCTATCAAGTTGGAACTTTATCATCAGGAAGTTGCACTCAGACAGCTAACACAATATGACATGCAGTGTTTGTTTGACCTATTGTCCAAATAAGCATTAATTCTTCCATACTTATCGTAGTTGCGCACAGTTTTCCTGTGCTGTGGGGGATTAGTCCTGATCATCTGACTGCTGCTGTTTCTTAACCTTTCACACTTTGTTGTAGCGATTTCACTATGTTCACCAAAGAGTACTTTGGTGAGTATAATGTTAGTCTAACTGATCTGAATGATGGCCAAAACTATGAAAATAAGACCCATTCTGTAATAAACAGTAATATCCATCAATGGTAAATTTATCTACAGGATTTCCATTTTTCTACGGCTGCAACTAACAATTATTTTCGATTATTTTCTCAATGAATCAATTAGTTGTTTGGTCCACAAAATGTCAGAAAATGGTGAAAAATGTCAATCACTGTTTCCCAAAGCCCAAGCTGACGTCCTCAAATGTCTTGTTTTGTTCACAACCCAAAGATATTCAGTTTACTGTCATAGATGACTAAAGAAACTGGAATCAGAGAATTTTTTTTCTTAAAAAAAGACTCAAAATGATTAATCAAAATAGTATAGTTACAATATGCAAATGACTCAAACAGCAACATACAGTGATGAACAGCATGTCCAGGCTGCTGACAACAACAGACAGTATAGTTGATGGCTGCTTTCCAGTGTTTACTTCTTGCGGTGCCTTTTTGCAGGTAAAGTGATGTATACACCAATGACCTTTCTGAATGTAAACACCTGGGAGGTAGATGTCGGAACGGCCTGAATAAACCATTTAACAAGCACTTGTGTGCAACAGGTTAGTGTATACTGACACCTGCTTTTGTTCTCACCTAACTGAGACAACAGATCTTTGTCAAGCTGCTGTGACATATTCATTTGTCTCAGAATGCAGATTTAAATGAATAAGGCCCCTGAATTGTGACCCAAATATGTCATTAATACAATATTGATGGAACTATGTGACTGCCCAAAATCTATCCCGAACCTTAGCTAGATAGCTTATTAGCAACGAATCTTGATCAGACTGCCTTCGGGGGGGGGGGGGGGGGTTGTCAGAAACTGTCTCTATACTATGTTGCTGACACACCATGCGCAGCCTGAGGACCTGGTTTCAGTGAGAGTTACGGTCATAGACACACATACAGTAATGCCAGGATCAGACTACACACTATCAGCCTGGTAATGGCAATTGCTGGTTTTATCTTGTGTAGTGGGTTATAGAGGAAAAATAACCAACAGAATCTGGGACACCTCACAATGACCTGACAAAAATGACTAGTAGGTCTGAATTTATTTACCTTCTATGGCAGTTTGACAACACAGCACTCTAAAGCCCCTTTCAGACATGCACCTCTTTACGTTAATCTGACGGCAATTTAACATGTTGGTCTCATGTCTAAATAAACACCCAAGTATCACTTTAAACATGATACAAGTCTGAACTAAATGCTGTCAGAAGAACGTAAAGGCTGCAGCAGCAAAATGCTTTATTTAAACCCTCTCAAGAATGTTTGGTTGTTTGTGCCAATGGAGATTTCAAGTTTACATGTTTACATGTTTCATGAAGACTCACTATCTGCAGTGTCTTTGTAACATAATGCTTCAATGATCCTTTTATACTGATCTTTTTCCTCTCTTTTTGCTTTTATTGTTATTGAAATGATGTAAAAAAAAAAAAAGTCAGAATGAAACTGATTTTGAGATGTTGACATAATAATAATAAAGATTGATTTCACACTATTAACTGCTATGGCTTCTGTTTATAAACTGTAAAGGTGTGAAGTGAAAAACAAATGTTGGATGTCTCATGTATTGAGACTGAAAGTGACTCGTTCCTATCAGCCTGAAAAAAAAAAAAAAAGCTGTTTGGTGACTGTTTTCCCAACAACAAGCGTATTATTTCTTCCCTGGTGTCAAAGTGTCTTACAAAGTTCTGCTAGTTGGCAGGGCTAATCCTGAATGCAGCTCTTATGTTCAACACTTTGCCGGTCATCCGTCTCCTTCTATGACAGCATGTCGATTGAAACGTCTTTTTAGCAAATGTTTTCGAAGCGCCTGTAATTATTATCACTCCTCAGCTGAACTGAAAAGCCTGGCATGTCTCTTTAAAAAGGTTTAAGCTGTTGAAACAAATCTCTCTGCTGGAGTTCACACACAAACTTTGGGTTTATGCTTATCTGTTTTCAGGATATGGAGGAGCTTCAGCCCATACTGCAGAGCAGCACTATTAAACATTTGTGCTCACCTCATTTCCACAAACACTGTCCGACTTCAGTGGTGTGTGTAGGCTGATGTGTGTGAGTTTGTTTTCTTATGTGTCTAGTTATCTCACTGTGCATGAACTAGTTTCAGCCTGTTTTTACACTGCAGGATTTGAAATTATTCCAAAAACTGCTGAGATGAAAAAAAAAAACTTGTGGTTTTGCTCAGAGAGGAAATGGGTGTGTTAGTTTAGACTAATACTACCTTTAAAGTATTCAAAAGTCAAATTAGTTGAGAGATTTTTTTTTTTTTTAATTTTCTGGAATTTGACTACACATCCAGCAGACAGTGCAACATTAGCCTTCATTTGGAATCATTCTGATTATTGTTAGGTAAAGGTAAAACAATTAATCTAACACTGCACTGACCAAAGTGAATCGTCACTGTCACTGACTGAATCACTAGCTTGTAGGAGTGGAGATGATGTACCTAAAAGCCAGTCACATCTTAAACAGGAAAAAACAATGTAGAAAACATGATGTAAATATGACATTTTAAGTCACATACTTCATGTATGTCACGATTTATTTGCTAAGTGTGTTTCCATTATACGTTGTCACATTTTGTTTTTATCAATACGCCAACTTTTCCCCCTCAGCCAAGTCTAATGACTTTTTGCAATATTTTGAGATTCTTTTTTCTAATTTTCAGTGTTTCCACTTTTTTATGCACAACTTGAATTCAAAATTTGAATAAAAACAAGTTGATGGAAACACACCTAATGATAACTTTGCTGTAAATAGTTGGCTGCTGAGCTATTAACCTTATATCAGTACTAGTTTTGCACTGAACAGAGTAACAGGTTGAACTAGCAATATATTGAACTTAGTACTTAACTGATGTAGGAGTATTAATACTTTATTATTTAATTACCTCGTTATTGGAAGCACCACCTTCTTTTTGGTTAGGATTTGTTAGTGCCAGGAGGAAGCACTAACCCTTGTTCAATTTAATCAATGAATCAGTCTCAATACCGTAAGTTCTTGTCCCAAACAGTGACCTCTGTTTACTGTTGCTCAAAGAAACAACCAACCACTTTAGGATAAATGAAGACAAAATAAAGTGAAATAAATAAATACATAATAAGGCCTATAAATGGTAATACAAATAATAAGGAAAATTATTCAGCAAGAGCGGCTCGAAGTGTGTGACTTGAGGCTCAACGTATTGCAACAGGGAAAGCTAATTCAACTTTATTAAAAAGAAGTTATCTTTTAATTTGAACGTTATTCGACATCAACCTTTGATCACAAAGCCATGTTATGCTTTACTGTTGGGGTGTTTAGTCATGGTAGATGCATCATCCCGGCAGGTCCAGTGTTGTTTGGTGTAGCATCACCACCAGTGTTTGGCAGGTGTTTTCTTCTTCTGGAGTTTAAGTTGAGGGTTCAGGATTTGGTTGGCTTGTAGTAACTTGAGTTGACTGGTGAATAAGGTTTAATCTGACTACATTCAAATCTTCAGCGGCGTTTACTTCAGAAACAAAATACTGTACATGTTTACTTCAAAATTAAAATACTGTACGTGGAAATCCAAGACTTAATGTTACAAATAAAAGAAAACAAACTAATGTGTCAATAAAAGATTAAATACGCATATACTTGGTTGAAAAACAAATAAAAGAAACGTCTTAAGAATTTTCCTAGAGTTTCTGAAGGCCAGCTCAAAGAAAAATCTCTCCGAGGATGTTTTATAGGTTTGGGCAAAGATGGGCAAAGTTTGCCTATGCTTTAAACCTTTTCACGCTGAATTACTGATGAATATTCAATTTCTTTGTTCTCAGGGGACTTTAGGTGTGGCTGGTGTTTACAGCCTGCAGCTTCTGGAATTTTTGGGGGAAGTTTAATTCTGAGTTTTTATACACAGAAATCACACTTCCAAGTCACAGTGGCCTAGTCTTTCACATTAAAGTTGTAAACAAATTTATGATATTTGCTGATTAATAACAGTTCTGCTGTAATAGAATGAATAAAAGAGTTAAAACAGCAATTCTGTGAGGTTAACACAACATTCAGAAACAAATATACACAACATATTTTTTTCATTACCTCTGTAACTTCAAGCATTCAAGTGCCATACATGATTAAAGTTAACATATATGTGATTAGATTAAACCTTCAGAAACATATTCAAATATAAATTCAACATAACTCTTACTTCATAAGATAGAAACATTCAATATGACTGTTGTTTAATGATACAAGAAAACTTCAACCTGAAACATATTTCTGCATTCCTATTACTTTGGAAAATTCACTCTTTCAATACAACTACTTATCTAATTTAATTACTAAAATATGATTGTCTCTGAGGTTAATAGATCAAAAGTTAAACACTTAGGTGATTCTAATACACAAATTAGTTACCAAATATTCATCAACTCTTAACATAAGGGAATTTAACTCGTCACCAGAGGGCAGTATTGTTACATGTAGTAAAAAGGTAACACAATCAACGTTTAATATCTCCTTAGTAGATAGTCACACAACTATTAAAGATATACCATTCTCCTTGTATTTACATGACAATTAACATTATATAACTTGCATAATGATTAAATATTTAATTTACATGACATTCAGGTTTGGCTCAGATTTGCAGGGAGGCTTCACAAAAGTCCTCAGGAATGTGGGTTAGAGTTTATGGCTTTGGTCTGTTGAAATACAAGAGTCTGTGTCCTATTTAAGGTGGGGGGGTTGTTTGGTCCAAGTGGCCTTAGGGTCAGCCTTATACTTTTAGTTTAGGCCATAATTCAAATTATTGATCAGAAATGGTTTCTCAGGAGGTCTGTTCAATCTCTATTTTGTCACAGTGTTTAAGTTTTGGGTCCTGCTAACAGACACCCACTTGGCAAAGAGGTCAGTTCAGGTTCCAGGGGTGAGGTATTCTCTGTGTCTCTGTTTGAAATTAAAGAAATGCTGTTTTACTCATGAATTATCTATAAATCATCTAAGTGGTCCTACACTGAAGACAGTTAGAATCAGCAGTGAACATCACAGCATTATAAATGGTACTTACTGAACACATCACCATTATGTACACCAAAACTATCTGTCTCTTTAGTGTTCAGCAGCTAGTCTCTGAGTCTGTCTGCTGTTTGCTGCTGGGCAGGTAGTGTACAGTGTCAGAGCTTTTTCAATGAAAATGAGAGTAGAGTTTACAGTCTGGAAAACCCAGATAATGAGATATAAAGAGACTGAAAAGCTCCGTAGAGATGAGGAGAATAATGGGACTATCCTCCTAAGAAAACAGGCAGCAGCATCTGTACATCGCTCAAATGACTAAAATAACCAATTTTAAGTTAACCTGACAAAGACCTCTAACGGCCGTGTGAATAACAATCGTCTTTCAGCAGTCTTTTCTTCAAGTCTTTTCGGGTGTGATGTATAGTGCTGTGTAGTTACTACTGAGGTCACTGAAATCATGTTCTCTGTATTTGTCTGGGAATTTTGGAGTTTTAGCAAATTCCTCATACAAATCATTTTTTTTAATAGTTGTATGCATTTGTGAACATATTGATAAACAATGTAGTTTTGCTGATATGGGGAAAAAAACAGGGAATATGTGTCATTTTGGAAAGCAACGACAATGATGACAATTGGTGACAAATCTCTGGGTTTGCCACCACGAACGAGCCCATTCACATTACACATAGTCGTTTGATCCGTTAATATATGAAAAATATATATGTTAATGCAGCTTTAAATAAATATGGTCAAATTAATTTAGCAATGCAACAACACGGCACATGGAAGAATGTTTATCAGAATGTTCCATCAAAAATATCTATATTTATATCAGTCAAACCCTACTAATAAAAAGGAGAAGTTAGTCTTACTAACCAAAACGCTTAGAATAGAATAGAAGGCCAGTGCTTTGCACATACTGAACAATAAATGTGTGCAATTGAAAAAAATCTCTTCAGCTTTGTTTTTAGCATTAAGCAGAAAAAAAAAAGACATTCACTGTCTATTTCTCCCTCCCTGCATGTGCACTGTGTAGTACATGCTACTACCAAGTAGGTTATCCTACACACTTAATCATATTAAATATTAAAGAGGGTTCTTTAAATAAAGCAGTGCTGTGAAAATTAGGCCCTCCACCATCGCTTTTTTTCTAATGCAGTGGGGAATACAAGCGAGCGAGAAGAAGAGGGGGAAGGAGAGAACGTGTTTGTACATGTACATGCAGCAGTGCTGTACACTAATGTTAAGTGTGCTGACGACTGCTGTGTTCTCTACTCACTTCACTATGCTTGGAGTTCGTTGTAGAGCGAAAAATGCCGTATATATCTCTATGATAGTGTTGAATTGTTTGCACATGTTCTTGTGTGCAGATGATATGAACATCCCAGTGACCTGCTTATGTGCTGTAATTAGCTGAAAGAGGCAGAGTGGGTCTGATGATATTCTATATGTTTCTTCTTGGGAACAAATCTCATGTGTAGGCCCAAACCCAGAATGAATATACCCTACTAACAAGTATTGTGGGATTATGTGTGTATTCAAGCCTGATATATCTTATTCCTCTATGTCATATAGCTCCACTGTTGTCCAATAATGACTAAAAACACATCAGTGAGCCACACTGTTGCCCTGAGTGAGATGTGTCTTCATTACCATGAACACACACACTGTAGTTTATTTTGATTCAATCGCAAACACACTGTCCTGTTGCTAGAAATATGCACAAAAGCAGATAATGTGGATTCTTCCACTGCTAAAAATAGTCCCATCAAATGCACTATTTCCTCCTGATTGAGTAACATTTGCTAAAAACTACAGTGACCAGCTGTTTTAGGAAATTAGTGAGTCTCTGGGAAGTGGCCAGTTTTTTTCTTTTTTTACTTTCCTCTGATCACTTTCTACATAAAAATGTGTATAAATTAAATACTGCCAGAAGCAAGAATATCATCCTTTTTAGCAAAAACTGGGCATTTTCTGATTTTGGATTTTTCTGTATTTAATTCATTCTCACTCACAAAATAACCATAACTATAATAACAGTCCCAGGGAGTCAGTAAAACACAGGTTATTTTTTACATGTGTCCATACATATTTTCATTGCACGCGTCATTGGGGTATGCTAAAATAGATATAAGATAAACAGTATTTTTGATTATTTCTGACATTTTTTTCATTTCAAGTATCTTTTCAAGTGTTTTTGGGGTCACTGCTGACTGCCACAATTTGTGAAGGGTTAAAAATTAAACTATATGAAGACTTTGATCTTCAGTAGGAAACAATGGGCTTGGGACTGAAAGCCACACACAGGAGACACATTGTTGGTTTTGATCGTATAATGGGATTTGTTGACAATAAGAAAATTAATAATAAGATGAGTATAGAACACTGGCCTTGTCTTCTCATGGAAACCATTTGAAGTGGATGAAAAGCTATAAATGTAATATCATATTTCTAACATCCCTCAAGTTTGCATACAGATGAGCACATTAGCTCTTTATATCCTTGTTATTTTCTTCTTCCTAATAATAACAGCTTGTTGGTAATGGTTTATTCATTCTCTAAGCTGCTTATATGAGATGTAGCCTCTTCACTATTTGATTATATGCTCAATTCAACTGTATAGTCTATATTCAGTATATATCATCCCAAGCACATTGTCCTGTTTACTCAGAGTGATACATTGCTCTCACTCTGACATCAGTGTCTCTTGCACTGCTCCACAAAGGGCTTTTATTTTGAAAGAGGAGCAGAGGGCAAAGAGCTGTGTGGAGCAGAATCATCTGCAGTATAACTGTAGGATGTGTTCACTCTGTTGACAGATGTAAAGCGAAGCTTAGCTACAGCCAGACATGTTGAACAGGTTTTAATAATCTGCTCCTTTTTCACTTTTTCATCATCGCCAATCACTGGTCAAGCCTTCATCTCTCATCAGGGAACTATTTCTAAATTGGTTTGTTCTCTGTTTATTATTATTTCTCTTTATGAGAATGAATGGATATCAGCTGTCATGAGTTGGATATCTTACGTTTTTATGTTGCCACCTGATGCAACGCAGTGTCAACACAGTATGCCTCTGGAGCTGCTTAACAGCTGCAGTGCTGCATGGGCTACATACAGTAATGTTGTAAATGACTGCATGATGGAATAATTATGTAAGTTATCTCATATCTGCTGTGTATTATCATTATTGTGTTGTATTTGACGCACTAACGGTGGGACAGCACGCTGTTCTGTGTTTGATTTGTTCTCAGGGAAGATAGCAACCGACCAAGGACTCAGCATACGTATATGCGACTCGTATGCTCAGCATACTATCGTTGTGAAGCGGAGACATCAGGAGGAGCTGGAGCCAGTCCGGACTGATTCCAGCCAGCACTTCATGGACAATAAGTTATCCTACACAAACAAGGACAGATGACATGTCACCTTTCTTGATAATGTATCTGAAACACGTCAGTGCTACTGCTACTTTCCCCTTTCCCTTAGAGCAGTAGTACTCATGTAACTAGGGAACTCCCAAAATGAATAAAAAGAGAGGGTCCGGCGAGATATGCCTCAGAGCGGTTGGAGATTGTAACTGAGCATATCTCTGTCTGTTCTCCTTGCAAGTATAAACTCTAACGCTGTGTGTCTTGTCCTCCTTTGTCCAGTATTTTACAATGTTTTAGGTTGCCTGAACCTGACATTAACTTGGTCCTTCGAGCCGGATGCCAACATACTTGAGGATCCCAGCTGGTGCGGTGGACTCCAGAAAGACCGTGGCCACGGCGGGCTCTGTAGTGTGAGCTCTTGAGATCCTTTTTCGAGGACTGGACATCGACCTGTCTGCTGGGATCTGACGGTTGACGGCATTCCGAGAGGGGGAGGGACAACAGCGGTGAGTAGAGTTTGGTTAAAAGAGTGAATGACTGAGGTTCATTGCGCGTCTTACAAGCCCTGAATATTCTAGACCCTGGCAGGTAACGAGGGACGGCGGAGTCCGAGAAATTCTGCGTGAGGACGGCGGAGTCCTGTAGCGCACTTAAATTCCGCATTCTCTGTTTAATGTTAAAAGAAAAATAAAAGGACGGCGGAGTCCTGTAGCACACTTAAGTTCCGTGTTTGTTAATTGTCCGTGTTTGTATTGTTAACTGTAAAAGTAAAGGACGGCGGAGTCCTGTAGCGCACTTAAATTCCGCATTCTCTGTTTAATGTCCGTTCTCCTTGCAAGTATAAACTCTAACGCTGTGTGTCTTGTCCTCCTTTGTCCAGTATTTTACAATGTTTTAGGTTGCCTGAACCTGACACTGCAATCTATGAAATCCAACTAATGATGACATGAAATAAGTTTAAGACAAGATGTATAAGTCTTGTAGTGTAATGTATGGTACACTAATAACCAGTGCTGGAAAATAGCTAAGTACATTTACTCAAGTACTGTATTTAAGTACAATTTTGAGGTACTTGTACTTTAATTGGGTATTTAAATTTTCTGCTACTTTGTAGTTCTACTCGAATGAAATAAGACGTCTTCTAAATTAGGCTGCATTATTTAAGATTAAACCAGCTGTTCCCAAACTTCACATAAAATCAGTGTATAGTTGTGTCTACTTGTCATGTTTCAGATGTCTGTGAGTTGTTGTTGTTGCTCCTCTAAACTTTGTTTCAAATAAATAAAACTCAAAGAGGTAAAACTCCAATATTTCACAAAAAACACAAATATGAGAGAAAGGTTCTGGAAAACAAATCCAAATGTATGTAATAGAACTTCTCCTACACACTCTGGTGACTCTTATTAAGTCCTAAAGTCCTTCTTATGCACTTATTCATCAGTATTAATCATGTACTTTATTAAACTTATTTAATAGTCACAGCCTGATATTCTGCAACACAAATACTTTTACTTTTAATACTTTAAGCAAATTTACCTAGTAATACCTCTGTACTTTTACTTAAGTAGGATTTTAATGCAGGACTTTTACTTGAAATTAAGTATTTTTACATTGTGGTATTGACACTTTTACTTAAGTAAAGGATCTGAGTACTTCTTCCACCATTACTAATAACTTTATGCTAAATTGACTGATTTAGGATGGCACTAAGATCTGAAAAATGACCCTCGATGACTTGATGAAGATTCTTCTAAGAAGAACTTCTGCAAATAAGTGTGTTTATCTCATTAAATAAGGGTTTGTCAAAAGAGATGTACATTATTTATCGCTCTGCTGATTCCCGTCCTTTTATTCAGTTCAGTTCAAAGATCTGTAGTCACAGACTTTTTAATTTGTTCATGGTTTTTCTAACCATGTCACAGTTCAACTGCATTTCAGTTCGTACTGCACATCAGTAAGTGAAAGCATCATGGTTCATGACGCCGTGCCACACTGATTCTGACTGTCTTCATTTCAGTAGTACACTGAACACAGTCAAGCACTGTTTGTGTGTGTGAGGTTAACAGCTCAGCTTCCAACTATCTGCAACAGAGTCGTCAAGCTATGACTGTTTCTGTCGCTTTCACAGTCATTTAATAAGCTTTTAAGTAACAAACTGAACCATGGCTGAGCTCCCAGTCACCACTGAGGAGAGTTCCACTGATAAAAGCTACTGATTCAGTCAGTGATAATGCTGATTCAGTATTGTCTGTTCAGTTTGATTCGTTCATACATGTATTGAACACCTCCATTTGTCAATTCTTTGGAATGAGAAATTTATGATAAAAAACCTTTGTTGGTTACAAGGCCTTTTTCATGAGAGTTTTGAAACCCACCAGTTTCAACCTCTGCAGGTCGTCATAAAGGTTTAACCTTCCTCCTGTACCCTGGGGGGTATAGAACACATCTCTGAAATGAATTTGCTTGATTTATTTTTTTTCATTTTAAAATTAATAGCTATAGTAACATCTATGGTGTTATGGGTCAGTTTTGACCCATTTATATTTTCTTCAAGAAAATGCAAAATGCAGAAAATTTTTGTCAGCAATAGAACTTAATATAAACACATTGAAACACAGAACAGGTCATAACACAAAATATTGATTTGCAAGTTCAAACAAACAAACAACAATCAAACAAATCAAACCAATAGAAATCAATAGAAAAACAATTACTACTTCCAAAACTATTAGAAAGCTAAATCAGAGTAAAAGTCTCTGTGTGCAAGAACATGCTTGTGTGTGTATGTATGAGTGAGCCTGTGTGAGTGAGTCTGTGTGAGTGACAGACATGCAGACCTACAAGTGAGACTACTTGGACCGGCCACCTGTGTACAGAAAGCAATGAGACGTATGGATCCTGTTTCCAGGGATAATTTTAACAGAATGTTAAATGTAATCTGGCACAACTATGGACACATAACAGTCATTAGAGACTTTCAATGAATTAGGTGATCAGCAGGAGCAGCCTCAGCACCAGTGACCTCCTCATCAGACTCAGATGTGTCTGTGTCTTCTGGCTGTTACTCCACATTGTCCTCTTCCTCAGAAACTTGCTCCTCTGCATCGCTATGCTGATCTGTGTCTTCTCCCTCATTTTCACCAAAAATCTTATCTAGAACTTGGCTCACCGTAAATCTTCATTTCATTTTTGTGTGCTGCAAATTAGAGATGTGCCCTCTGCAAGTCAAATGAGTGAGGTGACCTCACGTCTGGACATACCTGTTTTTGTTTGATTTGTTTTTTTGCAACTATACTGGACAAATGAGCATCCCCTGAAGCTCACATGATTGGGAGAGGAGGTGGCTGTCAGTGTGTTGGCTGACAGTGCACTTATGATTTCAATTTTGGCTCTAATTATTGCTTTATAATCTTATTTTTATAACCGGGTCGAAACCGACCCTAACACCACAAAGGACATAATTTTAACCAGAGCATTTTATAATGTAGTGAAAACATTTTTTTTTTGTTTAATTTTGTTGAAATCAAGGTTCCTGACAAAGTTAAAAAGCCTTGATGCAATAAACAATAAGTGATTCTTTTATGCTTTTAAAAACTAAAACGGGTCGGTGCCGACCCTAACACAAGAGAAAGGTTAAAGCAGGAGAAAACAATTTAGTATGTTTCCCAGCAACAAGGAAGTTACTGGGTGAAAAGTTCATAAATTCATAAAGCAGTTTCCAGACCAACAAAGCAAGAATCAGCTGCTTTAGTGATTGTTTGTATAAAATGCAAATCATGTTAATAACAATAGGCATCACTGTAAGTGTTTAGTGGTCTTGACATTTTTGATGATTGAAACATCAAGCTACTGCTGCAACACCAAGTCAGATAAATTTGTTGTGCTGGTTGTGAGCTCACATAAATACATAAATTTGTAGCAAAGATGGTCTTTTTAATTCGATAACTGCAGTTGATAGTGCCAGGTGACATGACCTCCTCATAAACGTGGATGTGTGTTCCCAACTTTGAAAGATGTACAGTAGTGTCAGGAGTGAGACTGCTGACTTGAGTTTACTGCGCATTTAGTGTAGCCAATGATAGCAACCAGAGGTTAAGAGACAAAACTGAATGAACAAAAAAGGGACAGGCTGAATAAGGTCAGTACAGTCATTCAGTGGGGGGAGTGTC
Source organism: Scomberomorus guttatus (assembly GCA_038419695.1). NCBI lineage: Eukaryota > Metazoa > Chordata > Actinopteri > Scombriformes > Scombridae > Scomberomorus > Scomberomorus guttatus. The sequence goes on along the minus strand of CM076464.1, from coordinate 2,723,406 downwards.
CTGATTGGATAATAGGTGGATGGTGATGAGTATCATTCAAAATGAACATCCCAAATTCACAAACCAAAAGGATGATAGAAAACAAGAGCAACAGAAAACAATAAAAAAATCAGGAGCAATGAACGAGTGATTATCAGTCTATAAACCATCCCCACACAGAAAGAATTCCAGACCCTCACTCCTTAATATAGGATCATTGTTTCTTGGGGCTTCCTTGAAATGTATTGCTATACATTCTGCTTTTTTTTATTACATGTTTGTGTTCAGTGAGTCTGTCATTCATTCATTCAGCGTGGGGACCATTTATACACATTCCTCTAAAGAGAAATCAAGTCACTGTTTTGTCCTGCTCTGGACCCTTATTAAGACCTATCCATTGTCTCATGAATAATCCATGTAACCAATAAAGGCTTTTTATCACACTTCTCACATTGCTCCTGCTCCTATACATTTTTCTTTAATAACACCATCATTTATTTATTGAATGACTAACCCTTTGATTCATCCATCCATCCATTTTCTGTTGCTTATCTGGGACCAGGATGCAGTGGCATCAGACTAAGTAAGGAAACCCAGACACCCTTCACCCCGGCAACACCCTCCAGCTCCTCCTGGGGGATCCCAAGGCGTTCCCAGGCCAGAAGAGATATGTAATCCCTCCAGTGTGTTCTGGGTCTCATTCCCTTTGAGCACATCACTATTTTTCTTAACCTGCATTTGGAGACCAGTTTGAGAAAAAATATTTTCCCTTTTCACAGGTATGAAATTGTGCATATGAAACACAATTTTGTGTTTGTTGACAACATATGACTCCTTCAGTGCCTTGCATATTTGAAACTGTCTTTACTGTGCTCTGTAGGAAAGTCCCTCACCACACACACAACTGAATAATGTATCTTCTTCATTAAAATGCTGGTTCGTCTACAAACAACATGCCTGGTATCTCTCTCTCTCCTGTCTCATTTCTCAAAGCCTTTAGAGTGCACATATGGACTAATGGAACATCCCTCAGGTGGAGAGAGGATTCATAATTCACAAAGTGAGAAAAAGTCATCATGGCTACAGTGTTGCTCTGGCAGAGAATGAAGATTCTGTTAGCACAGATGAACCTATGCCAAGTGTGCTCACTGTGTGACATGCTCAGTGTGATGGAGTCGATCCAAGAATGGCAGCACTGAGGGGCCTCCTGAGGCCCTGCAGGCGATGCTCTGTGTGTGTAAATGTGCATGTGTACATGTCTGTATGTGTCCATGACACACACACTCACATTATTAATGTTTTTAGCCATGCGTGTCCTACTTCTTCTCTGTGTGCTGCCAATATGGGCAAAACATACGGAGTGTGACAACATGGGTTTTATGCTTCATGCTGACTTTAGAAGCGTTGACATGAGAATGAATCAATTTAACACCCTTTGCATGATGAAAACTGTCCTCCAGTCAGGGATACAAGGAACATGTGCTGTCCACTGTACCTGGAAATATAACCTAGTGGTGAGTAAGTGAAATAATTACCGTGCCATTCTTTGTATTCTTGTCTAAGTGGAAAATCCTCTGCACCACAAATATAACTGTTATCTCAGGTAAGCAGCCATGGCAACACCTTATTTTCATGTCCACAATTTTCTAATAATTTCCAGAAACTTTGTGGACAGAACTAAGTTATTCGGTACTAATTATGGGGGAAAATGGAAACAATGTTCAATTGATACACTTCCAATTAAAGACTTCCAATTATTTGCCTATGTAAGCAACAGAGCACTGGTGTAACCAAAAATTATATTGTGGGTGGGCAGAGAAAAAATCAGGTCGGCCTTTTGCAAAAACTAGGCAACTATTACCATCCTTGTTAAATTACTGGTGTTTAATTACACACATTAATCACATTACAGGTTCTAATGCAAATAAAGTGGAGAAAATCATTACACCTGATAGAGGGCATGGCCTCATAGCACTGCCAGATAACGGTGCACACATGTGCACACAGACAGCGACGACACAAAAGCAGCATTAACATTAAACCATACATCCAGACACACAAAATAAACGAACAAAATATAACAGTAAAAAATATTTCAACTAACCGACTGGACATAACAGTATAACAGTCTGACACAGCAGCCAAATAACCATACTGTTACACACCTGCAGAAGCAGCAACATCCACTTTATAGGGTCTGACCAATATGTATAATAAAATAAAATAAACACAGAGACAGAAATGTGAATAACTTACCTGTGATGATTGTGCTACAGTCCATTGAGTTAGTCTGTTTTCTTTCAGGGACTGACATATGTGAAGAGTGATATCACTGTACAGCTTGTCATGTAGGGTGTGAAGGTGCTGTACGACACCACTCATCATGGGAAATATGTCACTGGGGTTTAAATTTACATCGAATACTTCATCAAGTGATGGAAAGTCTTCAGTGAACTGTCCATTAAACAGCTGAACAAACTTTATGCTCAGCATCCTTCACAGCCACTAAAAAGTGGCTGCTGACAGGTTGTTTTAGCAGTGAATTAGCAGCTGCGCTTGTCTAGTCACAGATCAGCTCTGTCTTGTAGAAGCTGAATTTGAACTTTTTCTATTCCTCATAGCACAAAGTCAAGAAAAGTGTTTTGTTTCACCGTTATATGAACTCAAGACTAACTAAAATAAAGTGCCTTTACTCTGACCTGCAGTTCTCCACTGAGTGACTGAGTTATTGCTGCCACTCAGAAACAGAATTATCTTCAAGTGGGAAACAAGACCATACCAAATAAAAAACCTTTCTTTTCAGTCAATCCAGACAAGATTAAAATATTATTTGTCGGTATTCATTCATTCAGCTTTGACCCTGTGTGTTTGAGTGGCTGCCCCTGTAGGTGGGCCCAGTTATGCCCACCTGTGGTTTCCGTATGCCAGAGAGTCTTTTAATCATTGCACAGTAGGTCAGCTGAACATGCAAAATGATGCTGAACTAATGAGGTAATCACTGTGCACATGCATGCACACAACAGCAGCAGAGAAGCAGTGAATGAAGCCCCAAGAAGAGTGTTCATGTGCTCAGAACATGATCTATCGTGAGATGGATCAATGTTTTTGGGTATTAATCCTCTTGATGCTCGTATTGATACTCAAAACAAGACTGAGATTTAACTGAAAATCTTTTGGGGAATGTGCAATATTAAAGGACCAGTGTGTAGGATTTAGTGGCATCTAGCCGTGAGGTTGCAGATTGCAACCAACTGAATACCCCCTCCCTTTCCAAGCATGAAGGAGAATCTACGGTGGCTGCGAAACTCGTGAAAAATGCAGAAGGTCCTCTCTAGAGCCAGTGTTTGGTTTGTCCATTCTGGTCCATTCAGATCCTCTGGCTTTTAATTCCCTGACCAAGAAGGTCCGGTCCCCCCCAGATGTTATAAATCTGGAGTTTGGAACAGTAAGTGAAGACTTGCCAGAGGATCTAAGGTTGTGCACTGGCTCATAAGGAGTCAGCAGGTCGGCAATGTATGAAGGAGCCGGCTCATGAATAGCTTTAAAAGTGCTCCCATCTGCACATGGAACTGATGCCACTCCATCCACCACTCCCTCAGCCATACCATCCAGCACTCTACCTACCCACACCAACACATCAGCCACTCCCTCTGCCACTCCTACACCTTGCCCCACCTTTAAGAAGGTAAGTCCAAAAAACTACCTGGTGGCAGCAGGTGTAAACTTTGAGAGTCTGACTAATGTCCTCATGAGTCCAGCCTTAGAGAAGAAGGAGAAGGTGATGCGTCGAATTCCACTGCCAGCCCGTGTCATCACCAGTGACCAATACCAATAGAGAAAGAAGAAAAGAAGAGAAAGTACAAGGAGGAGATGGCAAAGGAGGTGGAAAAAGACAAGTGCAGGAGGCAAAAAGACAAAGGAAACAGGCACCTCCTTTGCCATCTCCAGCCTTAGAGAAGAAGGAGAAGGTGATGCGTCGAATTCCACTGCCAGCCCGTGTCATCACCAGTGACCAATACCAATAGAGAAAGAAGAAAAGAAGAGAAAGTACAAGGAGGAGATGGCAAAGGAGGTGGAAAAAGACAAGTGCAGGAGGCAAAAAGACAAAGGAAACAGGCACCTCCTCTGGCTGAAGAAGATGGAGAACACTGTGCTATCTGCAATAGATGTCTGTAAAGATTCTCCATCATTCAGGTCATGGTTAGCCAAGGAGGGTTGAATCAAGTACAACTGGACTTGGTTGAAGATACTTGAAGACGTTTCGCCTCTCATCCAAGGTTTTTTTTTTCAGTTCTAACTGACTGGTGGGGAGTCCCAGGTATTTAACCTGTGGGTTATTATCAAGGTCATTGATGCCACTTGGTTTGTTAGTGCTCCTAAGTCACCTGAGGCCAAGTGTAAATGACAGTTGTTGGAGTTGTCACAAGGCCAAATGTGAATGGTTGTTAAGTCTCCTGGGAAGGGATGAAATAACTGGAAAATGGAAAATGAGGTGGTCACACACCTCAAATATTGAATTATTAGACTTTTATGCATTGTGAGGACTTGGTCTCAGCTATGTAGAAGCATTTATGGTGATGATGCCATGTGCCCAGATCCCACCAATTTGTGTACAATGTTATCATAACTGATAGAAATGGAAATAAGTTATAATAAACTGGTATTATCTTCTAACTGTTGTACTTTATGTTCATATTTTTATCATCTTGCCTCATGCACAATACATCTTTTACAAGTAAAAGCTATAATGATAATTCAAATCATATTCAATTATTATGATATATATACATGCATAAGCACAGAGACTTAAACAATACAGCTGCCTCAGATAATTTGACATTAATAGAAGGAACTTTGTATAATTTTATGTGCCGCCATCTTGTTCTTGTCTGAAGCAGAGAATGTGTACTTGCAATGAATGACTACGTTTGTGTGTAATGTTTCATCCTGCAAACACTGGCCTAGCTTGCTCTTTCTATTTTTGACATCATGTGAGCACTGCGTCCCACGCAGTGAGCCCTGAGGCCCACTGAGATCCAGACTCACAGTCAGTGTGACATAATACGACTTAATGACCGCAGCCCGCTCTGATGCTACGCAGGCATCACTGCTTCACCACCTTATCTTCTTGTTTTCATTTCATCAGCCTGCCCTGACCCTGTTTATAATGAAATACTGTGCTTATGTCAGTGTTGAGTGTGTCCCTCCAGAAGCTGAAATGAACCCTCTGTAGGGGAGTAAAAGGAAATCCTACATAGAGTTGTGTCTTTGCTCTGCACATATCCACAGTCAGGAAACCTTGCTATTTAACAATACGAGTGAGTATGTGGAGACTGGATGTGGATGATTGCAAGTGCTGCTCACTGAGATCGATTTACAGCCAGTGACTCATCAGCCACAGAACTCTGGGGGCCAAACAGGCTCCACTGAGAATCAGGATAAGTGGACAAAGAAGAGGAGGATTCATCAGTCTTCCTCATGATGATATATCATGGTCGTGCTAGAACAGTTATATTATTGAAAATTGTAAGTGGTTTAAAGTCACATTTTTGTCTTTTTTTTTGTTTTGTTTTAGTCCACATTTAGTCAGTGGAACTCAGAACTCAGAATGCATTGCACGCACCCCTTCCAATCAGACTGACTGACGTTTTTACAGCCAGCAGAGTGGCCGTTTAGCAAAGACTGAGCAGCATTATATCTCTTTACTGAGGCTTATTTTTATTTACAAAACATTTTTTCCTCATCAAGTCTGGATATATCGCACCCACGAACAAACAGCATGCTGGAGTCAGTTATGTCAATCATTGCAAATTTACCAAAAGCTGCACAGCTGCACACAAGCCAGAACTGCTGATGGACAGACAGAACACCACTGAGTCGGTTGTCTCCATTTGGGCTTGTTTTGGGATGTTGGGAAGGATGAAGGGTGAAAAACTGCAACCAAACATTGTTTCTTTAATCTATTTTTGACGATAATGAGCCAGACCCTGGATTGTGCTCAAACTAGATACAGCCGCAAAAGTTAACTTACAGGTAACAGTCGCTGTTCTGTATTCAGAGTTAAAGTCAGATATAATATTCTGTTACAAAACAAAGTCAGATTTACCGAAGCACCGCAAAGTTTGTTGCAGCATTGAGTTTTCAGTCTGTCTCCATTCTGTCTGACGATCCTTACTGGTCGCTGCTGCAAAGCTACCCCAGCTGCAACGCCTGTCTTTGGGCCTACTTTTCTCTATCGCTGGCGTAACATGGTAGCCAGAGTGTTTGGGAGACCCACATTTTACCATCCTTGAAGGCACCACTACAGAAGACGCAGCAGAAAGAGTCACCTGGTGCAACTTTTGCCGGCAAATGAGCAGGGAGCTCTGGGTGACGGCAACATCGAGGGAAGTTACACATTGTTCATTTGTATGTATTAGCCACTTTGTAATGATACAATGCTGGCTGAAAATCGGCAAAGTTTCCTGTTAATCTGGGTCAATTTCTTTATCCTGACGTGAAAAAATGCAATTCAGTCTCTTAACTCAAGTAACTCAAGTCTCTGTCCATGTGGATGTGGAGTCCTCGTGACTTGAATTCTTTCCTGTGTTCCTAAAATGACCCAAGAGGTCATTAAGTGTTTTCACATCTTGTTATTTTTGTTATCTTGTCAGCCTGGTCTTTCAGGAGATTGAGAGCACCACTGCTTGGTCTGGCCAGCCACAATTCTGTCATCCCCACTAGGAGAGATGAAAGGCCAAAGTTGCAGATCCTGGGAGTCTCTGAAAAGGTCTATTCAACCCATGGTTATCTCCTTGGTGATTCTATTCAAAAGAGAGAGGGCTGTCCTCCCTACAAACTAAAACTGTCAAATAAATGTAGTGGAGTAGAAAGTACAATATTTCTCTCTGAAATGTAATAGAGTGGAAATATAAAGTAGCATCAAATGGAAATACTCAAGTAAAGTACAAGTACCTGAAAATGTTCTTTAAGTACAGTACTTAAGTGTACTTAGTTACTTTCCACCATTGCCAGTCTTTATACTAAGCTAGGCCAATCACCTAACCACTCAAGCTCTGTACTCAACACAGACATGAGATTGATATCCATCTTCTCATCTCACTCTAGGAAAGAAAGCAAATCAGCATATTCCACAAAATGTTGAAATTATCTTTTTATTGGTATTAGGTAATGTGATGGTCGCACTCACAGCCACACAACTGATTTAAATGTTGTTACCAACATTTAAATCAGCTAGGTTTTGGCCTAGCTTAGTATAAAGACTGGCAATGGTGGAAAATAACTAAGTACACTTAAGTACTGTACTTAAAGAACATTTTCAAGGACACTCACACCTTAGTGTCTGTATAGTTTACATTTGTTGTTCATTTGGTTCATACTTACACTTTATTTAGCAGTTTTGACAGTACATTAGTTCTCTATTGTAGTGTGCACATTTAGTTAACTTCTGTCTTGGGTTACCAGTGCTGGGGGGGGGGCACTGTTGTTTGCCACTGCTGGAGGACATCTTGCCAGGCCTGAGCAAAAGCAGAGCTGTTAAATACAGGAAGTGGCCCATTGGACTCTACCAAACACCTGCACATCATGGGGAGAATGTAGTTCTTAGTTTAATTATTCTGTTTGTTTCTTTAGAATATATTAGGGTTTGGTACTTTTTGTTTTGGTTAATATTTAAATACGTTAACCTTTTGGAGGAGGTGTCCTGTTTTTTGTGTTATTTGTGGTTTGATTAGTAGTGTATTGTTTGTGTGTTACTGCTTTTGTTTCAAAATGGTCTGATCAGCTATTATATATGTTCCCTATTGTGGTCAGTTTGGTATGTTCAGTTTGTAAGTTGACATAGCATAAGTTGAGTTCTGTTTAGTTGACCTCTTTTATGGGCCCAGAACTTTATTTACACATCTTTTGTAAACATTTTTTTCTGTTTTTGGGTAAATAAAACCCTCTTTTTTTGAAATACTGCCTGTGACTCCTCTTGCCTGCCAGTCCCTACAGTTAACAACTCACAGACAGAGCTTTGACATTATTTCATTATTTTAAGTGCAATACATACTGTCTAGACATCCTTATATTGTCAACAGCCGTAAACAATGTTTACTCTCCAACTAGAAGAAGAATCCTTTCAGATAAAAAGTCATATTATGACAAAATTCCCTTTGCACATGAATTGTGTTTACTGGACTGGTGTTCATTTAAGTCACCTGTACAAATGAACAATGAAAGATTCAAAAAGGATTTATCCAGCTGTGCAAGTGTCTTCAGATAATGCCACTGAGTGCATTGTCAACATGTCTGTGTCCTCTGAGAAGAAGGATTTTTTGATAAGAATACTTGATTCTCTATGTCTCACACCACCATTCTTGTCGTCATCATCCGACAAGAGCAACACAACATTTGCCTCATTAAAACCATCCCCACAGGGCTGACTGTCAGTCATCTCCACCTGTTACATTCAGCCAAACCCCCTGCAGATGCTGGTTTCAGTGTAATTGACAGTGCAGGGGATTTAGCCTATGGTAAGGGGAATGCATTCTTCTAAACCTCTATTCCCTATCTCCTTAACTACCCGCCAATCCATCCACCCCCATCCTCTGTCTCTCTGTGTCATTCCCTCTCCTCTTATTCTTACAGAAGAAAAAAGGATGAAAGCGGCAACCCTGGTAGGTGCCTGGAAGTCTCGGGAGGTAGATTACTGACATGGCAATAAGTAATCAACCTCCCATTCAGCCTTGCAGCCTTTCATTCATGCACAGTGAGGCAGGACTGTGAGAACGCTGCATCCACACTGTTGAAGGGGAAGTACATAAGGCTGCTGTTTCTGCTGGATGGAAAGATGGTGGAAAAACATACAGATGCTATGAAGGAATGTAAATTTGATTACACCCCTTACCTTCATGTGGGACTCCTAAAAGTCAAATGCAAATGAGTGTGATGAAAGTATTGTGACATGCAGTGAAAGATTAAGATATGCCAAGCATGTTTATTTGTGTTTGAACCTTCTCTGATGATAACACTTCTAAATCTAGGAAAGTGTGTACCTTCTTAAAGGTTGTAAAAATATTTTCAGATTTTGTATCATAACTATATTATTATATAACTATGTATAAGAACAGTTCATCATATGAATTGTTTTGCTATAAAAAGCTGCTACACCTATAACTTATAATTCTAAAAAGAAGTCCTCCAAAACGACCAAATATGTTTTTTGACCATGTGACTCCAGAACGACACATAGAAGCATTTTCTAATCTGGCGCACCTATCGGCAGTAATCGGTTTTTTGCCTGTGTTTTCCAAAACTGTTACAAATCACTGTTAAAAAATAATTATGTTTTATGATGTGATAAAATGATGGTAGGAAGGTTAGATAAACATGTGGTATGGGTTAAAATGACTACTTCCTTAAAGTTAGGCAACCTTCATTGTCATGGCTACAATAATAACCATGGGGTTAAGGTTAGCCAGGGTCGTAGTTACGATTTTTTTAAAAATGTCCTGACTCACAGTTGGAAATGTGACACTCACAGTTGAACATGGGAAGTAAACAGAGGTCTCCTGTGGCAAAGTCCACTGTTTGCAAGTTAGGGTGAGACTATCCACCCAACCCACCACCTCTGAATGAGGAAATTTCTCAATCTGACATCTGAACTGTACCACTGCTCCAGGTCATAATTACTATGGCTGCTAGATGGCATCTGTCACTCAAACATAACTTTTTTTGGTCGACTGACATTACGATTGCACTGTAAATGCACCCACATTGCATTTTGTGTGTATATTTTTTTGTTTATTTTTTTGTCGTCTGTTAGGCAGTATACTGCAGAGAGCTGACAGGAAATGAGGGCAGAGAGAGGGGATGACGTGCAACAGGGCTTCCCAGGCAGGCTTGAACTGGGATGTGATTACATGGTCAGTGTCTTAAACCCCTAGGCCAAAAGGAGGCCCCATTTTATTTTGGTCAATGTTCATTTGGTCAATGTTAATCCTACCTTTGTTGTAATCTTTAGTGTTGTTTGAGGCTTTTAATGTTGTTCTAATGCATTTATTTTCCTTAAAGCACTTTAAAATTATCTGTTTATTAAAGGTTCTTTATATTGCCATTCCTAATGTTTTATATTATATATATATATTCAGAACAACTCTTCATCATATTATCATAAAAAGCTGCTACACCCATAACCTCCAGCAAAAAACTGGAATTGAGGGTAGTGGAACAATAGCTAGCCAAGAAGTGAGGCAAGATTCCAGCAGTGTGTAACTCCTTTGATGTTCCTCCAAAATGAATGTGCTACAGGTAACAGTTTACTATCAATAAATCATCACCATATTTTGACACAAGTAGAACTACCAAAAACTAAATAGGCTGTTTTCTGATTGTCAGCAACCAGGCCAGAAAATCACAGCTGAGCATTGTCTGAATATAAAACCAAGGAGTCAGCCCAGCCACCCTGACCACATTCATAACCAACCCTAAACTTAATCATCCCTAACTTATACAAGATATGACAACTCATCCATATTTAACCTAATACTCCAACATAACAATTTCAATCAGCAATTTGATTTCGATTTTTATACAGTGAACAAGTCCATGGAATCCATTTATGGGGTAGAACACTAGACCTATGCTGTGTCTCAAGTCACATACTTCTGTTAGTACACCTCCACTGTGTACACTATGTACTTACTTGTGTAGTGCACGAATTTCGACAGGGTAGTGTTGTCCGTTGTACTCTTACCAGAAATTCAATTCAATTCAATTCAATTTTATTTATATAGCGCCAAATCACAACAAACGTTATCTCAGGGCACTTTACACATAGAGCAGGTCGAGACCGTACTCATTTATTTACAGAGACCCAACAATTCCCCCCATGAGCAAGCACTTGGCGACAGCGGCAAGGAAAAACTCCCCTTTAACGGGAAGAAACCTCAAGCAGAACCGGGCTCTAGGTGGGTGGCCATCTGCCTTGACCGGTTGGGTTTACAGCGAAAGAAGGAGGGAGGGGAACGGGGGAAGGGGAGAGGGGGGTGGGGTGGGGAGAGACACAGAGAAGTATAATAACAACAACAACAATAACCATAACAACAGTAATGTAAGTAGAGCTATGACTTTATAATAGTAATAGCAATAATATCAGTAGCAGAAATGGAAGCAGGACATCCACAGGACCACGCCACAGTCCCCACAGCCATGGCCCACCGTTCAGCCACTGGATCTTCCTGTGAGACGAGAGAGCACAGAGACTCCGGGGAAGAAGTCAAGTTAGTAACATGCATTAAAGGTACATGAAAGCATTAAAATGGAGAGGAGGAGGAGGAGAGAGGAGAGAGGAGCTCAGTGCATCATGGGAAGTCCCCCGGCAGTCTAGTCCTATAGCCGGTCCAAGGCGAGCCTGGCTGGCCCTAACTATAAGCTTTTTCAAAAAGGAAAGTTTTAAGCCTACTCTTAAGCGTAGAGAGGGTGTCTGCCCCCCGGGCTGAATCTGGAAGATGGTTCCACAGGAGAGGAGCCTGATAGCTGAAGGCTCTGCCTCCCATTCTACTTTTAGTTATTCTAGGAACCACAAGTAAGCCTGCATTTTGGGAGCGCAGTGCTCTAGTGGGGTAATAAGGTACTATGAGCTCTTTAAGATATAATGGCGCCTGACCATTAAGAGCTTTATAAGTAAGGAGAAGTATTTTAAATTCTATTCTGGATTTTACCGGAAGCCAATGTAGTGAAGCTAAAATAGGAGAAATGATCTCTTTTCCTAGTTTTTGTTAGTACACGTGCAGCTGCATTCTGGACCAGCTGGAGAGTCTTTAGGGTCTTGTTAGGGCAGCCAGACAATAAAGAATTACAATAATCCAACCTAGAAGTAACAAATGCATGGACTAGTTTTTCTGCATCTTTTTGAGGCAGGATGTGCCTGATTTTTGCTATATTACGTAGGTGAAAAAAAGCAGTCCTTGAAATTTGTTTTATATGATGGCTGAAGGACATATCCTGGTCAAAGATAACTCCCAGATTCCTTACGGTGGAGCTGGAGGCCAAGGTAATGCCATCCAGAGTAGCTATGTCATTAGATAACGTGTTTCTAAGGTGTTGAGGGCCAAACACAATAACTTCAGTTTTGTCTGAGTTCAGTAGCAGAAAATTGGCAGTCATCCAGGTCTTTATGTCCTTAAGGCACGCTTGAAGTTTAGTTAACTGATTTAGTTCATCTGGCTTCATTGATAAATATAATTGGGTATCATCAGCGTAGCAATGAAAATTTATGGAGTGTTTCCGAATAATATTACCTAAAGGAATCATATATAAGGTGAACAGTATTGGTCCAAGCACAGAACCTTGTGGAACTCCGTGTCTAACTTTTGCATGGATGGAGGATTTATTGTTAACATGTACAAACTGAAGTCGATCTGAAAAATAAGATTTAAACCAGCTTAATGCAGTTCCTTTAATACAGATTAAATGTTCCAGTCTCTGTAACAGGATGTGATGGTCAATGGTGTCGAATGCAGCACTAAGATCTAACAAGACAAGTACAGAGAGACGTCCTTTGTCCGATGCAGTTAGGAGGTCATTCGTAACTTTCACCAATGCTGTCTCTGTGCTATGATGCGCTCTAAAACCTGACTGAAAATCCTCAAATAAACTATTGTTATGTAGAAAGTCACATAACTGATTGGCAACTGCTTTCTCGAGGATCTTAGAGAGAAAGGGAAGGCTATAGTTGGCTAAAACGGCTGAATCCAGTGTAGGCTTCTTAAGAAGAGGTTTAATTACAGCTACTTTAAAGGACTGTGGTACATAGCCTGTTACTAGAGACAGATTGATCATATCTAGTAAAGAAGTGCTAACTAAGGGTAAGACTTCCTTAAGCAGCCTAGTTGGGATGGGGTCCAAGAGACAGGATGATGGTTTAGAGGACGAAATCATTTAAATGAATTCACGAAGGTCGATTGGAGAGAAACAGTCTAAATATATATCGGGTTTAGCAGCTGTTTCTAAGGTTCCTGAATTGGAGGGTGAATCAGTGCCTGTTAAGGGCAGGAGGTGATGAATTTTGTCTCTAATAGTTAGAATTTTGTCATTAAAGAAGCTCATAAAGTCATTACTACTGAGAGCTATAGGAATACAATAGAGTTATGACTCTTTGTCAGCCTGGCCAAAGTGCTGAAAAGGAACCGAGGGCTGTTTTTATTCTCCTCTATTAATGATGAATAATAGGCAGCTCTGGCATTACAGAGGGCCTTCCTATATGTTTTAAGACTATCTTGCCAGACTAAACGAGATTCTTCCAGTTTGGTGGAACGCCAAATCCTTTCAAAATTTCGCGATGTTTGCTTTAATTTACGGGTTTGGGAGTTATACCATGGAGCTAGCTTCTTATGTTTTATTATCTTCCTTTTTAAAGGGGCGAGTGTTGTTCGCAGGGAGCCTGCGGTACTATCAACGAGATTATCAGTTTCAGAGGAACTAAAGTTAGCATAAGACTCCTTTGTAGTATTGGGATATGGCACTGAATTTAGTACTAGTGGGATCGCTTCTTTGAATTTAGCTACAGCACTATCAGAAAAACATCTAGTAAAGATGTTTTTGTCTAATGGCGTGTAGTCTATTAATAGGAATTCAAAAGTTATTAAGTAATGGTCTGAAAATAGGATTTTGTGGAAAAACTATTAAATGTTCAATTTCAATGCCATAAGTCAGAACAAGGTTGAGGGTGTGGTTAAGACAGTGCGTAGGTTTATTTACACTCTGAAGCCAATTGAGTCTAATAATGAGATAAACGCAGTGCTAAGACTATCAATATCGACGTCCACATGGTTATTAAAGTCACCTACTATAATTACTTTATCTGTACAAAGGACTAAGTTTGATAAAAACTCTGAAAATTCGGATAAAAATTTAGAGTACGGGCCAGGAGGGCGGTACACTATAACAAATAGAATTGGCTGTAAAGTTTTCCAGGTTGGGTGTGAAAGACTAAGAACGAGGCTTTCGAATGAGTTATAATTAAGTTTAGGTCGAGGGTTGATTATTAGGCTTGAGTTAAAAATGGCTGCAACTCCACCTCCTCGGCCGGTGTCTCGAAGAATGTGAGTATTAATATGACTTGGAGGAGTGGATTCGTTTAGGCTAACATATTCTTCATGACACAGCCAGGTTTCAGTAAGACAAAATAGATCAATATGATAATCTGAGATTAGGTCGTTTACTAATACAGCTTTGGAAGACAGAGATCTAATGTTTAAGAGTCCACATTTAATTCTCCTATTTTGTTGCACTGTGACATTGGTGGTGTTAATTTCTATTAGATTTTTATGAAAGAATCCTCTTCTGTTTACTTTAGAGTTAATTGATTTAAATGATTTGAGAGGTCAGGGGACAGACACAGTTTCTATGTAGTTTTGGGTGGGTAACCGCTCTAATGGAAGCGCAGAGAAGCGTGTAGGACTGCAGCTCTGCCTCCTGGTCTCAACTCTGGGTTGTCATGGTTTTGGTCTAATAAACTCAGCCATATTTCTAGATATGAGAGCTGCTCCATCCAAAGTGGGATGTATGCCGTCTCTCCTAATCAGACCAGGTCTTCCCCAAAAAGTCCGCCAATTGTCTATGAAGCCCACATCGTTTTCTGGACACCACCTCGACAACCAGCGGTTGAATGATGACATGCAGCTATACATGTCATCACTGGTCAGATTTGGCAGGGGCCCAGAGAAAACTACGGAGTCCGACATAGTCTTTGCATATGTACACACCGACTCAACATTAATTTTGGTGACCTCCGATTGGCGTAATCGACAGTCATTAACGCCGACATGGATAACAATCTTACCATATTTACGATTATCTTTAGCCAGCAGTTTTAAATTAGATTCTATGTCGCCCGCTCTGGCCCCAGGAATGCATTTGACTATGGTCGCTGGTGTCGCTAACTTCACGTTTCTCACTATGGAGCTGCCAATAACCAGAGTTGGTTTCTCAGCGGGTGTGTCACTGAGTGGGGAGAACCTGTTTGAAACGTGAACTGGTTGGAGGTGAACCGCGGGCTTCTGCTTAGGACTATGCTTCCTTCGGACAGTCACCCAGCCGCCCTGGCTTCCCGGCTGCTCGGGAACCACCGGGGGAGTAGGAGCTATGCTAGGAGCTATGCTAGGTTGGCTAGCACCGGGGGCTGGGGGCTGGCTAACATTAGTTAATGATTTGTTTTCCATGGTGCGGAGCCGCGCTTCCAATTCACTAAGCCTCGCCTCCATCACTGCAAATAAACTACATTTATTACATGTACTAATGTCACTAAAGGAGGTGGAGGAATAGCTAAACATATGACACACCGAGCAAGAGAGAGCGGGAGAGTGGGAGGGAGAGAGAGAAGCCATCGTTAACTGCTTAGCTATGTTAGCTGCTAAGCTAAAACAGCAGAGCTAAAACAACTAACTACTATGGATTTAGCAAGAGAAGTCGCTAAAAGAAGGAGAGAGCTAGGAGTGCTTGTGCAGAACTAGCGTACGTTTAAATATACTGCAGGTATTTTATCCACAGTGATGAAGAATAAAGCAAAATTTAGCTAAGCTGAGGGCAGCAAAACATTATCGGTAAACACAGTCAACAACCGGAAATGACACAATACGCTTAACGTAGCACGTCAGCGAAATGATGATAGCTAGTTCGCAAGCTAGCATTAGCGTTAGCATTTGTTTTATCGTTCTCAGTACCTAATCATTACAGACTGCTAAATTAACCCAATAAACATACTGATGGCTTATATCCGACAACAGTATAGTGGTGCTCAGTGCAAAAAACACATGTATAACTTACATTTGTATAATGTGGCAGTGTTCACGGTAGTTACAACGTCCTCAGCCGCCATTTCCAGTTTGTAAAGTGGTCCCTCCCCTTCCACTGCATAGCCAAGATGGCGACCATTGAGGGCGAGAAGTGTCCACAGTTCCACACTCAACTTTTTAACCGTTTTGAGTGCACCATCCAAGTACTCATAGTGCACTGCATTTTTCCATACTTCTCAGTGTGAACACACTTATGCACTCAAAATATTAAGTGTAAGTACAGAAGTACGGAGGTTGAGCCACAGCACTAGACAGGTCCTCCAGACTGTTGGTGGGGTGGTGAAGGAAGCAGTGTTCATTACAATGACAGTGAAGAGATGTAAATACCCTTCAACTTGAATGATAATTGGTTTACAGAAAAGCTAGCAAGGATACACTAGTGAGTTTATTAACTATAACTAGTGGCTATGGCTATTAGATAAGGATGGCAGCTGGGCTATTGAGCGGGCCCACAGTATTCAGGGGTGCCGCTCCCTGAGGCACTGGGGTTGGGTCAGCCTGTTGCTGGTAATAAGGCTGCTCCTTAGCCTGGCTGTCATGTTATGGAGGGGGTGGGAGGTGTTTGCCATGATCACCAGCAGTTTTGCCAGCAGTCTTTCCTCCACCACTTCCTCCGGTGTGGTCAGCTTCGAGCCAATGACAATCCCAGCTTTTTTTATGAGTTTGTTGAGTCTGTTGGCGTCCTTTGCCTCCCCAGCACACCACAGCAAAGAATATGGCGCTCGCCACAACAGACTGATAGAACATGTGGAGCATCTTATGACACACATTAAAAGATCTGAGCCTTCTCAAGAGTGAGCCAGCTCATGCCCTTCTTGTAGATGGCCTCAGTGTTGGTGGACCATTCCAGTTTGTCATTCAGATGAATACCCAGGTATTTGTAAGTGTTAACAATCTCCACATTACTCCCACTGATGCAGACTGGAGTAGGTGGGGCCTTCTTCCTTCTAAAGTCCACCACAATCTCCTCGGTCTTGGTCACGTTCAGCTGCAGGTGGTTTTCTCCACACCACTTCACAAAGTGGTCGACCAGGCCCCTATACACCCCCTCCTGTCCATCATCCACACATCCCACAATGGCAGTGTCATCCAAGAATTTCTGCAGATGTCATGATTCAGAGATGTACCTGAAGTCTGATGTGTAGAGCACAGTCCTCTGAGGAGCCCCGATATTGCACACCAGGCATGCAGACACACAGCCCTGTAGCCTCACAGACTGCGGTCTGCCAGTCAGATAGTCCTCCAGATAGTCCTCCATCCATCATGGGGGCGTCCACCTGCCTAACCTCCAGTTTTTCCTTCAGCAGCCTGGGCTGGATTGTATTAAAGGCACTTGAGAAGTCGAAGAATGTGATCCTCACCGAGCTGTTGGGTCTGTTGAGGTGGGAATAGGCCCTCTGCAGCAGGATTATAATTGCATCGTCACCACCCACATGTGGCTGATACGAAAACTGCAAGGGGTCTAATGAAGGGCTGACAAGTGGTCTGAGGTGTGTTAGGACCAGTCTCTCCATGACCTTCATTATGTGGGAGGTTAATACAATTGGCCTGTAGTCATTAAGGACTATAGACATGATGTTTTCCATAGACAAAGTGAGTAATCTCATTCAGTAAACATGATGTCATCCTTAGCAACAGGGTCAACCCCGCCCATTCTCTTAGCTTAGGAGTTCTATCAGTTCGTCAGTAAAAGTTGCTCACAGCTGCTTTGTGAATAGGCTTATTAGAAAACTCTCAGTGCTGTTTAGGAGGACTCCTAAAGGAAAAATAAAATCTTTTGTGAATACAGCCCCAGGAGGGTATGTGAGATACCAAGTTTGAGTTCAAATATGAACCTTTGATTATATGACATCAATAAGGCCAAGACATTTTGTTAAATTCTGGAAGGCAGTGCAAAAACAATGGACGCAAAATTATCCCATATTGAATTTTATCGTGACAGCATCATTATACTGTATACTGTTGTCTAAGTGAATGATTGTTGTCATCTATAGCAATCAAAATACAGCCACAACCATGCTGCGCCATAATTTGGCTGAAGTCATGCTGGTTGTGTGCGTGCATGTATCTGTGTGTGTCCATATGTGTGTTGGTCCATGTCCAGCCTCACCAGCACAGGGTGTAATTGTACAGGGAGTGTGAGCACTGCCACAGGGCTAAATGATGGTAATGGATCCAGAGACCTTCCATTATGTGAACTGGGAGGACAGGCGAGACAACAGAGCCCTGCACTGACTGAGCAGCATACTGTTTGACAGACACAGCTGCTGCTACATCAAGGCTTATATTGTTGATAATGGAAGGATCCAAAGTACAATAGTTTCCACACAAGTCTTGTCCGACTGTACAATATGTCGTCATTTTTCAACATTCACCGCCACTATACGGCTCATATTCCCATGATCCATAAAAAAGTTCCTCCTGGGCAGACTTTCTTGAATGTTACTGTGGGTACTCATGATCCCCACAGGATGAATCCTAATGTGTTAGTGACACCCTGGCCTTCCCTCCAGCACCACCCTCAGGCCCCTGCTTCCTTTGTACACAAGTAGTATTTAATCAAGCGGCAACCTCTGGAGCTGAAAAATGAAGCCAATGCGTTAAGTGCCAAAAACTGCAGTTCTTGGAATGACCACTTGAGGCTGGCTCCAAAAGTGAGTCAATCCCATAGACCCCCATGTTAAAATGCCCAACAGCAGAAATAAACATGTTTACAGCCTGGTACAAAAAATGGTTTTGGTATCTATAGCTAATTTCCCCTTTCATGACAACTGTACAGGGGGTGAATTTTTTTTATAACTCACCCATATAAATTTTATTAAGCCATAAAGTTATGCATAATTAAGGACGTGGCCGCTTTGAGTGACAGGTCGCTAGCCACTATGTGGCTTGTTTCAGCAACCAGGCTTCATTCCACCCACCTCAGCTCCACCTCTTTGTCAGACGGAGTCAGGCACTGCCAAGATGGCGATGCCTGGAGCCGCCCACTTTGAGCTTTAAAACTGTTCTTCAGAAACCAGTGGGTGATGTCATGGTGGCTACGTCCATATTTTTTACAGTCTATGTATTTAATACATGTCTATAGAATTAACAGAGTGCTCCACAGATGATGATCGGTTTCTATTTTGGAAACTCCAAGTGCTTTACTATAACACCCTCAGGTCATGTCAACTGTAAACAAGATATCTAATGACTGGATTGCAATTAATTTTACTTTGGATACTGGTCCCTGGAAGATAAACACTGCTGAATTTGGTGGCACCTCAGTCTTTCCTCCATTTACATTTTTTATTCACTTTTCCTGTCAGCCAAAGTGTGATCACATTTGAGTAAATGAAACTGTTTGGTTTTAGTGTGTTTGAGAGAGGATCTGCATTTTATTTTTATACTGTTTTTCCTTTTTTAAAATGAGTAATCCAGTTTTAAACCAGAATAATTGGTCTGCCGTAGCAGGGTTTTTGACAACAGGTGGCAGTGTGAGACCATGGTTTGCCTCAGTGACTGTAGTCAGGAGCATGCACAGCTGTCGTCTCCTCACAACTGCAGACAATTCAGCAACGGCAAGCCACGTTTCTCTGTCTCACGTTCCTTTCCTGTATTTCAGGTTAGTAATGTGTCAAAAACTTCCAGAAATTTCTGTAGTCCATCAGCTACTGCTAAGAGAGTTTAAGTATGTTTGTCTCACTTTTACAAAAGTGGCAACCGCTGAGAGTAACAAAAATGGCGCTGAGCGCATGCACATCTCTTTGTTAGTTTGGGCCACACGTCTCCACTATTTTGGTTAATTTTACATACTGGTTGGCTCCATAAATGTTAGAAACTGTGTTGGAAACGGTGTATACAAGTGTATACATTTCTAAAGATGTTCAGTTACTAGTATTGTTATGTTCAAGTCCAGGTGATACTTGGTAGCATCTGTGTGTTAGTGCATTTGTGATGCAACTATAGCCAAAATGTATTTGGAAATATGTGTAACCAGGTGTTAAAATCATAATATCTATGGGAAATAAAATCCATGTTGCACAAGTTCTCTGTTGTTGCTATCCGGCTAGGGATGCTTACTTTGGACAGCAGGGGGTGTGGGTTTACCATTTATTGGAGCGGTGTGCCTGCTGAGTGGACAGGGAATGCTGGGAAAATACAAGAAGTACAACATAACGCGCTACTTTTTGCTGGGAATGACCACTGGTTCCAACAGTGAGAATATTTCTCGAGTATCTTATATTGTTTTGTGATTATCGTGCACAATGCTGTAAAAGAGTGGTTAATGTCATTTGATGCATTTAAAAAAAGCCACATTTTGTGTGATTATTTTGGTAGGATTGCAGATGTTGATGGATTGAAAACCTCACACGTGTGGAGCACAATTTGCTATCCGTGAATTCGGTATGAAACAGTTTGGTTATTTCTGTTTTGCATTTTTGTTTTGCATTTTTGTTTATCAAATGTATAAAGCAAAATGAATGTTGCTTTCTCTGTGAACTGAAAGGGTTGCTAAATTTGATATATTAGCGCTGATATGTTAGAGAGTTTAGTGTGGTGAATGTTTCTGTGTTCTTCTGTTTAGAGGTGCCACTGCCGTATTTGTGCTGTACTAGTACCCCGTTTGAGCCACATTTGGTGCAAGTCTGTCACCATTTCTGGGGTATGTTTTGTGTGCTGGAAGGGTACTGAGTTTTTTTATTTATTTGTTTTTTCTATTTTTCTAATTTTTTCTTTTGTAAATTTGAAAGCCTGGCCTTTGGTGGAAACCAAGATTTTTCTACAAGTTGCTTTCCATAATTGGGTAACAAAAAAGAGAATAAAATCTCCACGAATTAGCATTTGAAGTTGTGTGTTCACTTTATCCCCGGCTTCAAATCAATGTAGAGATATGAAAGTGACGTAGAGACAAAATGTGTTTATACAGGGTTTGACATTTCATTCTTGTACATGTTTTATGAACATGGAAAATATGTCTAGAGAGACAATGAATGTCCAGTAATGGTAAATACTGGTTAATTGAGGAAAAAACGGCAATGCACAGTATACAGTGAATGAGATGTAAATAAACAACTGCGGATGATTCAGCAATGGCAAGCCACGTCTCTCTGTCTCACATTTCTTTCCTGTATTTTAGGATATAAAAACTGCTTAGGGGTGCTTTGCCCTCTTGTATGTTAGTGTCAAAAGAGAAAGGAGGATTCCATCCTATTTTAAAGACTATGAGGTCAGCTTTATTACAAAACAAGATGGAGGTCTGCCACCTCAACATGCACATGAGGCAGACATCTCTGACTGTGACCAGTTCTTCTTCATCCTGCAGCCAGAGATCTACTCAGGCTTTAAGAGAGGCGATAAATCCTGCACAGCTAGCTGCCTTGGAGGAACAGGTTAGACAGATGGAGCTACATGAACTCCACAGGCAGCAACATGAGGAGGAGGAGGCAGAGAAATATTACGGGAAGCTGGATGACCAGAAGCACAGTGGCCTTCATTCTCAGCATTCACAGATATCGGTTGATCCGTCATATCGGCTGTTTGATCCTCCAGTGCAACATTCGTTTTGAACTAGAGCCAGGGGGCTTTCCTTTTTCCAAGTTCAGCATCTGGCAGCTATTCTACAGCAGTCCAGTGGGTCCTGGGTATCACCCACGGAGCCTTCTTGCTCCACCTCAACAGCAGGTTCCTCTTCCACAGCCTGGCAGCAGTCCAAATTTGAGTGAGCTCCTAGTCTGCTCCTGTTATGGCATTCCAGAGCAATGGCTTCCATGCTTTGAGTCTGGTAAGGAGAGTGACTTTCTTCAGCCATATACTGCTGCAATAAGAGCTTTGGATTCCAGGTATGGACAGCCACGTCAACTGATTCAGATTGCTCTGTGAATCCTTCATTGAACACTACTTGCAAAGGGGCATCCTTGGTGGATGTTTCAGCATGCAGCACCTGGAAGGATGCCACTGCAAAAGTAACCCTTCTCCTTACAACTACTTCAACCTCTAATCCTTCACTCGATGCTGAAATAATCCTTTTGAGGAATGCCCAGGTGAACAGTTTCCTGGCGGAACTATCAGCAACTACAATCAGACAAATCTATTTAATCTTAGCTCCAGAACTCGATCAGTTTCTTGGTGTTATCTGTGTTGGAGGATGGTCTCCTGATATCCCCAGAATGACAGATTTGCGACTGGCTAGACTTAGATTGTTTCAACCTGCCTTCGGGTCTAACGGTGTTGACTGCTTTGTGCCATTCCAGGCAAAGGTGGGCAGAAAATCTGAAAAGTGCTGGGGAATAATATTCAAGTGTATGACAAGATGCATTCATCTGGATATCCTGGAAAGTCTCAACTCGGATACCTTTCTTATGGCCTTCAGGCAGTTCATAGCGAGGAGAGCTAAACCCTATGAAATCTTCACTGACTGTGGTACCAACTTTCGAGGAGGATACGCAGAACTGAAAAGGACATTCTGCGACATGGTGCCTGCACTTCAGCGGCAACTCCTGCATCAACAGGTCAAATTTCAACCCTTCTAGCTCCCTGCAGTTTGGCAGTGTCTGGGAAAGAGAAATAAAGTCTATGAAAGATGCTCTGAGGGTGGTGCTGGGCAGCAATTTGTACCTACTGTAGTTTTACATATAGTTCTGGAGGAGGTGAAAGAGATAAAGGAACTTTAGAGCCGATTGCAAAACAACCGTTTTAGGGGCAAAAGTCCAAAGTCCCCACCAAGGAGTCAACTGACCACTTCCCAGGCAGAAGAGAAATCAAACACACCTACCAGAAAGGAACACCCCCTCTCAGGAAGGAAGGAAGGACGACAGACTTGTTTTCCTATCTCAAGTGCAAACCTTTCATGAATATTCACAGAGACATGGGGTGGTTGTCTCACCCAAGACCTACACAAATTGACCTCTTTACCCAAGTGGGAGACAACATGACACTGAACAATCAATAAAACATGTCAAAACTCTTGAAAAAGCCAGATGGCTAACTAAATTAGCGCCTGAACTAAAAGCATAAATGACCTTTGTGGTCATTTGAACTGGAGAAAGGACTGGATAACTCCACACAAACAGGACTGCTGGACTGTTGAGACTCCCTTTTTGGGTCTTGCTTATTAACACATGAACTGTTGTAAATTTGAGTAGTACATTCCTGAGTAATGACATTGTTAGATTCCCTGTTAGCCCTTTCTTTAGGTTAATGCCTGAATTAATGTGAAGCAAGGACCTGATCATTATTTGAACCAGATAATGGTGCTCAGCCTAATATTTCAAGAATAATGATAGCTGTACGATAATCCACTGATGAAATATTAAAATTAAATTTTATTACATTTTGTCACATTGTCTTTTTTAAACACTAAAGAATATGGCTTGTTTCATAAAACTGCATTAATTTCACCTAAACTGTTGCTTTAACCTTGGTGGATTTAGTACATATTATATACACTTCAACTTTTGAGAAGGTTAGAGATGTAATGTTTGATGAAATAATAGTTTTGTAGAATTTATATTTGAAGCCATGTGTTCTGAATGTTTAGTCACTACAGAATGTTATGTTTACAGTCACCTAATTGTTGTTTTAACCTTAATATACTGTTTGATAGTTAAATCACTGAAGAATGTCAGGTTTGTCTAAATATTATGAGATAAGCATTAATTTGAATGTGTAATGTTTGGTATATTCATATATGAACTATGTTTTTCTGATTAGTCAATACACTACAGTGTTGAAAGGAATGATTCAGGCATAGTGACTCCGAAGTGTTATTTTGCATGAAAAGTGTGAATTAAAAGTTACTAGTGTAGATCCAAACAAAAACGCCATCTGAAGCCAAAAGATCATAAAACAACCCCACCCTAGAAGTCCCCAAACAAAGAAAATACATATTCATTCAAACTTTGGCACAAAATGCTTTTCAACATGCCCAAGACTCCATGCTGGAAGGCATTACCTATCCCTTTAGGCTAGCCCTCAACAAATTCTTGAACTGTCTTTATTGTACCTTTAGATGTCTGTTATAAATTTTGTGATTCGACCTAAAGTATGCATGCCTTTTAATCCTTTATTGAAAAGTCACGTTATTGCTCACAAGAAACCTCACGTTTTAATGTGTAGCATTTTCCTTTTGACGTTTATCTGACCAAAGTAATTACTCTAGCCAACTAAAGAGTTAGAGCAGCCAGAGTAAATCTTCTGATGCTCAACAAGATCACAAAGACTCAGCAAAAGCCTGAACTCAACACTGGCTCACGTCTCTCTGAAGAAGACAGCAACGCCTCAGCCAGACTTCTGCTCTGGCAGGCTCACTAGCTCGGCGACAGACTCTTTCACTGCATCCCCTGGGAGCTCAGCTGGCAATGAAGACTGAAAAAAGACTGCCGAGCTTCACCGGTGGACGACCACGGCAGCAGCCCACACTCTGTCCAAGCCTGCACAATTGCAGCTAACTACAGCGACCAACACAACGCCGGACCTGCTGAGATGACATCTCTGCAGCAACTAATCTTCAGCACAGTAAGGCATAACATGCCTTTGTGATCAAAGTTGATGTTGGATAAAATAAAATGATAAATAATGTCATTAGATAAGCTGAAGCACTCTTAGTATTCCCCGATGCTTTAATGTTAAGTTAGGTTCAAGTCACACACTTCGAGCCACTACTTCCCAGTGATTTAAAGTTCCTACTCATTTAAAGGCCTATTACTCTTTTGTTTTATTACTCTCTTTATGTATTATTAAGCTGTTTTGTTATATTTATAAATGTCTTCATTTATCTTAAGAAGTTGTCGTTGTGGTTTGTTTTGAGAATAGCAGGCAGAGGTCACTGTTTTGAAAAGAAGTTAATCAATTAAACATGTTTCCTCCTAACATTAAAAAGAGGTGGTGCCCTGAGGAGTAATTTAACTTTAATATAAGTAGAGATACCCTACAATTTATATTCATATTTTTGGTTCTGTTATCAATGTTTATCTGTTTGTTAATGTAATAATACTTTTTGTTCTCTTGCAGAGCTTAAACCACAAACCAAACACTTTAAAGAAAAAAAAAAGTGCTCTGCATTGTATCCCTGGACTTTGCCTCCTCTATCTGCCATGGATCTGTCACAGTCACTTCAGCTACCCAAAAGTTTTAGAACTGTAAGTCAAGTCAAGTTTTTGTATAACCCACAGACTGTCTATGGTAATGCCCAAAAGTGCAAATCAGAAATTTGGGCCTTCAATCTGTAAAGTATATAACACCTCTCCTTAGACCCATGATTTGGATAAAGAAAAAGGAAGGCTTAAACTGGAACATGAGTTAGTTTACATTTTAGTGTGAGGCTTCCCTGTTTTCTGATTTGCTCCTGTTTTAGTTTGCTGTTGATGCAATACTCCATCCATGTTTTCCTGTAATCTTAATGATTTAAGTATAATGTTAATTTCCACAGCACTACAACAACAAGGTTGTTTCATACTCACCACTCTGATGCTCTCACTTTCTCTTTTTAACACAAATTATTGTTTTCATTCTTCAAATTATTTCAAGTTGCTTCCAATTTGCTTTTTTCAAGCATGTTTAAGTTACCATCGTTGAAACCCAACATTAAGCCATGCGATCTCCATCACCATGGAGATCTGGGAGGACAGACTACACATGCACACAGGGGAGACTCACATCACACCATTCACATACACGGAAGAAGAGACAAGAAAAGACATTATTCACACAGGTGAGAGATGAATAAAGAGAGAGAGAGACATGAGGTGAGGCTGAACCCCTGCAGGATGGGGAAACAGATCCAAAACCTCAGGAAATGGCACCAACAGCCAGAGTGTTTCCAAGATAGGTAATGGTCCAGCCAGAGATGCCTGAGAGACAAGAAAGAACAGGAGGAGAAAATGGGAAGAGAAGAGAAAGGTGCACACAGCTCGGACACTCATGTGCTTGTGGAACAAACAAACAGAAGGTCAGAGAGATGCAATGGTTATCAGAACAGTTGCAATAATCAAAACTCTCATTGGCAGAACAACGCTTTGTAAATGCATTGAGACAGAAACTGACTTGACATGCAGTACAAGGTCATGAAGTTATCAATTAAAGGCAACTAATTATAGGTTAAGGCAAAAAGAGTTTTAAGTTTAGATTTAAAGGACTCAACAGACTCAGATTCTGATGTCAGCAGGGAGGTTATTCCATAAGAACATGGCCTGATAGGAAAAGGCCCTGCCACCTGCTGACTTTTTTTTAACTTTGGGTACACACAGGAGCCCTGCATTTTGAGAGCAGAGGGCTCGAGATGGAATGTAAGTTTTGAGCAGCAGAGTGGTGAGTATGACATGACTCTGTTATACTGATGGAATTAGTGGTTTGTAAATGTACATTATACTGAATTTACCATGTCTTATCTTAGGTAACCGAAGATACAGATGAGTGGAGTGTTAAACTGAGATGCTGTTTCTCAATGTTGCCATTTCCTAAAGGAAGAACAAATGTTGTATCCATCTAATTGTATTTGAATCCACACTGTATGGTGTGAGTGTGTGTATGTAATATTGTATGCATTATCATATAAAATGTTTTAAGATAAGTCACATTGTGCCAATATTGTAATTAACACACTGTGTAGTTGTAGTGTTCAGGTATGTGTGACAAGCAGCAAGACTGTAAAACACCCATTTATAAAAAAAATAATTTTAACTAAACAGGACATTTTTCTGTATGCCAGGATGTTTGCATATTAAAGCACACAGATGGTTTCAGTTAGCAATGGTTTTAATCTTGTGCCAGCATTTGTCTTTGTTTTTGGCACATAAGCTGTTTCATATAAATGTGGCAGTTAAAATAAAACTGTATCAGTGGGATATTTACAGCAGGTACTGTGACAGACCTGGTTTATTGTTCCAAGAAAGCAGGACTGTTCTTAGAAATGGTGGATTCCTGCTGCTGCGTAAAACCATGCCAATATTTATGGATTCAAATGCAAGGCAGTAAATGTTTGTGTTACTTTGCACTCATTATCTTTATATCAAATATCATATTTCAACCTGATGGTGATACTCGATGAAAGATCACCAAAATCATTATAAATCATTATAAATCCTGCATGAACACTCACACTAAATTTCATGGCATGGATCAGTAGTTGTTAAAATCATATTGCTCTGGACAAAGTTGTCGGACAGATAAACACAGGGACTGAGAAACTGTCATCACCAAACCTTCAGGCCCTGCTGCTGTTGGAGCAAAACTTTGCCTCAACTATGTCTGTGTTGTTGCTCTTTCCACCTACACCCAAAGGTTCTACACTAAAGCTCCATCTCTGGGATTGTTGAAAAGCACAAATGTAGAAAACTTCAGACTGACGTAACCTCCTAGACAAATTACAATATTTAAAAGAAAGACAAAATAACTAAATGGAACTACTGTATCAGTCTAACTGTTGGTGTACATGTTTTCCTTTCTACTGTAACAAAGCTCAGACAGCAAGTCTAAGGAGGCTGAGTACAATCATCCATCAATGTCTGGGTCAAGTTAGTTTCTGCACTGATGTTTATAGACCTGGCTCTGTTGGACAGCTCTGGCTCACAGGAGCCCCAGCTCATATACAAGCTTATCTAACAGAGAAATATGGTGAGACAGCTCCTTGCTCTGCGTGGAGGAGAGGAGGATGATTGGAAGAGAGAAAGACCACCTCCTGCTAATCAGAACACAGGGAGTGAGGAACTGAACGTTTTAATCTGACTGTCTGGGCTCCCTTTAGACCCCCCTTTGTTTAGATTGAAATTCATTTCACACTTAGACAAGGATAACTAATATTAAATAAATGCGTAACAGCACAGACTATAGACATGGTGTGTGTAGTGTCACTTAGGGTTTTGTTTTTGAAGCTTTGTGAAACTCCCTCTATATTTTAACATGTTTATTCTAACCTTTGACTTATCTTTATAGTTAGTTATATTAGTTATATTTTTTTCAAATGTGTGTCAATTTTTATCAGTTGCTGCTGTCTTAAAATATAGGTAACATCCACATTGTTTTGTTTTCACATGTATTATTTATGCAAGCAGCAGGCAGGTGGAACAATCAGGACCAGAGCTGTTGTGTAAGGGTTGCCTCAGGGGGGAAGATGAACCAAGCACTCAGTGTCTTCATTGTTGTGGAACTTTACCTGTATCTGTCAGGTTAGCCAAATTACATAAACTTAATACAAATTAAATCGACCAAAATAAAACTATGTAAGTGATTTTATTTTAACTTAAAACGTTTTGACGTCATTCAGAGCATTTTAATGTTGGTTGGGTTATAACTAAGTTTAACACTATATATTTTTTCAGTCACAAAAGGAACATTAGTGATTGTGGACCTGACTCAGTTAAAAACTGTTTTCCATCAGGTTTCATGCTGTCTCATAGAGTGGACAGAGCGACAACATAGCATAAAGCCACATACAACAAACTGTTGGAGCTTAAGGAACACGGCTGGTTATCAGTGATAATTAATGATTATCAAAGATAATTATTAACTATAAAACAGATAAAATTATTAATTTTGATTAATAATTACGGGGCATGAGTGGGTGTGTGGGTGTGTGAGCAGGACCAGGAATGGTGGGCGTGATCTGACCAGCTGACGTCGCGCAACCTTACGGTAGCGGGCGTGACCTGGTGAGACCTGGTTGCACGAAATTTGAGATGGCGGGCGTGGCCTTGTGAGGAAGTCACGTCACGCGACAATGAACCGGCGGAAGTGCCGCGGTGTTCAAATGGCACAATGGAAAAATGGCGCCACCTAGCAATCGGCGGTTCTGCACTCACCCAATTTACGTTAACAAGCACACGTGTCTGATGGCGGATAATGAGGGACAGAGCAACGCTATGTCCCACGCTATCTTACCGCCAGATGTGTAAAAGAGATGTGCGGTTATGTAGGTGTGCGTGTGTGCGGGTTAGTAGGAGGAGAGAGAGAGAGAGAAAGGAAGAAAACCGACTCTCGGCGGAGTCTCACGACCGTGGGGGGAAGGCAGCGGTTACTTTATCTACAGAGAGCGTGCGCACGGATAGCAATCTGTGCATACGTTGTCTGGCGATTAGCGGATAAAGTAACTTACTCTCCTCTCACGGTGGTACAAACACAGTGGTCCCGAGCGGGACAAAACAACAGTTTAGCGTGGTGAACACTAACTAAACAGGTAGCAACTTCAAATTACTCGCTAGAGTAAACAGGCAAGGACTCGGCGGTCCGTTAAAATCAACAACACACAATAAGCACTAAGCTTATGAAACACACATAAAATATTATAGTCTCTGCCCAGACAACCTCTTACTTGTGTCGCGCTTGATAGCAAACTGATGTGTGTTAGTCCGTCAGTATACACCACGGGGCCTCCGATGCGTGGTACTGGCGGTGCCGTTTTAATTCCTCGAAGATAACGGCGGCTGGTTTCTCGGTGGGGCAGCGAGGAAACTCAGGGTGGTCGACTTGGTCGGTAGATAGCGGGGCATAGAAGTTATCCGCTTCTCCGTGAAGAAAATCCTTTCTTCCTTCTGCAGGTATGGTGAGAGGGCTGGGTTGCACACAGCGCTCTCTCTCGGATCCGGTGATTGTGTTCGGGATGAACACGGGTCGTGGTTTCGTCTCGTCCAGCGAGGGGAGAAAACTCCCAAAAAGAAAGGGGGGGTAGGTACACGTGTAAAGTTACCTCCGTTAGTAAATCTGGCTGGTGAAGAAAGCGAACTTCCTCCTAGCTCGGTTACTGTGGAAAGGCAACGGCAACTCCGTGCAGCCGCTTCTTAACGGGGCGGTGACGTCACGGCTGTGTTGCCATGACTCCCGGTGGTGGTTGTGGGTCTCTGCCAATCCGCGACCCGGGATTGAGCTCCCCGCTGTGATTTCTCACTTAGGTGCGAACTGGCAAAGCATTGTGGGAGGAGGGCTCTGTGAGCAGCATTTTGGTGCTGCTCCCTTTGTTTCAGGGGACAAAGGACAAAGGAAGCCTCATGGTCAGGCTTCAGGTTTTACATGTAGGCCTGCCTTTGTCTGACCCCATGGTTGAGGCCCAACAAAACAAAAGTAACAAATTAGACAAAAAACATTTTTCATGTACATAAAAAACGTTATAAATTATATTATATATATATAATTATAAATTGATTCTTTATTTTTTTTTAAAGTATACAGTATTTAACAAGAAATAGCAAAATGGTGTATACAGAGACAGGTTACATGTGTTAGGTAGTTCAATCTATAACAACGATATATATGAATCATACTTCATAAATTGATCACATGTTTTGTTAATAAAATCATAATTGCAAATAAATTCAGTAGAAGTATGAAGTAACATCAAATGGAAATAGAAACTTTAGTAAAGTGCAACTACCTCAAAATTGTACTGAAGTACAGTAGCCCCTTTCAGAACTTTATATTAATCTGATGACAGTTTAACATGTTGGTGTAATGTCTGAAAAAGCACCTGGCTGACTTTTATGTAAAAGTCACAACGGCAATCTTACGAGGTCAGACCTGAAACATTTCTGCATCACTTTCAACACGACACAAGTCTGAACTAAATGCTGTCAGATTAATGAAAAGACTGCAGCAGCACAAGATAAAACATGCAGAGAGAGAGAAATGTGTATCTCCATCTTTTAACATTACTGTCATAAATGTAATATCTCAGTCATCATCTCTTATGCTCAAAATCTGCTGAATAATTTGGGATACACAGTGAAAGAGACTATTTTAAAGTGTTCAGGAGATCAATCTTCTCATATCAGATCAGTCTGTAAAAACTATTATACCCCTTGCAGTGCGACTGGAGCAGAGGTTAAAAAAACTCTCATACAACCACAGTAATAACCAGACCAGTCCACCGTCTCCATATTTTCAACTTTCATTCATGCCAACTGAGTAAATGAATATCCAGCAAAACATACAGAATGCAAGCAAAACGAAATAAGTGAGAGAAGTAACTGAACACCCTAGTATATTCTTTATTTTGTATTGAATACAGAGATGCACTGGAGGATAAACAAGCACTCTGTTTCTTAATTACTACTGAACTTTATTTTTATGTTTCAGCATATATGTATTGTTGCTGCAGCACAAACTGTGGTCATAACGAGCCACATTTCAGTCATGAACATTGTAAAAAAACAGCTGCCACAGATTATTCATTATTCATAATTCAAAAGCCAAACTGATTGTAGATTTATGAAATGTGGGCCTGTGGGTGCAGATTTTCTTTGGGTAAATGATCCACTTCATCTTCTGTACTGTTGGATATGCAATGAAGAGATTTCATCTGCAGTGATCCAGTGCTCACACCCACAGATAAGTAGCAGGACCAGATTAAAGTCATTCATTTCACACTCTCTATATGGATGCATTCTTTCCCTTCCTCTCTGGCTCTTTCTCCCCCTCTGATCTCCTCACACATGATGATAATGAATTTCACACACGCCACTGGGTGAAACGGGATCTCAACTCTAAAATGCAGATGTTTGGAATGAAGGATTATGGTGATGTAGTGACCACACTGCGGCTTCTACACTGGAGAGGTGTGGGGGCTGGGCTGTACTTCAGTTTCATCCGTCCTGCTTGTTAGTCCTCTACTGAACACGCAGCCTGCCAGGCCTCCATCCATCCCTGCTGGGAGCAATTTAACGTGTCCAACCCCCCCAGCTGAGCTGAGGCACGTCCCCAAGCACGCCCCTCCATTTCTCTGCTTCATAGGCTTTACTGAGCTCAGCCCCACCGTCTCTGCCAACAAGCAGCATCTAGTTACTCACACTGAGAGGTCCGTTGATATCACTGCGCATGCAGATGAGGATGATGATGAAGAGGTGGCCCAGTGGCACTCTACAGCACCCTAAGGATCAACTCTCAGAGCACGGCTCTACCCCACTTTCACAGATCTATAGCAGAATGCCTCAGGAAAAAGGTTTCACCACTTTACTAGATCCCTGAAGCCTCTTTCTCATTCTTTTATTCACTTTCACAAACATCTGCCAGTGGTGACTCCCTTTCTGTCCATTCCAGCAATATGTACCTGCATACAGGCTGCACACAAGCTGTGAACACCTCCACCCACCCAGAGTAATTCTGAAGGATTCTCACACCACCCTGGATCAGAAAACAAAAATATTCAAAGCAATTTGGAAACAAAACTTGTGTCATGATGTTTGCACATTGTATGCTAGAGTGTTACATTCAAAGACTTTAACACCAAGTATTGAAGGCTCATTTTTGACAGTTATTAATTCAAAATATATTTGGAAGTGTATGAAACCTTGGAGATGTGGATTCAAATATTCCCTTCATAATCATTGAGGCTATGTTTGGTGCAGTTGTGCCCACTTTACTATCAGTTTGAGCCATGTCTATGAAAAATATGAAGGTTGCTACCAATATAACATTCTCAGTTGCTTGTGTCCAGTATACTGTAGTCTTAGTGGAAAATCCGTCTTATATTGCCCTATACCTGTATTCTACCAAATGCAGTTGGTACAGTGAACGCTGTGAATGCTCTTATGGTTGTATGAAGTGGTTAACAAGTTTTACTTGTTAATTATAGGAAATGTGTGGATATGGATGTGTATACCATATGTATGTGTATACTTTATATACATATTTCTTATGTATATGCATGTATTTGTATACTATAGGCACCATAGTTTAGCTCTTGTAACCAAGGGAGGGTGTAGGAGGGGATCTTGTCGTCTGTCTGTCTGTGTGTGATTATGTCTTGTGTTGCCTGTCGATAAACATATTTATATTCATTTTGGATAAATAATGCAGAAAAGTTTCAGTTGATGGGTGGCATATGTAGGGAAATTGTGGGACTTTAAAATGGATGTTGCAGAGAGGATAGAAGTTGAAACTACTCAACTTGAAGATGTTCCAGTATTGTCAGTAATAAATGGAATTTGTTCAGAAAGGAAATATAAAGGTCACTCAAATGAAATGTGACTTTAAGGGTAAGGCTGATGGTTTTCTATATTTTTCTCACTGTCAACAAATGTCATGTGCAGAGCCAAACCAACAATGAAGTCATCCTACTAACATGTATTGTGTGTGTATCCAGATTCTGATGTTATTCCTTTGTTTAGTCCTCTGTTGTTGTCCAAAAACTTTGAAAAACACATCACTGAGCCACACCCCCTGGGGAGGGGGACAGATATACTCATTGTATTCTCATACAATGTGAATTTAGTTTTCAGATTGTATGTGTTTATAGTAAACATATACATATATATATATATAGTGTACTTTTTCCTTATTTCCAGCAGTACTTTGAATGTAGTAAAATGATGTTGAAATGCATTGACAGTATAATTTAAGGAAATTTATGTCAGTGTTATGACCTGGCTCTTAGACCACAACAAATAGCAGACACACCATGGTAAATGTTTTAAGAGAATGAATTTATTTTAACAAAGTAAATAACTTAAAGACCCAATTGAGGATTAAAAAGGTGGGAAGTGTGGAAATCAGTATAATCATTGGTGTAAGGTGGGCATGAGTGATGAAATGGTGTGTGTGTGTGTTATAAGGTGCACGACAAAACATAAAAAGAAACTAAGACTGCAACGTAACCAAAGATAGGTGCCTGTAGGGAGAAGCAGAGAGAAAGAGATGAGCTGCAGCCAGGACTTTTATAACCTGAGAACACTGGGGTCCAAGTGTTCCCAGTTCTGCTGATGACCCACCTGTGGAGACAGACAGACAGTCACATGAGCACACAGCAAAACAGCAAAACAGCGGTTCATCACAGTCAGTATATTTTTTGTACATTTAAAAAATATACTTCAGAGGCTTTAAGTATATTTTAACGCTAGTGTACTATTTTGGGAAGCAAAAGTACCCAAAAATACAGAAAAAATACACATTTAATGTATTAGAGCATGCCTTAAGTGCAGCTTTCAGTATATTAAGTACAACTTAAGTGGTTTCAATTTAACACAACTTCAAGTATAGTAATTTCAAACATTTATATTGAAGTGTATGCTTTTTGAAAATATACATATGTATTTTTTTCACTTGGGCAATAGGGGCCCTGAGCTCATTTTCACCCTGTTGTCCCATCAGTGGGTTAATGTGGTCCTGTTGAGAGAGCAGAGAGCACCCAATACAATGAGACTATTGAAATTAAGCTACACTGTAAAAAATAAAAATAAAAATTCACAGAAATTTACTGTATCATTTTATTATTTTTCTGTTTTTTTTTTACATTAGGTGTAAATGCCATACAAACACAGTAAATTATTTTCATTAAAAAATATTAACCATAAAATAAAGGCTGTAATCTGTAAATTAATATAATGGAATATTGTAGTTTTTTAACAGGATTATTCAATTGTTTAATGGTCTGGCGTGTTAAATTACATTGAATTCTATGTAAAAATACAAATTTTTCACATCCTATTGCTGAATGTAAAATTAAGGCAACTTTTAGTTTTTTTTACAGCAAAACTTTAAATTTAATGTAAAAAAAATGTTAAAGAATAAATCGTAAAAAAACGGTAAAAAGTCTGGCAGCAAAAGTTGCCAAACATTTACCATAATATGACAGTAAAAAACTTTTGGTTATTCTACAGAGAATTTTTAAAAAAAATAAAGATATTTACTGTAGACATTGTTTGCATTTCTACACTCCAACTAAATAAAATAAATAAAAAATGTCATTATAAATGCTCTAGAATGTTAAACTAATGTATAAATCTGCACAAAAAATGAAAAATATTGCAGAAATACATTAAAATTACCTAATTTAAATAAACGCTTGTTATTATACAGTATTCTTTTGTAAATTCATAAGATTATCTGATTCATCCATAAGAACGCCCATCAAAGTACACATGTAGGTCTAGCCATGCCTGTTTAAGCACTGTATTAGCCTTTCAACTAGCCTGAACATGAACCGTCACTGCATGGCCTCAGCCACTCTACAGCTCAATTAGACAACCCACAACAGCTCTTCTAAGTATAGTTGAATCAATCAATGTAATAATTGTGACAGATTATACACAGTTGATATACCTTCAAAAATATCATGTATTAGTACAGTTAAAGCCCGACTGTAGGACTTTTGGCAGTGAGAGTAAAAAAAACACTGTCGACTCATGCTTACATCATAGGCTCTGCCACAGCCTACTCCGTCGCTACAGTTACAGCTGTAAAATGGTGGATACATTTTTTGGAGCGTCACACAGCCCCTGCGAAATAAATCGTTTCACTATCAGAATTTGATCCATTTGGTCCGAATGTTTGAAAGTCTAGAAGGGCCGTACGATTAAATTATTTTATCCCCATTCAAGTTAGCAGAGAGCTAACCGTAAGTTAGCCACTCAGCCGGCGGAAGTCTGGTTCACATGCCTTGCCCATAGAGCGTGCAGGCCAGCACACAGGCCAGCACAGGAATGTCACCACCACCACTTCTGCTTCATAGACAATAAATGTAAAACTAATTTTGTAGATATTTTTTGATACCCAAATGAGCATTATTCTATTGTAGCCTTTCATTTCTGAAACAGAAAATGTACCTGTATACTCAGATCATCCCCCTGGATGTTCTCAGTGTCATCTATAACATCTTTCTCAATTCATTCTTTTTGGAAAAGCTCCAGACATTATATCAGATGACATCACAAATTTGAATTTTAGCAAAATATTTTTGGGATTTGGGAGAGATTTGTTCAAGTTCACAACATCTTATTGGGTCGATCAGCTTCAGACCCACATTATAATTTGATATGGTTGTTTATTGATTTATTCATTCTGAAATGATAACACTGTAAAATATTGAATTACTTTGTAAAGCAAGCAGTAAAAGGTAATTTTGTGATACATTCTGGTTATTATACATCTTGAAATCTTATACATCTTAAATGGGGATCTGCATTGAATAATATTACATACATTTTACAATATTGTAAAATGTCAGCAGAAAAATGTATATATCTATTCAGTGTAAAAAAAGTTCATATAAAGGGTACTTTTACATAGACCTTCTGGTTTTTGTACAGACAAAACCCCATACATTAATGTGAAATGTCTGTAGATATATTGAGGAGCTGCTTGCAATTACTGTCAAATAATGTTTATATAAAGTAAACCTAATTAATTAATGGGAAAAGTATTTAGATATATTGGTTAGTAGATAAATTGGATACTTGCTTTTAATTACTATCAAATAATGTTTATATAAAGTAAACTCCATACATTTATGGGAGAAGCCTGTAAATATATTGGAGAATAGGTTGTAATTATTGTCAATAATGTTTATATAAAGTAGTGACTATTAAAATTATGTATTTGCAAGCTATTATCACATGATCTTATTTTTTTGTATAAAACCTACATTTACCAGGAATTTACTGTAAATAGATTGGATAATCACATAAAATAAAAGCTGAAAGCTCTCAAGATACCATTAATGGGTGTTAAAGGAGGGTAATTTGAATATAATTTTACACAGTTTTTTACATCCAGAAATCTGTACTTTGATGGGGAGGATTGGATAATCCTATGAATTTACCAAAGATTACTGTATGAAAACAACAGTCTTCATTTAAATTAGCTAATTTTAAGGTATTTCTGCAATGTTTTTCATTTTTTGTGCAGATTTATACATTTATTTAACATTCTAGCAATGTTTTATAATGAGATTTCTTTTTTATTTTACAACAGTTGGACCGTAAAAATGCAGACAATGTCCAAAGTAAATATCCATATTTTTAAAAAAAAATCAATGTAGAATAACTAAAGGTTTTTTACTGTCATTTGACGGTAAGTGTTTGGCAACTTTTGCTGCCAGACTTTTTACCGTTTTTTACCTTTTTTTTTTTACAGTGTATGCTACCATGTTCCTGTCGACAGGCCAGTAGATTACATTCAAGTTGATTTTTCAAATCCAAATTTTGCATTTAATATTTTTCATCCTGACTCGAAGTTATAGCAGTTTGTTAGTCATTAGTAATTTTCAGAACTTAACTGTGATAGAAATATTAGAAGTGAAGAGGAAAACCTGATCACTGCACTGGACAGAATTTTGAGAAGAGAAAATCCATGAGCTTTATGTATTAGGTACCTGGTACAACAGAAAGATTCTTAGCAATTTGATTGATGGTCTGTCTATTCTGAAACTGTTATCAGTACTGGCTCTGCATCCCTGTAGCCACAGCTGTGTGTTATATAAGTCAGACCCCTTAGTCTTTGAGATAGAATTAGGCCAAATAGTATCACTGCTCAGACCCACCATATCATGCTGGCCAGGCTTTTTATTCTATAACACAAAGTCCCTGTATTTAATAGCACATTATAATGTAGTCTATTAAGTACATATATTTATATTCATTTTGGATAAATAATGCAGAAAGGTTTCAGTCGATGGGTGGCACATGTGGGGAAATTGTGGGACTTTAAAATGGATGTTGCAGAGAGGATAGAAGTTGAAACATCAACTTGAAGATGTTCCAGTATTGTCAGTAATAAATGGAATTTGTTCAGAAAGGAAATATAAAGGTCACTCAAATGAAATGTGACTTTAAGGGTAAGGCTGATGGTTTTCTATATTTTTCTCGTTGTCAACAAATGTCATGTGCAGAGCCAAACCAACAATGAAGTCATCCTACTAACAAGTATTGTGTGTGTATCTAGAAAACACATTAAAAACACATCACTGAGCCACACTGCTGCACTGGGTGACATGTTCCTTCATCCATGAAGACAGTGGTTACTGTAGTTTGCTTAGAAACGGCTCAAAAGAATAAGAATAGCGATTAGTTCCGTTTACAGAGCTCTGCCAGCTTGTTGTACTACAACCTCTTGACTTTGTACTTTCTTTGAGAAATGTATAATGTAGTCCAGTCAAAGTCAAGAGGTTGTGATATGTAGCACAACAAGCTAGTGAAGTTCTGTAAACAGAACTGCGTTTCCACACATGCTCAGTGGTGTCTGCCATACTAGGAACCTCTCTCCTGAGGGTTATAGTTATAGTTATAGGGTTATAGCATATAATAGTCTGACGGCCTAAGACTATTACACAACTCAACTATGAGCACAACTCCTGTCTTTAAGTGCGTATTCATGTGACAGGTCTTTGGAAAGCTAAGATTCTTCTGATTCAATTGATGCAAACCATTTTAAACCATTTCAAGATACAATCACAACAGCAGGTACAATCAATGCCTCTGTCAGACCTCCAACAAACAAACAATTACAAAATTCATGCTACTCTCCTATGAAGCCTCATATTACTCACTTTATTACTTACACTGAGTGATACAACTCCAACAAAAATTGTCTTGTTACATTGGCAAAGGTCTAGTCCAGTAAAATATTCAGTCCAAAACACATTATAACATCAATAAATATCCATGAATAGCTGTTGCATCATTTCAAATTAGGTGGCAGATTTCTCGTATCTTCCATCATAACTCTAGTTAGCCACATCTCAGTATCAAAATGGCGGCTGCACTCTGACCTTTCGATTGACACCTCGCTTGACCCAATAGGAGCTTCCATGTCCTGTCCACAGCCTACAATAGCCAACGAGAGTCTGTGTTGAAAGGAAGTGTCTGCCCCTCTTCTTTCGTGTAAAAACCGAGCCAATAGGAACAGATTCTGCCTCAAATAGCCAATGAAATTCCAAAAATGACCATATGCAGCTTTAGTTGTTTCTATAAAGCTACAACATGGAAATCATGTAAATTTAAATAGTTTGCTCTGTGTTACTTTTTATAGAAACTGCTTTTCCACCATAGTATTTGTTTGGACTCTTTTATATGCACAAAGTTTAGTTTCACAGAGGGAACAAAGCACTATAATGTGTTTATGCTTCAGTTACTCTGAAGCAGGGGTTATTTGGTGTCTCTAAATGGCCTTTTTTTGCAAGACATCTAGAAATACCCTTAGAAAAACATTTGTAAAATATTCATTTTATTCTAATTTTTCAGGAATTTAAAGGAATGTTAAGGGGTTAACAATATGTAGGAACATCACCTTTATTAATATGACATCCTCGTTTGATTAGGGGCACCACTTCCCATTATTAGTCTAATTTTAACTGTGCCGGGAAGAAACACAGAAACAACTTTATCAATCTCAAATCTGAAGTGATGTGTTGTGATGCAGTGATTTAATTCTCTGCTTTAAATTGAAGCCACAGACAACGACATGCTAAAGATATATTTATTGAACTAAATATTGAACCGTGAATAAATGAGACGTTAGTGTAAACAAGACATGAATAATCAACCAGAATAAATGTTCTAAATGGCGTATTAGGAGTTATGAATGAATGATGGTGAAATGTCAATGATAATGTAATTACAGATTATTCGTAAAGGTTGAGATAATTTAACTGATGACTTCTCTAAGAAATTGACTAGAGAGTTCAATTTAAACACCAACTCTTAATCATAGAAGCAGGAGAGCAGGAGAGGTTTTGCTTAGCCTACTTTGTGTAGGGTTGTCCTCAGATGAATGGGTGACTCAGCAGGCTTTCTGCTGCGTCAGGGCGATGAGAAATCAGCTTTTTCAACTCTGGCGTCGTCTCCCAGCGGATGTTTCTGCTTGTGAGCCTAAAGACAAAGAGTTGTTTTAATGGTTTTCTTCAGGTGATTCACTGGATCACCACAGGGTTTAACCATTTGATGAAGGATAAAGCTGGTTTTAATCCGTAGAGAGGGGGTCGTTTAATTGAAATCTCTGACTGACTTACTAAATAACTCAAAGAAATAATCTTGCCAGCCAGGCAAAACTATACTTCAAGATGCTAAGCGTGAAAGTATTTTAACATAAAGTTCGTTTAACTGAAGTCATAATACTGCACGTAGCTTAAAGATAAGAAAGTTAACTTAGGTGATCATGTGATACAAAAAGAAAAGTACGGAGAAGCAAACGAAAAGCGAGAAGGAAAAAAAAGAGAAGGAGAGACTGATCGTAGCCAGTACGCTGTTTTTATTCCAGCTTGTGCTAAGGTGGGCGTGTGTGGGTGGAGATAGATGTTCTCCCGCGCAAGACGGAAAATCCTTTGTCTAAGATAAACGTGATCTTTTCTGAGTTAATAAAATTTCAACTAGAACATTTTACCATTATCATCCACATTTAGGCATGCCTTGCATATGTATGATATGTTTCTCAAATGTTCAGAGGCACACATCTATCACAAAAGCTAACAATCAACAGTGCAGCTTAATTACACATACTATAGTTACTTAATAAACTTACTTCTCACAAGTTATACAGAGTTTAGTATCAATTTAAAAGACATCACAATAAGAAAACATTATACATCATACTTTCAGTGGAGGAAAGTTGTTGACTGGGTGACACTGTGGCTCCATTCCTATTTAATGATTAAACCTATATATCTGTATCTCACCTACAAATTGTTGTAGAAAGTTCAGAGTTGGGCTGGTTTGACCGGCATTACTTTGTGGCTAATAATGTGTGGATTACATGGTTATAAACTTATGAAGCATTGAATTTAACTTCTGGCTTTAAGGAACACAGAATTTCAAGCTGAGACTTAACTGGATTTATGACACAGGTCTGGACTATCCTTATCTGAAATCACACCAGGGTGAAAGCAACAGGGGAGGATGTGCTTTGGAATGTGAGTGTGTGTGTATGTATGACATTAGAAGGTGAGGAGAGAACAGAAAACATATTTAGTGTTGTCCCAACTTATCAAACAAATGAATGAGGTTTCACTATGATAAACAGTCTCTCTGCATTTGTCCAAAAAATACTTTGATTAGTATCCTCTGTTTGAGTTTATAGGAGTGTGGATGTTCTTAGTGTTGTAAATTTCACTTGGGATTGTCCCCAACAGTTTGGGAAGAGTTTGGAGGTGAGGAGATGGTTCTGTGAAAAGTCAAAAATGACACTTTAATGTGAAGAAAGGGTCCTCAGTTTACCTGAAGGCATTTCCAGATGAAGTTGAATATACATCTATGTCTTTGAGGTTAGAGGTTATTGTTGATTGAGCCCAGACCTTCTTTGGGCTCTTTTGGAGATTGCATGAAACACAAAGATCAACTGGTTCTCCTACAAATATTATAGTGAGTTATAGACCATTTATTAATTGTTTGCTTATAAGTGCTACATAGGGGAACTTAAAGTAAAGTGTTAACCTTTTATTCTTACCAGTCTGTTTATTGCTACATTGTGTTTGAATTTTCATTATTTTTGTTCTTTCATTCTCAGCTTTTTTTGCTGTGATTTTGTTAACACTGGTACAAGCTAAAGCTCTAATGATTTTTATGATCATGACTGTGTTGATCAGCGTGTAGGAAGTGAACCTCTTGAGCACATGTGGAGTATGTAGTCCTTCTATCCCCAGCTGTTTCATGTTCTATGTTTAATGTCAGTGGCTTTCCCTTTAACATTATGGAAGAGAATACTGAAGTCAAACTGATTTGTGCTTGTCCTACTGCTTGGACTGTGTTGTGCTCGCCATCGTGTGTGAGACAGTGGGTTGCATTTTATTTGTTGAAATCAGACTGCAGCCGATAAATATATACGTTTGCACACCACATTTGATCCATTCGGTCCGATCACAGTACGAAAGTCTAGAAGAGCGGCCTGATTGAATCATGTTGTCCCCATTCAAGTTAGCCGAAGGGCTGTGTCAGCCAGCGGAAGTCTCTAGTCTGTCTGCATGCGGCCCATAGAGTGTGCGCAGTATTTTTATCCAGGTGTTTCTTCACAGTGGGAAGTGGCTTTTTTGGCTTTATGCGCCACTGAGCAACTTTCATAGGAATGAACGGAGCCCTGCCTCCAACGCTGTATCCAGCTCTCTTTATGCATCCATGGCACACACACACACACACACACACACACACACACACACACACACACACACACATCTCTGTTAGTGCTTGTATATTATCTTCCTGTTTATAACCGTTGTTGTTTATGATTGTTTGATAGTATGCAGTTGTATGATAGATGTTAATTGAAGTGTTATTGATTTACATTGATACTGCTAATGTTAAATTCTGTTGTGCATTTAAAGAGAAGTTTCCTGTGATTGTGTGTATACATACTGTGATAACAGCTTGGTGACTGGGTCAGTGCTCAAATTCAAACCTTCACTGTTCACCTTATAAATGTCAGTGTTTCTCAGATTTTGACAATTTTAAAGTGAACTCCCCTTTCTGAGACTGTTTTCACTGTTTGGTTATTGGTCCCTGACCTCAGGGTGGTACCCTGTTTTTATTAATTCACATTAATAATTGTATTGTTTTTTAATAATTAATTAAATAATTAATTAATTGTTGCTAATAACCAAACCTGCTAAGTACCAAAAACACAACCATAAAACATTTAATAATACTATGGTTTCTACTAGTGGATATTGTGCTGCAAAATCAGATATTTGGTGGGAAAAAAACAACTAGTCTCAGAATCAATATTTTTGCAACTTGCCAAATATGTTATTTAACATTTTCTCATTATGTTGAGAGAAAATGTTATTCAGCAGCATCACGTTTCTAGCAAAATGTATTTGCTGTTGCAATTTAGTTGTATATGAACATAACTTCTAGTAGATAGGGTTGCTAAACGTTGCATCATGACCATTGAATTATACAACAAATCTAAAGATGTTAACTTTGTTGGTAAAATGACACATTGTCCTACTTTATATTTCTTCAGATAAACTGTCTGACTCTGCTTCTGAACTACTTCACTGCTAAACTGAGCACTTAGTTTCAGAGTTCATTTAACTGGCCCCTGTGGTTTACATAAACCAGAACCACCACTGGCAGTTTTTGTCAGCTGCTCTTACGTTGGTTCTGTCAGGCCAAGAATGAACTGTAAAGCTAAATTACATAAAGACTCAGATTCTCTCCATGCCTTTCTGCCGTAGAAGATCCACAGAA
The DNA here is from genome assembly GCA_038419695.1 of Scomberomorus guttatus. Taxonomy (NCBI): domain Eukaryota; kingdom Metazoa; phylum Chordata; class Actinopteri; order Scombriformes; family Scombridae; genus Scomberomorus; species Scomberomorus guttatus. Next base: position 2,680,733 of record CM076464.1, on the reverse strand, counting down.
ATAAAAACTACCATAGGCTACAATGCAAAATACTGTTCTGAAGAATTTGGGACTCAAACACTGAAGGGAAGAAAATGCTGAAGAGGTTGACTTCAGACAAAACTGAAGCTGTGGGAGGTGAAAAACTGCAACATGATTATTATTAATTTGATTGTTTCTAAATGAATGAAGTGAAGAACACACATAATACATGCTTTCAGAGAATGAGACTATTTCTGGAGGCAAATATTTGATTCCTTTCAATGTTTTTTTTTATTCAAAGGCTGTAAATTTCTTATTTTCTACAGTGTAAAAGGTCACAATTTAAACTCAGGTTGAAAAGAAGGGACATTTGAAAAAAAATATGAATAATACAAAAAGAACTGGGTTAGAAGAAGAGCAACAACATCCATACAAAATGATCCACTAGAAGCAAACAAATCACATGACAGTATGATGGGAAAGTAAAAACCACAAATTTAGAAACATTTGTAACTCATGTCTAAAACCTCAGAAGGAGCTTGATTGAGGAACGATATGGAATACACAGCTGGGTAAGAAATGTAATGTAATATTAACATAACAAACATGAATATCACTATTCACAAAACAGAGTATAAAAATCTAACTGCAATTCTGAACAATAACATGAAATATACCTCATTTAGTAAAATGACATGAAGAAACAACATTATCTGGAGGAGAAAAGAAACATTTATTGTGAACACTCACACAGTGCACAGTCATAAGAAAATAGACTGCAGTAATGTAGAATATGACCAAAAGGATATATATATATATATATATACTTTAAACATATACATTTTTTACAATTCTCTTTTCCTTTTAAATATGCTAGGATAGTGTAGTAGCTCTTGCGATGCACATTTGAGCAGATTTCATCTTTTAGAGTCCTGAATATTCTGTGTGATGTTTGTTGTCAAGCTGCAGCGACACAGGTGGCCATTTCATTAGCAATGAGAAAAGTTACAGCTTGATTTAAAGTGCTGCTATTTGCGTGTTCCTGCCTGGAGTCCTTATTCATAAGTGCTTCAGTGATTATTACAAAAATAGAGATTTGAAGGGGCAAAAGAATTAGACCTTCAATGTGTTCTTATCCTCTGTCCTAATGGGAAAGAAAGCCCAACATGTTATTGCTACGAAAGAGAATGAGTTCAGGGAGTGACGAGGCATGGCACTTTGACTTGGATACACTGCAAATATACGTCACTTTATCGCCAACATCAAGAGAAGTAACTGCTTAAACTATTTTAAAACAGTTCATCAAAGGACAGAAAAGTATTCACCTGATGAATCAGTTAAAGCTGCATTCATCCATTTTTGTCCACAAGGGAGCAGAAAAAACATCAAAACAACCTAAAAGACACACACACACACTAGACATATCACTGGATTTTTATGGCTAATATGTTAGCAACCTTTGCCTACTTGAGTATCCAACAAAATATCTGGCTCTGTTGTGGCTAAATGCTCCACTTTTGTTTACCAGCTAATCACTAACTTTGTGTTCTAGCTAGGTAGTCCTAGTTTGTATCTCTCATGTACAACCATTACGTTCCAGTCACAGAGCTAAGTATCAGTTTCTTCTGAAAAATAAACACACAACGAACTTCAAAAATCCAAAGTAAACTTTTTAAATATAGCCAGGTGTACAAGGGGTAGAGAGTGTTTTTGGGGCCCTTTGCTGTTTCTTTCTGTTGAGGCAGCGCTGTCACTTTAAAACCAACTTAAGGGTAGATCTCGCGAGGGTGCAGAACTCCCATGAGATTTTACGTGCTGTGAAGCTGTAGTGTCGCGAAACTAGTGACCGCAAAGTGTGTATTTATCACATATCCTGATAAACCTTGTTCAGACCTAACAATGGTTAGCAGCATCAGTAGATGAGAGTATAATTAAGCTAGTGGACTAAGTTTGATGAATAATGATTCTGTATTCTTGCTGATTTTTGTAGATTGGTAAAACGTGTTGTGTGTGTGATATCCCCGCCACGCTGAGGGCAAACACTGAAGAGCAGAGCAGCATAAGTGGTCATAAAGTAAACTGACAGATAGAGTTATAGCATCATAGGGGTGTATGCTAACTATTACTAAAATGTGCCCTTTTTGTATACTTCTGCTGAATTTAGAGGGGAGATAAAAGTGCTGTGTTGGCCTCCAGGTGTGTGTGTGAGCGCGCAGGCTGCACAATGGAGTGCGAGTAAGTTCATCATTTTCTTCTAAAAATGTATTTTGAAGTTAATGTAAGAGTATTTGTAAAAATATGTTCTCTTCATGAATATATATATTTTTTGAACTAGTGTAATCTACTGTGAGGTAACTACACAAGTTGAGTGGTTGAACAAATGTATTTATTTGTGTTGTATTTCTATTTTTTTATTTTTTTATTTAGGAAGTAAGCCACTACTGTTGTCTATAGATACTTGATGTCTAGAGTTCATTAGATTTAGTTTTCTGAAGAAAATCTTGAGTGAAACCTTACTGTAAGTGTTAATGTACTATGATACATTACCTGCTTCCTTATTGGTTTCACTGATGTTAACTGTGTTCAAAATGAGGGAAAAATAATATTGTTTTGTTATCATTTTGGTTATCTTAGACCCTCAAAATTACAGACTTAATGCTGTTCTTAATTGAGTGCAGTTGGGGAATTAAAAGACCCACAACAAGAATTTTGCTGTGTCCGGTCCTGTCATTTATGACCAGGCTACATAAAACTTTGTAAAAGCCCAAGACAATTTTCCACCCTGGTGGACAATAAAGATGTAAAGCTGCAACTCTGTTTCCTATCCACATAGCCTGAAATGACATACAGTATGTTCACATTTTGTATGACAAGAAAAATACAAATTCTTAATGTATTGATATTGTATTTTTTTGTATGAAAACATATAATAATAGAAAGTATCATCAATATAGACAAAAAATAAATGATAATAAAATGTTTGAATTTTGGTTCACTTCATACTTTTGTCATTTCTGGCGACTATCTTTGTTTTAATAGGAAATAGTCAAAAATAGACAAAACTTAGACGGAATAACTTTTCATTCATATTCATATATTTTCATTCAAGTCTTTGAGGATTCTGGAAATACCTTTAGAACAAGTGTTGTTAAACAACCTTTTTGGGTTTTTGAAGATTACTGAGTATTTAGTTTTCAAAAAAACTGTTGCTTAGCTCCGTGACTCGAAGATAATGTAACACATGAGAGTCACAAACTGAGGCTTTAGTGGGTTTATCAGAGCTTGAAAATGGCTGCATACAGGGGTTGATCAGAGCAACTCAGACTTAAACTGTACAGTAAAACAGAAATAACGGGCTAAAAGGGGCTAAAAAGCCAAGTAGAGCTGCAAAGATGATTGATGATTGCAATGTTGAAGTCATCACATCATTAATCTGTTGAAGATAAAAATACTCCTCAGCTGCAGCCAATGGGAATACAGCATAAACAGAAACATAGACAGGTATCATGGCTGCTCTGGTATCTTTGTATTCTTCAAAATCGCTATGTTGACAATTTGACAGCTAGCGCTTCAGAATGCTGTTCCACCAGATTTCACTGGATTGGGCTTTGCCGTTTGCCGTGAGGGAGTGCATTTTATTTAGATTGGAGGACAGGTGAGGTTGGAGTTCTTTCATAAGACACAGTTTTTCTCTTTTGTTGGAGCTAGGCTAGCAGTTCCCCCTTGCTTCCAGTCTTTGTTGTGCTCAGCTAGGCTAAACACATCTTCACCTACTTCTGTACTGGACACACAGTGATGACCATTTTCTCAACTGATTCTGGGGATGACAAAGAAGAGAAATATTTCCTAACATGCTGGAATGTTCCTTTAAGTTGTGTGAGGGTTAAAAAGCAGTGGACACTAAGGTTCAGGCCTTCTCATAGACAACTAGTATAATAGCAGTTTGACTGATTGACTGGTATTACAACAAACTGCATATATCTATGGTGAGCGATCCTCTCATGTTTAATGTTACACTGAGCTGCATAATTGAAATTTTAGAAAAAAAAGAAATAGTGCAACAACGAAACTTATAGTCTCGCCAATGATCAAAGGCGTTTATGTCCTGATTGGCCATGAGATGGAACTACAGAGACTGCATTCCCCCCCGTGTGAAGGCAGCCCAGCATGTCTCCATGTCTCTTTGATACTAAAGACACAAACCATGAATAAATGCTGTCTCTGAGAAACAAGGAGAAAAAAATCTCAACACCTCCTTCTACTGTAACATCACTGTAACTTGATTTGACATCAGATGTGAGACAATAAGAGAACTACATGAACTACAAATGCATACAATAAAAATCTCAGTTTTGGCCTGTGAGTCAGACTGACGTTTGTATTTTTTAACTTTCACATGACAAAAGCAAGCAAATGTAATTTTTTGACAATGGGTTGCAGAGACAATGCGTGCTCTGTTCTCCATGTCCATTCCTCATGTACAGTGTTAGATTATTACACCTGCTACCACACACCCAATACTTAACTACAAGGAAGGAAGAAAGAAAGAGGGAGGTGATGATTGTCTGGTGCGGCTTAGAAATCCTTGACAGTTACTGTATTTATGTTAGAACACAATCAGTGTGTTAAGTGTTTTCATTGGTTGGAGTTATACACACACACAGACACACACACACACACACACACACACACACACACACACAGTTGTGTTTCCATCACTTCAGATAACATTACATTAACTTACATTCATTTCCTGGAGACTTATCCTAACCTTAACCATAACCACCACATGCCTAACACTAACTTTAACATAACCCTAAATTGACCTTAACTTTAAATCAAGTCTTCACCCTAAAATAATTTACGTTAAGGGGACTTGCTTTTTGTCCCCATAAGGGAGACGAGTCTCAACAACATGACTCTGTAAAAAGATTTATGTCCCCACAAAATGACATTTACAGTTTGAGCCACTTTTTCTAATTTGCTACTTTGACCTAGGCCCGTATTTATCAAATAATCACACTTAAAAATATTGGAAAGAGCCAATGTAAGAGTTAGTCTTGGCTAAAAGTCAAGAATAAGACATGCATATGAACCGACCCACAGCTAATCATAGTCAAGTAAGGGAACCTTTTTACAGGTGATCACGTGATTGCTGAGAGATGTTCATCCATTTAAAGGAATCCTTACATTTCCTCAGTGATAAAAAGAAAACCAAACTGGATCATGGAGAAAACTTGCTGCTGGTAAGTGAGGTACATTAGAGAAAACATAATACATGAAGAATCCATTCTAACACATTAACAAATGATGAAAACAAAATAACAAAAAATCTTCACTCAAATCCCACTCACTGGGTTTTCAGTCACATCTTCTCTGTGGAGTTTTTGCCCTCTAGTGGCACTATAGAGCAGTTCTTTATGAGTGGCTCGCAGTTTTGTTTGTCTTGCACACCAACCCTGCTTCCTAGAAATTATATTAAAATACAACAAGATTAAATTCCCAATTACGTTTTTCAGGAAATGTAATGCTGGCTAAATTACATTTTCTGTCAACATAATGACAAAATGTTAAAACGTATTTGGCAAGTTGCAAAAGTATGAATGAATGAGTGAAATGTTCAGGGACAATGTATTTCTTTTCCTTTTACACTAAAATATCTGATCTTGCAGCTCAAAATCTGCTAGTAGAAACTACAGCATTATTAAACTTTTTATGGTCGTGTTTGGGCACTGGCAGCACTTGGTTAAAATTAGAGAAAGGTCATGGTCTCTGTTTAATACAGAAAAGTGTGCAAAGACTTGAAGTTCAGTGTGTTTATCAAGTAACACTAACCTGACCATATGCGGGACTCGGGATTCGATCCCTGGTTCCTCTGACTTCAGTGTGATATGTAAATGTTGCACTTGTTTGATTTGAAAAAAACATTACCTGTTAACATAATTAAGGCAGCAATTACGTAATTAGAATTACATGAGTAGGAATGCAATTTTGTTGTATATAAATATAATTTATAGCAGACAGGGTTGTGCACACGCACAAGGATGCACACAGGCGTACATGTGTGCATGCGGGTGACCTAGTCCTGCCAATGGTTTCACACTATTCCAATGAATTACAGGTGGCTGTAATGCACCAAGGTATACAGCTATGTGCCAACAAAAGCAGAGAAGAAGAAGAAGAAGACTGCAAGCTAGTATCAGACAATCAGAAGTGTGTCTGGACTTAATATTCCTAAGTTTGTGAGTAGGAGTAAAAGTGAAGGATTTTTTGTTTTATCTTTCATCAAATAAAAAAAAACACTTTCTTATAGTTTGATGAATACGGGCCCAGCAGTTCTTAATTTCTCCAGAATTCAGTGTCACATTCTGATATTCACAGCAGTCCTCTAGAAATCAATGGTTCCCAACCTGTTCAGCTTAAAATGAAACGGTGTCAATTACTTTTTTTTCTATAAACTTATTTTATTTGAATTACTGTTATGGGTCTGAACTGTCCAGTATTTCACACACACAGAGGTAAAACAAAGATTTTTTTTTCTTTCCTTTCCCATTAAGAGTCTTATGACCCCCACTGATTTATCATGTCGACCCCCAGGTTGGGAACCACTACTCTAAATGTGATGAAGGTTATGTGAACAGCAGTAACAAAATCTGAAAGATGGAAACTGACTGTAGCAACTTCACACAGAGGGTTTTTCATCTCTCTCTCTCTCTCTCTGTTGAGACACTCACTGAACATATTGGACAGTTTTGCCTGCAGCCATCTTGATGGAGGCCTCTTCAAAATTAACAATGCTGTTTTACACACAGAATAGATGAGATGGTGCAATCCAGTTCTTCTTTCATTCTTCTTGCAACAAGTCTGTTTCAGGCTTTGCCTTGCAACAAGCTTCATTTGGGAGGCAAGAGTCTGACAAGGATTCAGAATAAGTGCATAGATGGAGAAAGCAGAAGCAATCTGTCCCATTGAGTTACTGACTCTTCTTTCTTTATTTTTATTTTTTCCTTGAGTACAAGAAGCTGCAAATGACAACAGGGGCCTGATAAAGACAACATAGAACAACATACCGCAGACCGACACACACACAGAATGGGTTTAGCGCTGCGCTCCAGCTAATAGGATTGGACAGTGAAGAGCGTGGATGTCCAATGGGTCTGCCACACGGCCGACTCCACGTCATGTGACCTCAGCGAAGGCGATGTGATTCTGCAGGAAGGAAAAGATAAAAGCTAAATCAGAACAACTGAATGGTCTAGCAGGATACTTTTATTTGGAGGAATCCCTGAAAATAACTATAGCTGCTCTTAAAGGTTTTATCTTCTAGAGTCAGACAGGACAAATATATGTATGAGGGAAGAGTCCAAGTAAAAGAGTCATTTATGGTAGTTTTCAATGCAGAAAAAAAACAACCCACATGGAAAGAGATTTTAAATCTGGGGAAATTTAAGCTAAAGACCTCCACAACTTCAAAACACACCAGAATCAGACACAAGGCTGGTTAGCAAACACCACAGCATTTAAAACCATGCCAGTAAGAAGCAGAAGCAGGGAATGCTTGTTCATGCATACTAGAAGCTTTGATTTTCTAATCCAACCTCAGTGTGTGCTTGGCAGTGCGGCAAGAGAAGAAGAGGAGGGAGGGGTAAAGATGGTTCTTGCAAAAGGCATTTTCTGACCTGTGACTGCTCTCTCTCAGAAGCAGTGTGATATTGTTACAGCACCACAAAACCTCTACAGAAGGAGGTTGGGGTGGATGGTTGCATGTACTATGCACATTGCTTTAACACTGGAGACCACAGCTCACATTCTCCTCTCCTAACAAGGGGCAGGTTTCAGGGCTGGTTTCTTTTAACAATTCATTTGAATCATTCCCTCGCTTTAACCAAGTTAAAAAGTTAAAATTTAGTTCCCTAAATTTATTCATAAAGGTAACAGATCAGAACACGAAGTCGTAACAACCGTTTTTATGTCGTTTATGTATGAGGACTTGTTTGTTCTGTCAGGGAAATGTAGTATGTTGTACAGTATATATTCCTCATGCTGCAAATATATCAGCATATGATAATAGAATCAGCTGTATCAAGCTCTTTGGCAAGACATGCACACACTTCACTGGCTTTGCATGGATACCATAGGATCTGCAGAAGCACTTGCTAAATTCTTGATATACCAACCTGCAGTTACAGTATATCATGCCTGGCAGGAAGAGTCACATGTCAACCAACACCTCTAACACTCACTAATTAACACGTTATATCTCGTCTGTTGAATCTGTTCACAAACACGACTTTTGAAATGACAGTCTGTGGTTTTATGTCGAGTTGTGTGCTTGAGCTACTTCTTGATATTTCTTGGTTTGGTAACATCATGCCTGAAGAGAGAACAAAACCCAAACCTGGTCACTGATATCTGGCAGTCGGAGACACTGCAGTGGATGGATACAAGGTTGTTTGTCAAGAAATAGTTCCAGCATGTGACTTTGCCTAAAACCACAAAGTGTCCCTTTTGTCTAAATTTCTGTCTGTGTCTGCGTTAAACAAGTGTGATACAACATGTAAATCAGGTATTATTAGAGGTGTTTTGGCAGGTGTATTTTTTAAGTTTGAACAGAGCCAAGCTAGCTGTTTCCCCCTGCTTCCAGTCTTTATGTTGAGCTAGGCTAACCACATCCTGACTCCTGCTCTGTACTGAACACACAGACATAAAAGTGGAATCAATCTTTTCATCTCACTCTCAATAAGAAAGCAAATAAGCATTTTCCCAACATGTTGAACAATTACTTTAAAATCCATCCAAGAGTCTGTCGATGTTGCCAGTTCAAACCATTATTTGGCCCCCTGAGTTTTTAAGTAGCCTTCCAGTTATTATCCAATGTAATGAGGATTAATGAACTGACATAATATTCAATATCAGGCTGATAACACACTGTAGCTCGTTATGGACGTAAGTCAGTTTTATGAAAACCATTCAATTTGCCAGATGTTACTGTACAGCACATGTACATTTTATGTCAGAATTCACAAAAGCTGATATCGATCTGTTCCCCCTTTACAGTTTTCATTTGACTAAGGAGAGATATTTGCATTTATATTGGAGGAAATATCTTCCACATGTGGCAGTTTCCACCTGTTGTGTTTCTAATATAAGATGCAATAATTCATCGTCCAAAATGTGATTTCCTCCTGGGTGTTTTATTAAAGCTAAAGAGAAACTGTACAATTTTCCACAAAGCAGATTTGGCACAACAATCTGATCAAATCACTGTAGCTCATTTCACTCATTATCTTTCAGGGAAATCATACTTAGCCAGTGATAAATGTATGTCTATGGTGTCTTCCAGCTGGGTTCAGCACATCGTAGAGTCATAAAGTCATATCATTCCAGTCCTCCAAAGAAAATAATGAAATAAAAGCATGGGATTCATTTTTTGCTGCTCAAAGGCTTCTTCCTGCCCTGGCATTTTGTTCACTGTGGCTTGTTTAGCTTCCAGGCATCTTTAGGCTGTGCTATTTTTAGAGCAGGCAATTTTCCACCAAGCCAGTTGTACCCGAGGTGAGAGAGGGAGATTTTCTGCTCTTTGTCAGACAACCAAGCACAGGCTCTCACAGCAGGAAGCTGAGAATTGAATCATCAGATAGGAGCTGTGTGTTTTTTACGTTTTGCTGCTAAATATCTTGTTATAGGAAGAGAAAAGAAAACCCAGCGGGCTAGAGTAAATATAAACACAGTGCTGTTAGGTCTGGTATTATGCACACAGAATATGTAAAAACAGAGATTTCATTGGGATGCAAAGAGAAAAGAGGAGAAGCACTTCAACCACACATGCCAAATACTCTGGACAGAGTTAAAGTCGCCTGAGTCAACCTCATCCTGTCTTTGTCTTCATTGGATACAAACCGATTTGGTCACTGTGAACCAGGATGGCTACCAGCCCAGGAGATGGGTAGTCAGTAGGCCAAAGGACTGGAGTTTGACTAACATAGATTTGTTAAAGGAACATACCATTTTAGTACACCTTGGGTTTTATTGTTGTAGTTTTGTCTATCACCGAGTTTAGTGCTGAGATATGAGAATGCGGTGACCTTGCCTCAGTGAAGTCCAACAAGTCAGAAGCAGTCAGAAGAAATTTATTTGGACATGCCGGATTGAGGTGACGAATACTGTTAAGTGATATGTATATTCATGCTTCATCATTTACATTACTCAGTCATTAGATGTTTTAGTGCTCTGAGAATCAGAAAATGTAATACCTTCAGGACTCATCATCATCACCTTCAAGGCCTTCAAGGAAAACAGACTGTACCAAACTGGAGGTTTGTTTCCAACCTGTCTGACAGCTGTGTTTCTTGAACTTTCTTGAAGTTGGGTCTTTGAGATAAACAGTTGGTGGCAAGAAGAGGTCACAACAAGATGACGTCATTAGAAGAGCAGCAGTCAAAGCTCAAATGGTGCAAAACTGTAGAAAACATGATGGAAATTTGACATTTCTTTCATGTAATAATTTGAGGAGCGTTACAGATCTGATGTTCTTATCTGCTGCTATTTTCTCTCCAGTGGATGTTTAATGCTTCATGTGTCATGATTTATTCACTGTCTGTTTCCATTGTACTTTTTTCTTTTATCGATACACCAACTTTTACACCTCAGCCAAGTGTAAAAACTTTTTTGTGATATTTTTGGCTTTTTCTGTTCTTTCTTGTTTCTTTTATGCATTTCCACTCAGTGTTTTTATGGCAAATTGAGAATGTGAATAAAAACAGGTGGACCTAATGCACCTAATGTGGTATGTATTTGAGAAGAGCAGAACTTGTGAGAATTATTGTGCATTTAATTTATTTCATGAGTCTTGGCTGTGGCAGGCCAGTGCACAAGTATTGTAAAGGGTCTGCTGTCCTTGCAGTATCTGGCATTGCAGAGGTGACACAGGGCAGAGGCTGGACCAGATTTACAGCACCATCTCAGCCAGTCATACCACTCTCACTGAAATGTAGAATATAAAGAAAAGTCGTGTCCAGAGATTTGGCAGAGATGAGGCAAGGCAAGTTTATTTGTATAGCACATTTCAACAACAAGGCAATTCAAAGTGAGGTGTCAAACCACTTCATAGTTTGTTTGCCTTTTGTTTCTCAGACACTGGAACCAGTTGAGACCCCGCAGCCAACTCAGGAAGGCCAGGAGGCGCTCCTTAATGTAGCAAGACTCTTCATCTTCATCATCCGTCTCCTACAGCAGCAGCATGTGTGTGTGTGTGTGCAAATGGTAATATTCAGCATTATCATTTTGGCACCCATACTAGTCTAGTCTATGTGGTTATTTTAAAAATGAGAGCAGAAATAGCATAGACGGTAACATTTAAGATTGTGAATATTCATATAACTGAGATAATTCAGTCTCGTTCACTGAATGCTGTTACATCTGTTGTTATGCAAGATTTTTCCTCGGAAAAATCCAATGGCACACAGGAAGTGATGTGTTTCACATTTCCAGTTTAGAATCAACAGAACAGTAGTGGTATAGTGTGCTTGGTGATGTAGCCAGAGCAAACACTGGCCTTCAGTTGGTAATCACAATAGCATACAAGCATCAACATGTCATTTGTAATTTTAGAAATATATGAACTTACTGTCACAGTCACAGGCTGACATTTGACATACTGGTTAAGCTGAACATCCACAAGGTAGGTCTTATCTAATACAAGCCTATCAGAAGGTAGACGCTGGGAGAGAAGAGAGAAAGTGGAAGGGAAGGAAAGATGAACACAAGAAAGCTGGTATGTTGCCTATAATAGTGAGGAACTCTTTCATTGAGACCATGCTGAACACTGAATGATAACCCTCATACTTGAAATAGTTTTGTTGAGTTTCTGTTTGTGTATATTTGTTAACCAAGGCCTGTTAGCAACTGGTAAAGTCATAAAACTTAGTGGTAGTTAATTCACCTAGACATAACAATAAATCAGTTTCACCAGTACTGCCTGTGCTGTAACAACATTAAGAGTTTATCCACATAAAGCATCTCATTAGGACCTGGTAATAACACGTGAGGTTCTGTCTGGATATCTTGTCTGGATCAGGAAAAACACAAGTTAAAGGTCCAGAGTATAGAATTTAGTGGCATCTAGTGGAATAGACTTGGCAGAAATGTAATATAATATTCATGAGTATGTTTTAATTAGTGTATAATCACCTGAAAATAAAAATCGTTGTGTTTTTGTTACCTTTGAATGAGCCCTTTATATCTACATAAGGAGCAGGTCCCCTTCAACGGGGGCCCACCGTGTTGCACTGTCATGTTTCTACAGTAGCACGGAACAGACAAAACAAACACTGGCTCTAGAGAGGGCCTTTCACGTTTTTCGCGAGTTTTGCGGCCACCATAGGTTCTCCTACATGCTTGGAAGGGGAGGGTTAGGGGAGGGGTATTCAGTTGGTTGCAATCTGCAACTTTGCTGCTAGATGCCACTAAATCGTACACACTGGACCTTGAGTAAACTCATGCAGAACACCTTGTAATCAGAATCCAATCTGATTAGACCAGACCACATCTGCAAGAGGTCTGGCTGGCATTGGGATCAGATCTCACGCAGGTGTAAATGACATCTGTACAGTTTGACCATATTCTGAAGAAAAAACAAACAAACAACCAGTCGAGTTGAAAGGCCACCTGACTCCCCCTCTTCCTGCTCTCCCCTCTTAAGCTGCCTGTCAAAAAGCTACAGAGCAGCTCTTCCTCTGCAAAGGAAAAATAAGAATAGCCCACACTCCACAGTGCATGGACCACTGCAAGATGAGGGTCATGTGATTGATGTGATGAGGGTAGCAAAGCTATAAAACTATTGCACGCAAGCTTCTCCACTGGCTATGATTACTTCCATTTTAAATGATTTTAGCAAAAAAGTCTTCATCATAGCTCTCCCTTGAGAGTATTCCTCTCACTTCCCTTGACATGAGAAGCACCATGTTTATTGACAGGTCTGCCAGCCCCACCCATCTACATTTCCATATTGAGATCCGATCACAATGTGGACAGAATGAAGATAACATGAACGCTTATAAATAACAGTTAAAAATGTCATTATCCAGGTAACATCCAGAAACAGATCAGGTGGAAATGGAGTCATAATGTAAATTAAATCAGTCTGATACTCTTTACCAGAGTTAGACCAATATATGGGTATTTTTTGAACATACAGTATCTAAGAATTACAGGCCTTTTCAAAGGATCATCATGTGGCCAGTCATTCATACTCACTTTTGATATGATGGAAGGATTTTCTAACTATGTGAAATCAAAATTAAATCATTAAATTGTGAGTGAGGGCAAGGTTTGGTAAATTGGAGAAGAGTTGTCATTTAATTTTAACAACAGCTGCAACTGTTTTCACTTTTTAAAAATTATTTTTCATTCTTGAACTATTTGGTTAAGATACATGTCATACATACATGAAAATTTAAATGCCTATCACAATGTCCTGGCGCTCAAAGTGGTGTCACAAAATTACTTTATTATTATTTAATATTGCAGCAAAGTCCCACACTGATGATGCTGAAACAGCCACATGGTCAGTATTTTTACTGATTTAGTCAAAAATGTAATTTGTTTGATTATCAATCTAATTGTCAGTCAGCTAAATGATGAATCAAACTAATTCTTGTAGCACTAGATGGAAATACATATGATTTTACTCAACAGGTAAAACCACCTGCATTACACAATGCTCTGTGCTGGAATACTGACACCAGCGTCATGTGTCATACTCTGCTGAGCGTATTTGTCACTTGTCACTTCACATTTAACTTGACTTAACCTTTGCAGGTGCACTGCCAAATCATCAAATGTCAGTAGTTTGGGTTTCAGTGGACAACATTATAAGTTATAGGGAGCACAGACACCACGGCCAGGGAGAGCAGGGCTCATGTCCTGAGTCTCACATGTTGTTCAATTCAGGATACTAAAGCACTTGATGAAACAGTTTGTTGTGCTGATGGAATTAATGCTGTGGAAATGTACAATTGAGTGAATTTGTCAAGATGACAAGTTAAATGTGGAGGAAGTGTTGAGTTTGCATTAACCTGAGAACAGTATATGAATGAAGGACTGTCTCTAATGTAAATTCATTCCAAATTAAGGCCCAGTTCTCTCTGCAATAGAGGAAATAAAGCGTAAGGCCACTATCTGAGAATTTACAATCAATGCATCAACCTCTGTTAGTTTCTGACTTATGTACATGTGAAATATATGTGTAACTCCAAATAATGCTCCTCTTTTGTTCAACCATCAGTGCAACTGTATGGCTTCTCTGAATAATAAAAATAATAATAAAATAAAAATATAGAAAAAACAGCCACTAATGAATAATAATAAACTAAGGTATATGAATATCATTGAGACTTTTAGGTTCCATAACAATCTGAATGCTGTTCCACTCTCAGAATAAAATTGGAAAGAAAATGAATATTAGCATGGCTATCAACTCCACATTAATCTAACCCTGATGTACAGTATAAATGTACTTTCACACACACAGTAGAGTGATTAAACTTGATCCAGCAGATAAGCAGGTGTGTGCTGTGAGTGTGTGTTGTGTTGAGCTGTACTGACCTGTGAGGCAATGTACTTCTCTAGAGGACTCTCCACTTGGCCCATGTTCAGCATGGCCGTGTTGGGCCGCTGCTCCGCTGGTGACTCCTCACTCAGCAATAACTTGCCTTTGAAGTTATGGACCACACACACCACCTACAGCACACACACACATGCACACAGACACACAGACACAGAAGAGAGGATACACACATAAATGAAAATGTACATATACTGCCAATTAGACACACACTACACCAACACACTGAAGTCTCCCAGCAGAGGACAGAGATGTGTTTTTCAAGGACTGATAGAGATTCCTGAGAGGTTGCTTGGATTAAGAGACTAACTCAAGTATGTAGGTCACATGTGTGTGTGTGTGTGTGTGTGTTGACTTTTTCCTGGGGGTACTAATGTAGCTGCGATGGATGTGTAATAAGGAGCAAAACGTGGCTTTGAGGTTCAAAATGAAATAACCAATTTCAAGTTGGCTGAGCAGAGAAGAGATACACACACACACACACGCACACACACTGAGGTATGAGAAATGTTTTGAGCGATTACTTCCTACAGAGCAGTGCAACCTGTGAACTTTGTATGTTGCAAATGCAAATTTTGGGAAAAGTCATTAACCACAAACAACCAATCAGGTTTCTGTTCTTTTCTTGGTTCGCCATCGATGTGTTTCGTTCCATGAGTCAAGGGCCAAATTGGGAGTCACACCCCAACTGAGCTGGGTTGGAGGGCTGATGCTGTTTTTTCCAGATCAGGGTTTGCAAGAACAAATGCTTTACTTCATTAAGAGAAATTGTTCCAATAAAAAGACAAAACACGTTCGTAATGGACGGCTGCTAACTTACTTGCAAAAAACAAACTTCTTAACTCTGAACTCTGAGCACCAGTAAGCCGACTTTACTCTGTGTGCAACACAAACATCACTCAGGATTTCTTTCCCTAAGCTCACATATGTTGCTGTATGTCACCACCCAACTCGGTGCCCAGCAGCATAATATGTTTAGAAATTAGCAATTTGTAATGCCAAAAATGTTTAGGAGGAAATGTAATTGCTGCTTGGATTATGCTCACTGGTAATGAGTTTTTCAATCCAAGAATTAACAGGGAGGTGGTCAGGGTGGATGGTGGCATACAGAGCACAGGACTGTGAAAAGAAGACCAGGGTTCATGTCCTGAGTCCCAAGTGTTGTCAGGTTTAGGTTACTCAAACACATCAAGTTGCCGTTGACTTTTTCTTAATATTTAATATTCAATATTTAACAGAGAACGCCATTCTAACCATAACCAAGTGTTTAAGAATCCTAAACAGAAGGGTTAGGATGTTAATAGCGCTTTGAGAATGCAAACGCAACAAGGAGCAGGCCAGTGTTAGCTTCAACTAGGACTGCAACTATTATTTTCATTATTAAATAATCTGTTGATTATTTTCTCAATGATCTAATAATTGAAATAACATTAAAACACATCACACAACTCAAGTTGAGCAGTGCTGGGTTTGCGCACAAAGTTGTAATATTGTATGTTTTACATTAATAGTCATTTATATTACTCTGGTATTTTTTTTTTCTTTTTACCCAGGAGTAAATATTGTATCTTGATAAACCAATTTAAAACAGATGATGGTGAAGTTGTTTTGTACTTCGTATTTATGGTGATCTTTACAATGTCTTAATGTCTAGAAGTTTTCAATCCAGCAGTTTTACATCTCCATATATGAATGGATAGAGGAGATTGTCAGGGTTCCATGTTGATGGGACATTCTGAGCCTTACTAATGTCAAAACATGTTTTGATAATGCCAAATAATTAAAATACAGAACTCTCATTTTCATTGTTACATGCTGGTTTACTGGTTGATATAAGGTAACAAAGATCCACTGGGTTACTTTTGCTGGAGAAAAACTCATAAATTTGATGATTATGAACCAAGTCTATTTTCTATGAATTGGCCTTTACTGATGCTGATCCTGAACAGAGAAACAGTCATCTTTGTACAGGGTAAGCCCTGCTGATTTTTACAGTGTGTATATGATGTCTGTGCGTTCTGGTTTGACAGAGTTATGATTCTGAGATTAATTGGTAGGAATTTTGCCACAAATTGCATCCCAGGGGCACAAAGGGTTCATTTAGATAATCATTCATAAGCTGGCAGGATCGGATACTGTAGAGAAACAATGAAATACGTTGGCAGTTTCCTGTTGTTTCCTTGTTTCACAGATTAAACATAATCCAACAGTATTACACTTCTTCAGTATTAAATGCATATATATTTTCCAGTTTGTTGTACATGAATGTAAATTTGAAGAGTCAGAGTTTTAATGGAAATTTCATGTCCATTAATATTTAGTGTCTACAAGCAGCTGCAGTTCTCATAAAGCAGGACACACTCCGAGAGAACTAAACATCCAACCCTAACACCAGACAAGAAAGTTTACATTGGATAATTCAGTAAAACCCTGGATTATGTTCAGTGACAATGTTTTTTTTTCTACCCAGTCCCAGCACTTTTGAAATTCCTTCCACCACTGTAGAGTTAGGTTATAGGAAAATATTATGGTTACAGTTAATAAAAAGGTGGAAATCACTCCTGGATTGTACTATGCCCATCCCAATATATCAACTGTCTCTGTAGTGGAGATCATTTGTACATATAAAGCCAATAGTGGGCCAATATGCTCTGATTCACTGTTCTCTGTGATAATGAGAGCTATTTGTTTGAGGCAGCCATATTTAAATGAGTGGAGATCTTGGTGTGAGAAGAGGAGAGGAGAGAGCAGAGGAGGAGACAGAGAGGAGAAGGCAGAGGAGAGGAGATGAGAGGAGAGAGAGAGGAGAGGAGAGAGTTTCTCTGATATTCAGAAAGTATTGTCTTTGTATTTTCCCTATCTCTGTCCATCACTAATGGCACTGTAGTGTTTTTAAGCAGGACCGATATTAATGACATTTGTGTGAGAGGCTGAGCGAGGCCTTATCACAGACCCGCTCTCTCCAAACCCTCTACACTGCAAAGAAAGCACTGGCCTTTCTCTGTCGAACACAAGAAGAAGAGAGAGGATCAGAGAGGAAAAACAAAGAGAGAGAGACTATCTTCTTCCTCTTTCTTTCTTTCAGCTGCTGCTAGGAAACATGCTGCATCTCAGGCCCACTAATCATCACTGTGTGCATATGTCATGATAGTGTGCAGCACAGCTGTGAGGGTAAGACAATCCTTGATGTACAGTATTTCGTGAAAGAAGGTATTATATATAAAAAAGCATGTGCAGCCATACACTGACAGCAAATAGGTCTACATCTAACTCCATGTTCCTGCTGTGCAACCTGCAAAGCCTATCTAGTACATGAGATAGCTCTACATAATAATCACCTCTAAGATAACTGAGAAAATAAATAGAAAAAGCTGAAAAAAAATTAGCAACTTGATCCACTAAATCACAAATAAAAGGCATGGGTAGTTCTCATCCAAATTACATCTTCATGAACAAAACATTATATTAAGCTACACTATTTCTTGAGTAAACAAATATGTTTTGTTAAACATGTTGCATTATTTTCTGAAGTCAAAAAACCTGGTAATGTATTCCACCATTGCTGGATAATTAACTGTTAGCTGTATTGAACTAGTTCTACATGGAGGCAACAGAAAGCTCCCCTCTGGTGACTGCCGAGTGAAATAATGATGTTTGTGAAAAAAAACAGCAGGATTCTAAAAAGTATTTCTGGGATTTTAATTATTATGATGTTTCTTATAAAGCACACTAAAGAGACAACTTTATGAGTTGAGCTGAGTTCGATATGGGCAGTGAAAAGCCATGCGGGCTGCTTTGTTCTGTGCTACCTGTAACCTATTTAAATGACTTTCTGTCGTGTTGGACCAAATTTTTCCTCATTCTTTACTTGAAACTTCTCAAATCCATCCGTACAAATTATCCTCCCTCTGGATCACAGGGTTACAAACAAACAGTAACTCTTTACTCTAGACTTGTGACATACTGAACATTAATG
The DNA here is from genome assembly GCA_038419695.1 of Scomberomorus guttatus. Lineage (NCBI taxonomy): Eukaryota > Metazoa > Chordata > Actinopteri > Scombriformes > Scombridae > Scomberomorus > Scomberomorus guttatus. The sequence continues at coordinate 2,662,173 of CM076464.1, read as the reverse complement.
TGTTACCTTAGTACTCACACCCTAAGGCATCACACACATCGTAAACATAACATTTGCTTCCACGCTGCTAACTTAAACTGATAGTCCAGTAATCAACAGTAAAACAACTTATTTTTAGGATAAACCATAACATTTCTAATTCCTCTTAAGTTTTCATTCTATTTAGGACAATTTACTGTATATTAGAGTTTCCACTTTACCTCTTTAGCAGGATATTACATTACACTTACATATCCTGTCTTACTACAGGTTTACACACTCTACCAAACCTTGTCACTATCCAACCTTCTGGTGTGTTTCTATTAAATCCATTACATTTACTCTGTCTCTGACAAGAGCCCTGGTGCTGTGCTTCTGTTTCTATTGGCTCTGTGCTCGCTTTCATAGTCTCTGTGTTTGCTGTTGCTGCTTCTGGTGGCAGTTTTTCCTTCTCACCTCTCCTCCTGTCAGTGAGTCCACTTGGTATGAGCGCTAAGTACAGCTCTCCCAGATGACAGATGCTGGTCCTACCACGTCTTGTCCTCATCCAACTTTAATAGAACTTAATCTCCCGGTTGTAACAGTGGCGAGTCCTTTACTCCATGTCTCCTGTTGAAATAAAATACCTGTTGTTGCTTAGCCTCTGCATCTCTGCATCTGATGAGGGCTTTACCAGGCCACTTAGCGACCAGATTCCGTTTGAGTGAATGGAGTGTGGTTCTGATCTTCCGTCCCATGAGCAGTTCAGCACATTAATGCTTCTTGTTTAAGGATGCCTTTTGCGGTTTGAACAGTACGCTCCACATGACCATTACCATGAGGGTTGTGGGGACTGGATGTAACATGCACAATGTCACTGTCACTGTCACTGTCTGCAAAAGTCTTTCTAGGTCTCACTTGTGTTGTGGACCATTATCACTGACTATCTGGTCAGGAATGCCAAATCCTGCAAATATGGAGTGTGTGGTGTGGTAGTTGGCAAGTGCAAGATTTCCAAGGAATGTGAGTAATAGTCTGATATCACAATGTGTTGCTTGCCCTGATGCTCACATATGACCGTGGCTATCCTTTGTCATGGTTGTTCGGGCAGAGGTGTGGGTTGTAGTGGCTCTTTGCTCTGTGTACGCTTGTTTTTCTGGAAGAAGTGGCATGTTTCCACGCTGCATTTAATATCAGCAGATATTTTAGGCCACCAGGCAGTTTCCTTTGCACATTCTCCACATTTTGACAGGCTTTGATGTCTGTCATGTATGTGCTCCAGTATTTCCTGACTGTGGAATTACAATGTGACAGCCTAGTGTGATAAGACCCTCACATGTTGACAATGAACTTTTCACTGTGTAATAGTCTTTTGCACTGTTTGTAATGCTACTCACTCATTCAGGCCATCCATCTTTGATCAGCTTCTGTACATCTTGCAGCTGCTCATCCCTCCGTGTAGCAGACTTTAAGTGTGAGTGACAGCATTAACATGACAAGCAATGATCATCTCTGTGGTGTTGTCTCTGTCCTTTACAGGGCTGCGTGACAAGGCATCAGCGATGACCAGTGTTTTCCCTGGTGCATATCCTGCCTCGGCATTGAACCGCATTAGGAGTCTTTCACACTGGTACAGCATCCAAATCCTTACTGTTTATCAGTGGCACCAGAGGCTTCTGTCTGTAATAAGTCAGAATCTGTCCATGCCTGCCAGGTACTTTGGAACCTCTCACAGGCCCATACTCCTGCTAAACATTCTTTCTCAATTTGAGCGTACCTGGTTTCCGCATCTTTTTAATTTCAAAATTTTAATAAGAGGATAAACTCCTTGAGACACACCATGTCGTTTTCAAGGGTGTCCGTAGGCACAAAACATGAAAGTCAACAAACATTTAAACAAAAAACAAAGAAATAAATACATAATAATAATGACGATAGATTAAGCAATCCAACGACACAAAACAATCAACATAGTAACATCAACAAGGACATACACACCCACTACATCTGTTACAAAGGTCATCTGTACAAAGAATGAATGAGAAATAAAATAAATGAACAGACCAAGTAACATTATGTCAAAGTACTGAGTCTACTAATAAACTAAAAATGAAGGTTAATACAATCAAAAACAAGAACAAGTATGATGCTCTAAACTTAAAAGCATGTCTCCCAATTTCTTTAAAGATTCTAAAAGTTGTTGAGTGTGTCTGAATGAATATAATTCTCTGAATGGAACTAAAAGCTGTTTTAAGTATAAAGAATAGTTAAAGTAAATGTATTTGAACAACCAATGAAAATGTCTTCTAGAGTGAAGTGGTAGTCAGTCAGTCTCAGTCAGTCTACTGGAACAATATGCAACAGGCTTCCAGCTTTTGCTGTGCAACTGTAGAAGGACGCCCCTTATCCCATGACTGCTCATGTCTGCTGAAAAAGCTATCTGTCTTTGTGGGTCATAGTGAGCCAAGAGGGTGAGGTGATAAGGGCTTCTTTGAGTCGTTGAAATGCTTGTTGCTGTGGCTGATCCCATGACCAGGCAGTTTCTCCCTTCAGCAGATCATACAGCGTTCCTGCGGCTGTTGCCAAGTCTGGTATATATTTACTCATGTAATTAATCATGCCCAGTGCTCACTTTAGCTTGTGAACATTTGTGGGCTCCTGTAGCTTGCTGATGGCATTCACTTTACCTGGGTCTGCTCTCACTCCATTGGCGCCCACTATGTGGCCAAGGAACCACAGCTCTGGCTGGCACACTTCTCCTTGTTGAGTTTGAAACCAGCCTGCTTTATTCTCTAAGAGGCAGGCGTTTGAAACAATACTTCCCAAAAGGTGTGATGAAGGTGGTTAGGATGCTGCTGTCTTCATGCAATGGTATCTGCCAAAAGCCTGAAGCTGCATCCAGAGATGTGAAGACTGTGGAACAACTTGGCCAGTGTCTTCTCTGTCATTGGCAGCCTGTTGGCTTCATGACCAGCACCATAGGTGCACACCAGTCTGTAGGAACAGTCTGTTAGGAAGAAGTGGTAGAGGGACTCTTCTGGCTGTATGTACAGCGTATGGTACAGCTCCCTCTCTTAGGTGGATCTTGACTAGGTCTGTTTTAAGTGTCCTGCCGCTGCACTAACCCGCTCTACTCTTTTTACCAGCCCCATCTCTACCGCTGTCTCTCTACCTGACAGGTTACTGACTGTAGGCCCTCTTGCTACATGTATGTTAAAGATGTACTTCCTCTGTTTATGAAGTGTACCAGCAGTGAAATCACCCACAATGTTTAGTGCCCCTCCCCGGCTGTCTAGGCGTCCGCTAGATCTAACTAGCTTTCTCTTTGGCCTAAGTGCTCTGAATGTCTTCAGCTTCATTACAGTAACGTAATGTTAGCTACTGTATCGATTCTAAACCTAACTGTAGTTTCCTACATGTATTTGTTCTGTCCAATGCTCAACACTGCCCTGATTTACTTTACGTACTACTCCAAGATAAACATTTTCCTCAGTGTGTTTACTATAAATGACTTCTCTTACTGACTTGGAGAAATATTTTCTCTACCAATGACTCATTTTACCACATTTGCTACACTCAGATTGTAATGCTGGGCATTTGGCTGGAGCTTTGTGCATTTCTTTCCCGCATCGGCGACACCTGGAGTCCCCCGAGTGGGCTACCGTCTGTCACCCCTCTCTTTAACAGGCTGTCTCCCACCTCTCTTTGATGGTCGCCGATATGTCACCTTCTGCACGTTGAGTGCTGCCTTTTGCTCCTGCTGGCTTATCTGCTGTGCTACGTCCTCAGCTTGTCTTACCATGTGCACTGCAGTTTCCAAGGTGAGGTCGGACAGGAGCTGTAGTTGCCTAGAGAGCGCTTTGTCTGTCTCTGACATGTTCACTTTTTTTCTCCCCAAAATTACAGTTCTCACTGAGTTCATAGAGAGCTCTGATAAATGCGTCGGCTATTTCCCTCAGCTTTTGCACTAACTGGTGAAAGTACACTCTCGCATGTATGTTTTTTTTCTTTGGTATGAAGTATCATCAAATATAGCTAGCACTTTTTTTTAGTCCGCCCCCCCCCCCTACAAAGGTGATTGACTTGAAAATATTTGTGGCTTTGTAGCCCATGGTGTAGGTTAGAAGTGTGCTAACCTGGACCTCACTGTCTTCGTCCAACTTAGCAGCCAACCTGTACTGTTTGAATTTCTGTCTCCAGGCTTATCAAAGCTGAAGTTTTCCGGCAGGTTAAACTTAGCCGATACCGCTTATTTGTATTCAGAACGAGCAGTTTATTAACTTCACAACAGCATCGCAGCATGAGCAGTACACAAAGTGCTGTCAACCAACCTTGCTGCCTCACTTACTGTTCATCACAGTATAGCTGCTTATTCTAGCTCTCTGATTGGTTACACAGTATGTCCGTCTACTTGTATTAACCAATACCTTGACGGCAACCAAGGCTACAGAACAGATGGCCGTTTATGGGCATGTGCGATGATCTGACGTCAGTTCTATGGCAATATATATAATAAAAAAAAAGTTGCAAACAAAGCATTCAGAGCAGTTTGTAACCCTGGGTTTTGACTTGCAGGGAGCATTTCTACATACGCTAACCTCAAGTTTTGGAACTCTGACCATGGTTAACATCTGACATCATAACAGTATATAAATAACAGAAAATCACAAAAAGCACAAGATGCACCCTTCAAACATAACAGTGACATGGTTCATGATGACTAAACAGTATAGGAAACAACAAGCAAAGTACAGCATTTAAATTGAGTTTACTTATTTGTTCACTTAATAGTGTATAATACTGATGTAATATGCACATGGAAATTGGTGATCACACTTGAGAGATACAGACTGGAAATATTGTCTTGGTGTATAAATAACAAATGTTCTATTCAGAAGACAATGACATGACATTTGATCACAAAGTGACTGTAAATACAGGTGTGTGTTCACTTCTTTACTTTTATCTGAGGAAGATCATCTGTGATTGAGATGACATCAGTCATGTTTATAAAATATGCTATTCTACCCGTCCCTTATCCTTCCATGCAGCACACACTTATGATGTTTGTGGGTGTGAGTCTCACCAGGAAAGTGGCGATGGCAGTGCCAATGATGAAGCCGGCGATGACATCTGACCAGTGGTTGCGGTATTCAGCCACGCGGTTCAGACCGGTGAGGAAGGCCAGACACATGAGCCCGAGGGACAACACTGGCTTGGCCAGACGAGTGCCCTTCGCCTGCACCGTGCATGTCACATACATCTGCCAGGAAGACAGTTACAAGGATTAGATCATTAGAGTTTTTATACATCATGTAAAATCACCTGTGCTGTTACTTTTTCAGTAAAGAAACATTACATAAATCAAGACCCTCCTCTATCCCAAAGATTTAGAGAAAGACATCCACGCTGATATACAGTTTGACCCGTCTGCACTTCAACTAAAACTGTTTACCAAAACCCTGCAGCTCTGAACTCAAACAAGATTTACAGTAGACAATACAGGAGCTATATATTGACTCATTTGGCAGCAGCTAAATCCAAGTATTTAGCCATAATCATAGCTACATTTTTGTCACTATTAGAAAAATGTTTTATTCCCCATAAATCCAAGCTGACAACAGCCACTTCTCAGTATCAATGAACAAACCTACTAGAGCCTTCCAGGGGTGAATATTTGATACTGAAAATTAAGAATTTGTTTTTTACATGAATATTTCTTTGTTAGAGGTGGTTTAAAGCTACTAATCAATATTTTTTTTATATTAATAATGGGATATGTATTGTGAAAGGTAGAAACTGTCCTCACATGAAAAATGACTGCAATTATCTTTTTTTTCAAATGCTGTAAAAAACATACAGTATGTCTGCATTTAACTGTCAAATGACCTCCAGAAGCTATGTGAATTATGACCCATCTGTCAGGAGGAAAGGTGGAGTAGGGAGACGTTGTATAGTTACATCTCTTAGAGGAGTGTGTCTTAAAACAGCAGTCAGGTGTCCATATGAACAGTGAAAGAGGTTTTCCTCACTGTAATCATTCCTCCTGTTCATACTGGATATTAAAAGATCCCCTTCAAATGTGCTTTCAATGGAGGTGATGGGGGCCAAAATCCACAGTGTGTCCACACAGTCATTTAGTGCAAAAATGCATTTAAAAGTTGATGTGAAGCTTATATGAGGCTTCAGCAGCCTGAGTTAGTCATATCAAGTGGAAGTATAGTAACAAAAAGAGGGACTTTGGCACTAAAAAGACTGTGACGTTGAAATATCTACTTGATTTGACTCATTTGGACGGCTGAAGCTTCATATTAGCTTCAGATAAACTTTGAAATACATTTTTGCACAGAAGGAGGACTGTGGATTTTGGTGTATTAGGGTGGGATCTTCTAATGGCTGGTATGAACAGGAGGAATGATTGTGGCAAGAAAAAACTATTTCAGTGTTCATTTGGACACCTGACTGTTGTTTTAAGAATTGTAAATTCTTTAAGGTGATTTAAGGTGCACAGACAGTGAGCAGTTAGGGCAGCAGCCACTGTCGAAGTTTATGATGGTTCAGCTTTTTCAACATGCTGCTGCAGCTCACTGTGTGACCATGGCAACCTCAGAAACCACAACGAAGAAAACAATACAGGAGTTGATGTTACTGGTATCTGAGTTTCCTGAAACACACCTCTTCACCAGCAGAGAGCAGAGAGATGAAGACAAAATGAAGACAAATGGTTTTCAAAGGCAACGACTTTTATTTTGTCAGTTACTTTTGAAGACTTATTTAAAAGGCGTTGCTTGTAGTGACAAACCCACAGAAGACTCTGCAGCTCCCCTCAGATGCACAGCTTTTTAGCCTCTTTAAAGCTATTTGCACAACTGCACCCTCATCAACCTCATTTCCTGCTGCAGCAGACAACTGAAAGGCGAATGAGTAATAGACTTACCTTTTCCAGGTGGAAGGAAACATGATTCCAAATAAATTAACATATTTGTAACAGTAAAGTGGCATGAAATTGATGCATCCAACAACAATGGAGGCTACAAGAATCCTGAAGACTGTGTGTTAAGAGAAAACTTAGATTGTGTGTTTGGGAGAAAACTGAGATTTTGGTCATAGGTGCTAAAGCCCAGAGACAACTTGTACCAAGTACCTGGTGTCCAGATCATTAATAACACCTATGGGTGGTGAACTTATAGGATCATATTAACAGCATCACAAAGGTTGCCTTTTTCCAACTCAGAAACATTTCCAGAATTAGAGGCTTTCTTTCTGAATCTGACTCAGAGAAACTTATGCATGCATTTGTCATGAGTAGGCTGGATTATTGCAACTCTGTTTATGGGTCTGTAAAAAGAAATAATCCATAGATTACAATTTATCCAGAACTCAGCCGCAGTTCTAGCCAGGACAAAAAGATCAGACCATATAACTCCAGGCCTCCAGAACCTTCACTGGCTACCCATTGTTGTCAGAATACAATTCAAAATGCTCCTTTTGGTTTACAGAGCACTTGCTGGTCTGGCTCCACAGTACATCTCAGGCATGTTGTCAGTTTATAACCCAGATCTCTCTGGTCACAAGGTGGAAATCTGGTGAGATGGCATTCAGTATGTATGCACCTAAAGAATGGAACAGTTTGCCTTGCTGCAACAATGTGTTCTTTTAAAAGCAAACTAAAGACCTTTCTTTTCAGTCGAGCATTTTCTTAAATTGTACTGTATTTGTACAGTATGTTTGTTTGTATGCATGTGTGTATGTATACGTGATTGTATGCGTATGTATGCACGATGTTTCTATTTATTTGCACATTTTTGCTGTTTCTTTTTTTATGTAAAGCACTTTAAACTGCTTTTGTATGATATGGTGCTATACAAATAAATTTGAATTGAACTGAATTGAATTAATTCTATTCAGCTGTAAAGACTGGAGTTTTGCATATCAAATGAGAAAACCTTACACTGTATCTGAAACATAAGGTTCCCTTTGCTGTATGAATAGACTGGTATGTAAGTTATGTTACATTCTGTGTGTCAAAATGTGTTTTGAAACTGGTGCTTATTTGTTTGACAGCTGATGTAAAAGTTTGGGCAGTGTGTGCCAGTGTGTAAAGGACAGCAGAAAGTAAAAACTGTCATGTGATGAGAGGAAACTTGACTCTGAATTTATACTGCATGTCTCAGGTGTTTCTGAGGATTTTTCCACATGCATGACAGGAAAATACTGAAAAACTAACATTATTCTAGTCTGACTTTCAAAAATATTTGGAAAGTTCCTTCCGCTCCTAATGTTTTATTAAAAACTCTGTGCTGAAATGCCACCAGACAGCTGTGACTGTGAGTCAATATGAGCTGATATGTTAAGTCTCTCCTCGGGGCATCTTTCTATTTTTTTTCCCTATATTTAGAGAGGTGCTGGCAGATCTGCCACCACAGCTACAGGATGAAAAAGTAAGAAAAAAGAAAAAAGCAGATGGGGCATAATAGATAAGATAGATAAAACAGAAAGAAACCATGTTTTAAAACTTCATCTAAATATTAAAGATGAAAAAGTAGAAAATCCTGCAGCATCTGAGCTAAGCAGACAGTCAGCTGTAAAATGTGTGCAACACACACACAACCATTTGCTGATAATGGAGGGAAGATTGTCTCCAAAAATGAATTTCAGCCATTCCTGACCAAAATTTCCATCCCCTGGAAGGATGTAAACACTTTTTAGCTGCTAAATAACCAGCAACTCTTCTAGTGTCCTGCTTTGCTCGTTATCTGGCTGTTATGCAAACTCTACAGAAGTTACGGCAGGGGTGGACTCATGATAAAAGTTCCTAGCACATTTCATTTGACTTTCTGGTGTGACGTAGTAACGTAGTAAGTTCCGCCTCAACGCAGCTCGCTCTTGTGGCATGAATTTAAAAAATTCAATCACTTAAAAAGACAGAGGAGATAGAATTGAGTAATTTTACAGCACAGGAGGGTCCCCACCATCACAATGCATCCCACAGATATTTTTTTTTGTTTTCCACAATTCCAGCCCTTTAACACAACACTAATACTGCAGAGCTTGTTCACAGCAGACATTTGTCATAATCAATGAAATGAAGAAACACAGGTGTTACTAATAACATTAATGATTGCTCTGCTCTATTCAAGTGTCCCACTAAGTCAGCATACAGGACCATGGAACTGAAGCAGCTAAATGGAATTCAGCCAGCAATCATTTTATTAGTAACATTACATTACAGGTGGGTGACAATTAAAGGAAAAAACAACATAAAGGTGTTGGGCCACAACGTGCTGCCAGAACAGCTTCAATGTGCCTTGGCATTGATTCTACAGTCTTTGAACTCTACTGGAGGGATGAACACCATTCTTCCAAAAGATATTCCCTCATTTGGTGTTTTGATGATGGTGCGCTGTCTAACATGTCAGTCCAAAATCTCCCATAGGTGTTCAATTGGGGTGAGATCTGGTGACTGTGAAGGCCATAGCATATGATTTACATCATTTTCATACTCATCAAGCCATTCAGTGACCCCCTTGTGCCCTATGAATCCTTATCCTGGACTTTCATTATAGGATAACGTTGGTCACTCAGGACAACTTTGTATTGATTTGCAGTGACCCTTCCCTCTAAGGGGACAAGTGGACCCAAACCATGCCAGCAAAATGCCCTCCACAGCCTAACAGAGCCACCGGATCCCCTCACTGTAGAGGTCAAGCATTCAGACCTGTACCGGTTTTTCCTTCCATTTGTCACCTGTCTGTACATTACATTCAGTCATTTGGCAGATGCTTTTATCCAAAGTGACTTACAAGCGAGGCAAGACAATCAAGTGTTAGAGGACAGTGACTCTAACAGAGCCGTGGTACAAACTCTCAAGTAGCTGACCTGGTGCAAGTGCAATGAGAAAAAGTGCTCGACAGAAGTTGTTTTTTGGGGTTTTTTTGTTTTGTTTTTTAATAAATAAAGCAATAAATGAGAAGAGTCTGGACAGTGATTTTGTACCAGGCAGTGATGGTATTAGCAGACGTCGTTCATTTGCAGACCAGATAGGACGGGCGAGGACATACGGCCTGATGATTGACTCAGTGTAGGAGGGTGCCATTCCATTTGTTGCCTTGAAGGCAAGCATCAAAGCTTTGAACTTGATGCAAGCCGCCACCGGCAGCCAGTGGAGGGAGATGAATAGAAGTGTGACATGAGCTTGTTTAGGTTGGTTGAATACCAGACATGCCGCTGTATTCTGAATCCTCTGCAGAGGTTTAACAGTGCATGCTGGGAGTGAAAACCAGGAGGAAGTTGCAGTAGTCCAGTCGTGAGATGACGAGCGCTTGGACTAGGAGTTGCATTGCATGCTGAGACAGTTGCAGCCATATGTTGCAATAAAGTGATTACTTTGTTCAGTAATGAGTAGTGTAAGGAATACAATTGAAATTCAGTAGTTACATTACAGTTACTAAGCCTAGTAACACTCTGTTACTTGGACGGTTTGGGGGTTGACTTGCAACAAAGCAGCCTCACTGAGAGGACGGGACTTCATGCAGTCACTGCAGCTAACATTAAGCTAGCTGTTGACCATCTCCTTTTCTTCTTCAACGTGTTAAACACTGATGCAACATGTGGCTGTGGAGATTTAAATAAACCTTTGACCAAGCGGATGGCTGAGTAACCAAAGTAAAGTAATGAGTAAAATAATTACTTTTAATCACTTTTGCTGTTAAGTGATTGGTGTTCAGTGTTTTTGAAGTAATTGCCCAACACTGTTTTTTCTATGTTTTTGTATGTTGGGAGTGTGATGTCACTATGTCACCTGGAACACTGTATCTTGGACCACAATGGAAAGAATGTCTTGGACTTGCACTTACACAGTAGTCGTGTGTGATTTAATGTCCTTCTCATTATGTCAAATTAAACTAAAGAGAAGAGATGGTTAACAGGGGATAGAGGTAAAAATGTAGAAATGAAAGAAGACAAAGAAGGGGAGAGGATTGTAGGTGGAGGAAAAGTCTAGAGAAGAAATTAACATCTGACTTCATCTAGCTACTAATGAAGACAGAGAGAGAGAGTGAAGTGAAGAGATAGAGCCTGCATCCTCCTCCTCCTCCTCCTTTCTCCTCCTCTCATGACCATCTGGGTCTAAGACGAACTGCTGTAAATAATACATCATCATCATAAGGCCTGCTTACTAAACTGCAGAAAGTTACGGAAGATTCTGCCAAACCACAAAATGCACTGTGGAATCACATCATCACTGCATTATTTATTATTACATCAGTGAAACAAGTTTCTCATTTTCAAGTGATGTCAGCCCAAAAATTCTATCACTGTCAGAACCATTTCCACTGTGTTTGGGCTAAAACAGTCCATAATCTTTTTTTCTACTATAAAGAGTTTCATGATGAAGACTTGTGATATGTCTTTTCATGCATATTCCTCTGATCCTTTGGATAAAAACTGAAGATACTGTTACCATAACAACCATGAAAATCTGTGCTCCCAACTCCCATCCTCTTTAGTAAGTCAAAAGACATCAAAATCAGTGCTGATCTGAATGTGTCTGTTAACATGACAGCATGTTGTAATGATTAGGGTGCATGGGACATAACAAACTAGAGCTGAACCTCTGTCACTAATAAAAAAATAATGCAACTGCAAAGCAAACCGGACATACTGGTTCATGAGCTTAACATCTAAATCCTTAAATAAAGTCTGTTGAGTTTCTATATATTTTTTTATTATTAACAAATCTCATGTGTAGAGCCAAAGCAACAATGGATTGATCTACTAACAAGTATTGTGTGTGTGTGTATCAAAACACACACAATACCTGATATATCTTATTCTTCTGTGCTCCATTGTTGTCCAAAAACAATTAAAAATAAAACAACTCACTACAGTGATACATGGTAAAGAACACACACTGTAATTTATTTTGACTCAGTCCCACACACATCGTCCTTCTGCCACAAATTTCTCTAAAGCAGAAAGTGTGGATTCATCTGCCACTGAAAACCTTGTAGTTCAACTGCACCTTTTTTAAAAATGAAACAATAGCTGTTTTTTGTTTTGTTTTGTTTTTTAGTAGGAACCAATGGGATTGGGGCTAAATAGAGAGATGGACTAATGTTGGTGTTGGCAGCAATGTGTTATATATATAAAGTATATGTGTATGTGTATTGTCTTTTTTTATTAGATAGACAGATGATAAAAGGTTGACAGGAAATGAGGGGGGAGAGATTGGGCACACCATGTGATGCTTGAAATCGCAAATACAACTTGGCACAGTCCAGGGGTGGAGCTAGACTCTCAGTGTAGAGGGGACAGAGCATTCTTGAAGTCATTTTAAAATTCATAACTTTAAAATAGCTGATACATCCTATCCTATCCATAAACACAAATTGTCACTTATTGAGCCAAGGAAGCCTGTCTAAGAAAACATACAGTAAAGCCACTTTGTCAGACAAGCTTATTCTGAAGAACAAAAAAGGAAAACAGGTTGCCAGTTGCGTTCAAATGTTTCAGCACTGAGGACAGCACGCGGCACTCTACGTGCATCGTTTGACGAACAGTTCAGCACCATTGCCAACAGACAGCGACAGGCCAGGTGCACTGTCTCACTACCATGTCTTTCTTACATGGTAATAACATAAAATAGACACGGTGGTCTACAACACTATAAGGCCTATTCACATTCAAACATAAAGTAGACAGTTCACTCACTAACTGAATTGCCCCTGCTCAGCCTGTAGTTTAGTGTATTCCATCTGTGTATTCCACCATCCTCCATAGAACAAAATAATCCAAACAGGTTAACAAACTTTGTACGTATCACGGTCCCTTTTTAAAACTCCTCTCCTTCCTGGTGGCAAACCTGCCAACCACTTTGTCTTTGTCAGTGTTTATGTCCCACTCAACACACAGAAAAGTGAGGTTGGATAGTCTGTCCTCATCCATGCACAAACGCAAATAGCTCGTAATGAGCCTCAGACAGCTAAAACGTCATCTTGGCAGTTCCATTCACCACAAACATAAAAAGACACAAATATCTCATTTTGGCTAAAGTTAGTCATAAACTTTGAATCACTGTTTCTGCAGTCTTCATTTTCCGTGGAGACAACCCACATTGTAGTCGGATGGGGGATTACATCCCATAGTGATAAGAACTACCAAAGAGAATGAATAGAAAAAGTTAGGAGAGTTAAGCTCTACTATTTCTGCTGTGCTGCCCAGTTGGGTTGCGCACTACGTCCCCAGCGGGGCCCCTACTGAGTGTGGGCCCTGGGGTGGTCACCCCCTCTGCCGTCGTGGTCGCCCTGCTTATGGAGCAGTCTCTCTGTGCTATATCGTTCCTTGTCATTTTTCCTGTCATTTAAGACCTTTGAACAATCATATGACATTTATGAAAGGTGGAGAGGAGCTTCTGGTACTGTGTGATCAGTGGCTCTCACAGCCAAAATGCCACTAAAACAGCCTGTAGCTCTGCAGGCGGAGGGTAGATGCACCACAGAATCACTGCATATAATTATTATGTCAGTTATTTTCATTTGAATAAACTATATGAGTCAGCATGACTGGGTCAGTTTCTCACATATGATCACACTGAAAAAGAGCAACATGTTCCACATCCTTACAATTGAACCCTTTCTACAGAAGAAGCCTTGCAAGAGCATTCAACACACATAGAGACACTGTGGTTTAGGGAGCAGTTACTCTACACATTGGAGCTATTTCTTGAACAACAGCCATGTAATACATGCATGTTAATATCCAATCTGGCCTCATTTTAGTGCCATAATATCAACCTTGGAGAAGATGGAGGGGGAGGGGGAGAGGAGCAGACACATATAGACCAGAGGAAGCATGTCTATGTTTGGCTCTGATCATTCATCTGTTGTGTTGAGGCAGCAGACAGCCTCTAAGGGACTAATTGTATTTTTCATTAGAGTGCGCAATCTCCTCCATGGCCAGATCAAATGTTTCTATTTCTCTCTCTGCAATTCATTTATTCATCATCTCTTTTGAGTATTTGGGGCTTTAAAAATACAGTGTTTTACAGTTGCAGTGTAAAGTGGCTGCATGGCAGTGTGGAGAGCATTCTGCAAGGGAAACACAGCCTGTCTGAAGTAAGGTTTTAATTTTAATACAATACAGATTTAAGACTGCCAACCCAATATCCTAAAAATGTTGTTTATAAACAAGTAAAATGTACATCATCTATTTTCCACCAAAATATCCGATAATAATAATCATAATAATAATAATTATTATTACTATATTTATATAGCACCTTTCAAAACAAAGTTAAAAGTGCTTTAAAGTCAAAACAAGAATTGAAAAGTAACTAAAATCCAAATCATAAAAATCAAGGTGTAGCAAAGGCCTGGTTACCCTTATTGAAAAGGCGAGATTCAGGAATCATTAGTAGGGCCCTGCTAGAGGATTTTAAGCAGTAATCAGACTCATATGGGGCGAGTAGGTCACAGATATAGGTGGATACCTGACCATGCATTTTAAAAACCAGACGTAAAATCTTAAAATCAATTCTAAAACTCACAGGCAACCAGTGAAGGGCAGCAAGGATTGGTGTGATGAGATTGTTTCTCTTAGAACATGTTAAAAGCCTGGCAGCAGTGTTTTGTATAAGTTGTACTGTGGAGGTCTCACCTACTTAGACCTGAAGACAGTGTGTTGCAGTAGTCAAGTCTGGAGGATATAAAAGCATGGATGACATTTTCTAGATCTGCAAATGAGATGAATGACCTAATGTCTGAGTTGGACAAAGCAGAACTGCACCACTTTAGTCACCTGACCATCAAAAGACAAGTGTGAATTGAAAGATACATGGAGGTATGATAGTAATCATAATGAACAATCAAGATAAACTTTTTATGGTTATGATAGGCACTAGGCAGCTCTTGGTTAAGATATTTAAATGCAGTGCTTTAATTCATTTGAAAAAGAAACAATTCAATGGTATATACAGTAAATGTAATTTCTAGAAGACAGGGTTGTCACTGCAGGAATTTAACAGCCTGTAATTTAACATGTGCTGTGCAATGTAACAATGAAAAACAATGCTGTCCAGTGAAAACCATGTATGTCTCACCAAAACTGAAAAGAAAACTGCTTTTCTTTGCTCCAGACCAGCTGCTGGCACAGAGAGCAGCAGTGGTGTTTGCAAAGTGGGCAGTAGGAGACTAAAAAGGTGGAGCTGATTAAAAATAATGAGCTACCAGCTATGTGAGATACTGATTATTAATAGAATGTTATCTACAAACTTTCAGTTCACCACAGATTTCCATCAGACTCCAGACAAAATGATATTTACTTCCAACTCTAGCCCCTAAGATAAGAAATGAGTATCTTATTTCATTAAGTGGCTTATTTAACCAATTTCAATTATGTGTGCACAAAAACAACAAGCCTAATCATGAAGTCTGTTCATGTTCTAGTTCATGAAGGCAGCATCAGTTGTGTTATGACATTCAGTAGGACTGTAAAAAAATTGGAAACACTATCAACAATAGACAAATCCTGAGCACCTTTTCACATGGTTAATCATTTCAGACAGTTTATATTCTTCTAGAACTCCCATTGAGAGTTAGAATATGCAGTATATGGCAGTTACTGTGACTTTACAGTTAGCTTAAAGGCCCTGCAGACACAAGGTAAACCCACAGACTGTGATCTGTTTGGGTGGGACAAGTTACACCTTTATCATTCTTAGTACATGGAGTCCCATGACCTCATGTAACTTGAAGGTAGCTCCGCCCATCTTCACACTCAATGTAAGTGAACAACTGTGCAGGGCCTTTAATGTACTTTACGTTCTTTCTAACATAATATTTTAGTTCCAAATATTCCTATAATATTTCATTATCATCAGTATTTTATTTATACCTCACATCTTTTCACATTTATTTTAGTTGTAATGTAATGACTACTCAGTGAGTTTAGCCATCCAGCCATCAGCTGTATAATATGCCAGGGACTGTGTGTCTGTGTGTTATATCTGGAGCTTCTTCAGATATAAGTGGAGAGTAGACAGAGTCTGAACTGAGGGGCAGTATAAAGGGCCAGTATAAGATAAATAAGGAGTTTTTTGAATTGTGAATCATGCAAAGCTACTCTAGTGAAGTCCCAGAATAAAAATATAGAGCTGGAAATTATCATAATAGGTCCCCTTTAAGGTTAGAGAAACATGTGGTGGTCCGTAAAGTGAGGTGACCTGTGTTGTCATGGCAATAATAATAATCAAAGGAAATTTGTCAACTTATATATATGTCATCTGAACTGCACCACTGTTCCAGGTTATAATTACTTTGGCATCTAGATGGCATCTATCACTCAAACGTAACTATATGTTGTTTTTTGGGCAACTGACATTACGACCTATTGTGTTGGGAGGATGGTCTCTTTTTTAACATACCCACATCACTATATGCTGCCAATATTCTTTGTCTTCTATTCCTTTGTTTTTATTCAGCAAGTTATGATCTCATCAACAGTGTCAGCATTCTTTTTTTTTAGAGAGTAAGCTAAAGGAAGTTTCAGTTTTCATTGTGTGTAAATGAACATGAACATATCTGTGCATGTCACTACTCTGCAGTCATGTTCTGCACTCTGCACAGCTGTTATCAGGTTGGACTGCTCATACTGTGGTACATGATGTGTGTGCATATACACTATATGCCTGTCCTTCACCAGGTCAAGGTGATTTCTCCCTGTGAGTCTTTGTGGCTTCATGAGCTGTCACATACTATCAATTTTATTCTTAGATGCACAGAACAACCTGCTAGTTGACCTTTGTAACACACACACACACACACACACACACACACACACACAGATACATGTGGTGTATTTTAATGTTTCTCTGTGGGACCTCATTTGACATGAGATTCCTCAGGTCAACTTGATTTGTCTTAATAGCTTTTGTGAGTGTTTCATAGCTGGGTGCACGCTCATACCTATATTTCCCATTTAATGTCAGACATTAGCAGCTGTTGGCACACTCACTATATCAGAGGCTTGTCAGCTAAAGGGAGAGTGTGACATGAAAAATTCAACCTGAGGAGACAAGCCTGAGCAGCTCGTCCTCTGCTTGCTGCTGTTTCAGACATCAATCTCTCTGTCTTGCCAAGTTCAAATGGTGTCCTGTGGTATTACTGAGGGGCCTGCTCACACAGAGAGGAGCCAGCAAAGGCTGCTGTGTCAATCTAAACTTAGCACAAAAAGTAAGGAAATTTGTGTTTGGTAGATTATTTCTTTGTTGTAACAATGCTTCTTGGCAATGAATCTTTTACCGTTGGAAAGCCTGTTTATTTCCCTTTTAAATGGTGCCACATTTGTAAGGAACATGCATTTGTGGGATGAGCAGCAGAGCTGAGTATGTGGGATGCGCCCATGAAAAATTTGCCAAATCTTCTCTGCCATTGCCAAACAGCTTATTTTGCTGTTGCTATTGACACTTGTTTTGAGCTTCTGGTACCCCAAGGCCAATCATGAGGGTACCAGCAGCACCTGTGAGCACGGGCCCTGCTACAGTGGTCAGTAGGTGTCTGCTCCAAGAATCGGCATGCCACGTTTGACTGATCTGAATAGGACCCGTGCAATAGGACAACTTCAAGCTGGTGTTCCGCAAAACCAAGTTGCGGCATTATTTGGAGTGAGCCCCAGTAACATCTCCAAAGCGAAGGCCAAGTGACATATAACGGGGGATGTCAGAGACAGGCCACGAAGTGGGCGTCCCAAGAAGACGACATCCCAAGAAGACCGTTTCCTCACCCTGTCAGGCTGTCTTCTACAGATTTGCAGTCAAGGTTTGCAGGACAATATGGCTGACGGCTCTCTGCCCAGACAATCCGGAACAGACTGCACGCAGCCAATCTCTGGTCTCATAGGGCTGCTGTCAGGTCCGTTTGCGCTGTGTCGGCAACACGTGCACTAGAACCCGAACATGTGGAGGAATGTTATGTTCAGCGAATGAGTCCAGATTCTGCCAATGGCAGTTGGATCATAGGGTCAACATGTGGAGAAGATGTGGATGCTAATTGCTGCACCGATAGAGTAACATATTTTGGTGGAGGCAGTGAATTGGTGTGGGGCGGCATCTCCCTCACTGGAAAAACAAGGCTTGTCATCATTGGAGGCAACCTCAATGCAGAGAGATATCGCGATGAGATTCTGCAACCAGTGGCAATCCTATATCTCTACAGTCTGGGACGGAACTCTATCCTCCAAGATGACAACACTCGCCCCCACAGAGTGGGGTTTATCAGAGTCTACCTCCAGAATTTGGGAGTGGAGAGGATGGAATGGCCTGTTAGCAGTCCTGACCTCAACCCCATTCACTTGTGGGATCAGCTTGGGCGTGCTGTTCGTACCACAGTGACCAACACAACCATGTTGGCTAACTTGCAAAAAATGCTGGTTGAAGAATGGGATGCCATCCGACAGCAGTGTGTGACCAGGCTGGTGACCAGCATGAGGAAGAGGTATCAGGCTGTTGTGGCTGTGTATGGTTCTTCCTACTGAGGCTCCTGTTTGTTAAATTAATAAATTGTTAAATTGCCAATATGTCTTGTTTCTTCAAAATTCAATCATCAATCCACCAAACACCAAACGAGTCAATGGCTGAATAAGCTGTTTGGCATTGGCAGAGAAGATTTGGCAAATTTTTCATGGGCGCAACCCACATACTCAGCTCTGCTGCTCATCCCACAAATGCATGTTCCTTACAAATGTGGCACCATTTAAAAGGGAAATAAACAGGCTTTCCAACAGTATAAGATTTATTGCCAAGAAGCATTGTTACAACAAAGAAATAATCTACCAAACACAAATTTCCTTACTTTTTGTGCTAAGTTTATATGCTTAAAGGCTGATTTAAAGGAATGTTTCAAAGAGGTATTTTCTGTGGTAGGCTCTTCTCAGGTTTATGACATAGACCTCCTAAATGTTATTAACGTTATTAGATATTAACTGTTTCTTTAAAATGGTATCAGGTCCAGCAGTGTGGTATGATGCATATGACTATTTTATTGTTCACTTGCTCATTACCTGACACTGAGAGAGCTTTAACAAGGACTAATTCTAATGAGCCATTCTGATTAGATTCCATACAAATATGCATCATGAATAAAAATAACTATTTTTAGTGCTAGGAGTAGGTGTTGTATTTTGCATTCAGTATAGTCAGTATTAAAGAGGAATATTGGCTCATGAATTAATGTTCACAACTTCATGATACTGACATAAAGCTAGCTCTCTGAGTATTATGACTGAGACGCGTCACTACGGGATACACCCACCCTGCATATCCCATAGTGAGACATCCAAACAGACACTTTAAAAGAGAACCCTACTGACCAAATCCATATCTGACATATTTTCAGATATAAAAGTACTCTGCTTTGAATAATAATTTCAATCAACCCATTCTGGAATAAATTCAATCCAGAATGCATTACATATTTTTTAAAGTTTCCTGCTGGACGCAAGATGTCTCCTACTTCACTGTAAAGTCCATTCTCAGTGTATGTGCACTGGAGGCTTCAAGTTTCCACATCACACTTGTGTAAGTTGCATACTGAACCATGATTGGCTCCAAACTAGTTGTGATGTCACAAATCCTGCTGGCATGTACTGCATATTTCTTTAACTGAGATTTAAGATGATTCCTCCTTCAGCAGATGAATGTGAAAACAAACTCTGCACACAGAAGAGAACGACATCCAACTGAAGGAACAAGAAGAAAATCACATTTTTGAGTGAAGGGGAACTTTAAACTCTGTCTACAGAAACCTTTACAAGGATCAGTATTGACAACTGGGATAAATGGAAGCAAAAGTGTGCTCCGCCCTGGTGGCCTACTGGTTAAGACACCTTTGGTCACTCCACTCTGTAAATATCAGTGGGCACACTCACATACATTTTTGCAGGTGCTGGGTTACCAAAAATACACAAAAGAACAAAAGAGTATCCACACACAGCTCAATTGTTCCTAGATCTTTTTTAATTCCACATGGACATGACAACATTACAACTACTATAGGTCTTCTTCACCTGAAGAATGTCCCATTCCACTGTTTTCTTTCTCTCTGCACTTTCAACTGTCAAATAAAGGCAAAAAATGCCACACAAAAAAAAATCTTTAAAGAAAATGGCCTGAAATTGGGGGTAAATATTGATGAATTGGCAAATCACTACTATTTATATTTGACCATATTTGAATCTGGACTTCTCCTGGGAAGGTAAACATTTTCCTCATTCTGTGTAATCCTTGTGTTTTTGCTTTATATTTGATATTAAGTTACTTTAAACAAGGGAATTTAATTATGTTTTTACTTTTTGGAGCTAAAGTTTTATTCATTTTCATGAATTCATTCATGGATTATTTGATAGTTACTAGCTTTGTTTATGATGCTACAGGTATAGAGAGGATTTATTCAAGAAAGACGCTGCAAATGATGAAATGTTATTGCAATCTGCAATAGATTACTGAAAGAGTCCCAGGCCAGGTGAGCAACTTCTGTTGGAATGAGTTGGGTGCATGTACACATAATGCCATATGAATGCATGAAAATCCTTTGCTGAGAGATAGGATGTTTCTAAGAGCTAAGTAGTGATATCCAACATAGATGAAATTCAAACTTCAACAGAAAATGTAAAGAAAAGATGTCACAGTAAAGTACAGCATCGCCCCCACACTGTTTGACTGAGTAAAAATACCACGGCAACAAGCAAACCAAAGCTGGGGACTGCAACCAAGCTAAGACGCTCACAGCTAGATAGAACTTCCACAGACAAAGACAGTTCTGTCACAGTCAACACTCAGTCAGTCTATAAATGCCACATCGTATAATCAATACTCGACAACGATCATCGACAGGAACACTGCACGGTGCCACTGCCAGCATCCATAATCACAACCTCTAACTGTTTAGAAGAAGCAAGAATACATGTTGTGGGGGAAGCCAGCATGTTTGGAAAAAGTGGTCATGCTGAATGGAATTACATGGATTTAGATTCTGAGATTTTTAACACAACAAACCTATGCTTCACCTACCACATTTTGGAAATTTCAGGAAAATAAAATATGAATTAATGCATGTTTTAATACATGACTTTTTGATGTCTTTCTGAGAATGAGATGAGAAGATGGATATCAGCCTCTTATCTGTGCGTACACACGAGTACAGAGCTAGAGTCAGAGCATGGTTAGTTCAGCTTAGCATAAAGACTAGAAGCAGCTTGGCTCTATCCGGAGTTCAACACAACTTCACCTTATAGAACTGACCGATAAATATGTTGTATCTTGTATTTACATTTCTGTTTTTTTGTTTTAGCAGGAGTTACGTACACAATTTGGGTTTCAAATTTCCTGTATTTCTACTCAGGTTTTTTCATTCATGAAACAAGTGGATGGAACATCAAAATTTGAGACTCTTTACACATTTTACTCACAAATTTAATTGTACAGACAAGACAAGTCTGCACACAAGAGAACAGGCAGGTTTTAAACAATTCCCCAGCTAAGTCAGTTAGCAAAAAACCACTCATGTTCAATTAAAAAACAAAGCTGAACATATGGAACTCAGTGGCAATGCTCTATTGCACTGTGAATAGACACTGTAAACTGTACAGATATATGGGAGGTCAAATGTGAAGTAGTGAATATTTACAGCCGACAGCTTGGTTAATAATGTTTGCTTCGCTTTTCACTTCCAAATCACTAGTTTAGATAATTAGGTAACTGGAAACTGGTGTGTATAATGTGTTCATAGCCAGTGAGAATGAGCTACAAAGGTATAATAAGAGGTTAAAAATTATGAATGCCATGCAAGGCCTTCTTTTTTGGACCTAATCCTTCATACTCACTGCTGGTTGCAGCTAAAGATGACACAACCTCACATTATAGATTTATGACAAAACATGAAGATAAGTAATTCTGAGTCCCAACATTACTGTTGCCATTTGAATAGGGTAATTACAGCCTCATTTCGATAAATCCTCGGGTTCAGCGGATCCTGGATGGCTGTGTTTGGCCCTGGCATTGCTGTAATGACCAAGACAATGAGAGTTTGAAGAGGGGTAATCATCATCTACTCAGTGCTGCAGGGTTGTGTGTGTGTGTGTGTGTGTGTGTGTGTGTGTATCCTTGCTCTGTGTGTTAAAGTGTCGGTGTGTGCAAACTAAACGTATGTCCTAAATGGGGAACTGTACACACACAATGACATTTGCTAAATGACCTAGATAACAGAGGCAATCTGCTCTCCCCATCGTGCACTGATGGTCCAAAGATGTACATCCATCGCTCATGGGCACTTGGGCAGATGCTAGATCTCTGACACAGAAAATCAAAGCAATCAGACCTTCAGCAAGAATCAGAGCCTTTATGGAAATGTTTGATTTGTGTGTTGTGCTTAAATGAAGAATCACATGATTTAGAAAACTGCTGCTGCACTGCTCTCTGTGGGCTCAAACTTTCAAGCATGTTGGACAACTGGCCAAAGGGTGATAGTGGATGATTTTATCTTCTTTTTATTCTTGTGAAGACAGGAGGGCAGTTGTTTGTCAAAGGAATACAAACATTGTAAAATGGTAGTAGAAACTAAAGGGATTCAGTCAGACACTTTGAAAAGCCCTGTTCTGTAATAGGAATCTATCAAACCAGTTGGTTTGAAAATGACTTTTATTCTCTTAATTCTTTTCAGCAAAACAATTGTTTTAATGCCCTGTTCTGGGTATAAGTTCTGCTGTTTTTAAAGCTTGAATAACTCTAAATTTGATTAACTGCTCTTGTAGGGGTTTTAATGTGATTTATTTTTAAGATCTAATTGCGCTTTTGTGTTGCAGTGCTTTATATTTCATTTAGTTGGAGCTTTTTTTAATTTATTTTTTATTCAGTGAAAGAAAAAGCCTGTGATTAGATTACATTCAGACAAGTATCCAGATACAGACCACATGTTAATAATGGGATTGAATACGATACAATACAAAAGAAGAAGACAACACAGTATAGTCAGTAGTGAGTTTGCGTGAATGGGTGATGGGAATTATGCATAATTTTGATGACATGAATGGATGTCTGAGCCTGCCAGGCCTCTTTATGAGTTTGGGTAAAAAAAGCCAATGTGGAGTGATCTATTTGGAGCTACTTCAAAGCTCTGTCTTCCTGTGAGACTTGTCACTGTAACTTGTTTTGATTACACATGAAATGGGAGAAGTTGCTTGGGGAAGAATGCTTTTTGGATCAGTCCTCTTAACAAGTATCCGACAAAGGTCCAAGTGCAGTAATCTTCAACAAGTTTCTCTAGCCATGACACTGGAGACAGACATCCCCTGAAATGAATTCTATTCTCTACAACTGAGCTCTTATTCACTTTGTGTTACATAAGACAATCAAGTGAGAAATGAATCGACAAGTTAAATGCAATAATCTGATTAGACATCAGAGAGATTAGATGCAAGATCACGCACACTAAAACCTGCTGTGTGCCTACACAGTGCTCTGATAACAAACACTTTGAGGTGGTTGAGAATGCATAAATTCTGCTTCCAGTTAGTGTGAATGTCAGTGATGGGTCATCTTAATCATAAAGGTGG
Source organism: Scomberomorus guttatus (assembly GCA_038419695.1). Classification (NCBI taxonomy): domain Eukaryota; kingdom Metazoa; phylum Chordata; class Actinopteri; order Scombriformes; family Scombridae; genus Scomberomorus; species Scomberomorus guttatus. The sequence goes on along the minus strand of CM076464.1, from coordinate 2,638,614 downwards.
GACAATATCTGGTAAAAAGTGGAATCTTAATTTACTAAAATGGAATGTGAATTAGAGACATTTCACCGTTCATCCAAAAGGTTTTGTCAGTTTAAACCATTGTGGTGAAATACACAGCCAAAGAAGAAGCTCCAGAGCCTAAATTGCCCTTAAATGTCCCTGTGGAGGTCCATTTGTTAAAGCTAAAACTTCACAAATATTTCTCACAGCTCATTCGTCTGACATGCTGGCTCCTGTGTACTGGTGTTAATGTGATTAAACTGCTGCTTGCAGATTCTGCATCTCTACTATGTCTCATGGTTAAGAAACCTGGTCTGCCTGCCTGCATATCAGCCTCACACAGACTCCCATCTCAGTGCCTGGCTAGCCAAATGAGGATCCTATCCAAAATACAGGCATGTAGGCTTGCATGGTTCTCAATCCGTGGATTAAGTTTAAATACAGAGGCAAAACAAAAGACCACAATCACCAAAATAGTTGTATTCCACAATGAAAAAACAAATAAATATCTTGCGGTAATATATGATGAAATACAATGTGCTGCATTAAACATTTAACAAACAAACAAAAAAATTAATTTAAAGAATTTGATCATTGCCTTTCCTGGATTTCTGAAAGCAAAAGCAGTCCAGCATAAATTTTATGACTTTCAACATCAAACTCCTGGTGATCACAGCTTCAACAAGGCGTGAAATCACTTCAAGGACTTTCTAGGTCAAGGTCAAGGTTTGTTTTCTATCCATAAAGCATATGAAAAGCCAGCTGACTATCAACTCCACCAACCCTCTTTCAACTCTCACTTAGATTTTAGCAGATTTTGACAGTATCTCTTGTTGAAAATATAATGAAAACTGAAAAGGCTGAACTGAAAGATATCCTGGGATGAAAGAACTCTCTTTTACTGAATATCTGTAGCTGTAGCTGGGTATCTCAATAGCTCAACCAGCAAATTTTAAAATGATGGAGCAGAAATTTCATGACAATCCATCTAAAAGATAAAAAAGATATTTCACTCACAAAGCTCAACACTGTGGTGTCAATAGAGGGATAGTCAGGGGATCACCAAAGTCATTAGGATTCATCCTCTGGGCTCATGGACATATGAACCAAATATCATGTCATTTCATGACAATGTATTTAATAGTTGTCTAGATATTTTACTCAAAGTGGTGGTGGTGTGAGAGGTAAAGTCAGGGAATCACCAAAGTTAGTAGGACTCATTGTCTGGGGACCATGAATGTCTGTACACAATTTCATGACAATCAATCATATAGTTGTTGAGATATTTCAGTCTGGACAACTCACATACATACATAAATGTATCACTTCTTACACTAGAAAAAAAAATTGACGGGTCAAGACACACAAGCAGTCAGACAATCAGACAGGTTGAAAACAAACAGTTTATCCAGATGATCTAACCCACTTTAATGAGGTCAGAGTGGAGGTGAGCACAGCTGAAGTGTTGCTAACAATCCCTCATTGCACAGGAAAACTGTGTGAGCACAGCTACAGTAAGTACAGTATGTCAAAACAGAAGCAGGAAGTGGGTCTGTAAACAGTTTGAGTACCTTGGGTATCTTACACCGTGTCTACACAGAAAGTGTTGTCAGTTGTCCGTCTCACGCGTCTGACAGAACAGATGTGCTTCTATTTTAATCAATACAGCTGTCAACACAGGCCACATCATGGCTTATGTTTCACCTGCACTCTGTGAGTAACAGCAACCTGAAGTGGCGGACCTGCACTCAACACTGTGCATGAAGGTATCCTCTGTGTAGACATACAGATGGAGCACTAGCTGCTGTTGCTCATGCAATGCTATGCCTGCTGTGTAGACACAGTGTAACCATTCACCTTCATTACACTTCCAAATGAGTTGGACTAACCTGGAAGTTTGTTTGCAACCTGTCTGATCATCTGACTAATCGCCTACAACTGTGATCAGCAGTAGAGCTTCAATTATATATGAGAGAAATTCAAACCTAAAAACTACTTAAGTATATACAGTAAGTATATACAATAAGAGAAGTAAATGGAGGAGCAGAGCAGAGTAACTCACAGCCAGGTAGAGAGCAGCGTAGACACTGAGTGCTGCCTCCTTGGATGGGAAGGTTTTGCGGGCACGCAGGATGTCATCCTGGTTTCCTGTGCAGGCCTCCTGGTGGCTGATGTAGCGCAGGGCCTGCTGGCAGCCCAGAGCTGTGTAGTTGGGCTTACAGACTGTCAGGAAATACGGCGCCAGGTTCCCTGTCACTACCTGGCCTGCGTTGACAAAGATGTCAACAGTGAAGAGGCCAAAGGTGTAGACTCCTGGGAAGAAAAAGAAGATGGTTAGAGGTCAGACACAGTGAAAAGATGGCGCTATCATCAACAATTGGAGATAGTGGATTGTGTTTGTTTATACTTGTATTGTATTTGTATATACTTAAATGTGTATGAAAAATTATATATATATATATATGTGTGTGTGTGTGTGTGTGTGTGTATATGTATATGTATATATATATATATATATATATATATTTGTACCTTGTGACTATAATGTTTTTCTCATATGATATCAGTATCATATGAAGGTCCTTTGTTAATTGATCTACTTGTTTACTGCTGGTGAAGGAATGTTTAAATCAGTGAACTCAAGTTCCAGTAAAATCTGCTCCTGCATTGTTTTCTTTGTGTAGTTTCTTTGGTTGCTATGGTCACACAGTAAGCTGTGGCTGCAAGTTGAAGAAGGTTCAACCATCATCAACTCGGACAACAGCATCAAATAGCTGTTTGTGTTGATGAGAGCAGCAGCTATTGTCCTTGCTGCTGTCTCTGACCTCTGCTGCACACCTGCTGCTGTGCTTATACTGGAAACAGAGGAGGTAGTGGCTGAAAGTATCTTCATAGAGACTGCATGTCTGCAGGGCCTCTACATACAACGAGGAAGAGTAGGTGGAATATTCATTACACACCCACATTAGAATTGACACACAAGAGGGGCAAATGTGGCACTATTAGCTGTTAGTGCCAGTTTAGGACTGTGAAACTAGAGTCCTATGACTACTGTGACATTTTGTTTCATTCTGCCTCATTTTCATCATGTTGAGACATTGGCAAAGTGCTTCATAAAACAACAAGGACGGGACATAAATCATTCAACCAACTTGTATTTTCAGTGTGAATCATAATTAATGTTGGTCCAGGACCATCATTGCAACTGACCAATCATGTTGTTGTGATCCCATAGCTTTGCGACTTGGGGAAAAAGTCCAGAAAATACAAAAGTGCAGCTTTTGCCCGCTCACACACATACTGTATGCAGTGGGGAATAGAAGGTAAGCATTAAAAAATACTTTCTTTATTAATATGATAGGACATTTTAATCCCGAGATCAATCTTTTAATAGACTCATTTATCTTTATTTAACAGTAATTTTAGGGATGGGAATTAAAAAACCAGTTCCAGTTGAGAACCGGTTCCAAATTGTCCGATCCATCAGAATCGTATGCTTTCTTTTATCAATGCCAGTGTGTTTTTGCACGTGTTTTTGACAGTTGCGCATTGCAAAACAGTGACGTCAAAGTCATGCGTCTACGCTGCTGGTAACAAGGAGTCATGGCAGAGGGGAAAAAATGGTGCAAAGTGTGGCTTCATTTCACAAAGAAAGATGACAACAGTGCTTGTTGTAAATGTCTGTAAAATTAAACAACAAACAGCAATATGCTGAAACATCTTTATACACCGAGGATAAATATCCTATGTTATAATAACATTAGTGCCATGCAGGAAGGTTTAGTAGATTTTGTCCTTTGACTAAGAAAACAGGGTGTCTGCAGGGTCTTTAAAGGTATTAAACGGGCTTTCACAACGAAACACAGTTTTCTTTTCAGTGCAAAGGACTAAGACACACATGGTGATGGGTCATTACAGTTATTGAAAAATGTATAATAAATGAGTTTAGAATTAATATTAATCGGTGATCACATACACAGCCTGGCCTAATTCTTCTGTAAGAAAGAATGCAGTGATCCAGAGAGGCACCACACAGTTTAATGCCAGACGTCTTATCAAAGTATGACAAGATATGTGATATCAGTACAAACAACTGTAAACAATAAGTAAGGAATCCAAGACACATTGAGTCCTGAGTGTATTAAATACAATGTTTGAATGCTACAATGTGTAAGAGTACATTGATTTAGTTTTGGATTTGGTCTTTTAATTTACTGGATGATTAGGAGAGATGGTTAATCTTTGTACAGTGCACATATGAACCATGTACAGTAGCTCATACTGGTCCCATACTGGCCTGCTGTATGATCTATGATACATTTAATAATGTGTGATCTGTCTGTTAAATTTGTTTTCTAAAATGCTACTCATGGTCCAGGATTTGAACTTGCAATAATTCTCTTGACAGTATATATGGGTCTGGTGAAGCCCAGATAGGGTTACACTTACAGTTCTTACTGTAATGAATCTTGAAAAATCAGGGTAAGATTGCCAGAATTAGTTGGTCACTTCGTAACATACCTGACATTATCAATAAACACATCGTTCACCTGTACAGTACTTCTCATTAATGGATATGCAAATTCCTCCACCTTTGCTCTTACTGGAGCTGGCGTTTCAGTCCATTCTGATGAGAGTAAATCCATCTAACTCCACGGGGGCGGAGGGGTCACACTATGTGAGCCATGTTTCAGTAGCACAGACCAGGAAGGCCTGTTGGTACTCTAACAGATAATTAATGCAGACCCACAATTCATTGATCTTATTCTGTATGCTTTGTACATTTGCATATACAGTGAATGGGAGAGGAGTTCTGAATGGTTTCCTTTTAATATTGCCAATTCCTCCCCTGCTGCCACCACCGGCAGAGTCACAAGTGTGCCTGGGTGTGCCTGTGCCACCCAAATCTCAAGCTCAATCAATTTTGACCTGTGACAGGCTGTCAGCTGTGGCTCAAGTGTTGTGAAGTATCTCACTTGACTCAAGTTTTTTTTTTTTTTTTCGTGCTGGTTGAAGCTAACCTGCTTGCTAGCAGGTTTTCTTCAACAAACCCTGAGTTTCTCTCTGTCTGTCTGTCTGTCTGTCTGTCTCCTCATTCATTCAGTCCGTGTCAAAGCGTGTAATGAAGCGCAATAATAAGCAGAAGTTTACTGTCAGAATCTAAATCCTGGTTGGATATTAGTTTGTTACTCAGGACTATCTAAAGTTTTTATGTGCATCAGTTATTTCTTTGAACAGTGGTTTTTGCTCTCACATTCAAATATTACACAGCGTGAATTCAGCCTCTGCATGTCCTTCTGCTATAACACTGTGGCTCTGTGCACAGACAGCTGTCAGTTTGTTAGAGCAGCTCCTGACCTGAGATCTTTATTGCACATAATGTGTAATCTCAGTTTACATTCAAACAATCGGTATGAAGCTTCAGACACGTAGGATCTATGAATTATTATCTCCATCACTCATGATGTGATTGGTTGCACTGATGGAACATTATTCCTATAATGTTGGAGATTATATGATAATATTTCTGAATGAGCAGGATCGAACAGCATCACTGAATGTTTCGACATCTAAACATTCAAAATCGACTGTAGTTTAACCTCTACGCCATTTCAAATCACTAAACACATTATTACTGGATCAGACTGTGATCTTACGGTCATGTCTCTGTGTCTTTGATCTATATATATTTTTAAATCTTTAATCTTTTTTGTCTTCAGTTGCTGCCTCCTGTGTTTTGTCCCTCGTCAGATTAAAGCTGAACAAATATATTTAAAATGTAATGTAGCTACAGCCTGATACACAGTCAGACTCCACTTTATCATCATTAAGGAAATGTAAGTCTGGTAAAAAATTAATTAATGTACAACACTGAATAAAACTTTACTGACACTTTTCCCGCTCTGACTTAAGCCATTTTTTAAAGATTTAAGATAAATGTGCACCGTCCACATACACATGCATTAATATCTCTACATCCACTGGATTAAAATGGAGGTTCTGCCTTTTATTTACTTGTTGTCATGGTGAATCGTAGTATCAGAGCTCCATTAACGATGGCTTTTTTCATTCATTGCGCACAAGCTTAACTCAGTGAACATACTCAGAGTTGATTGATCTGACTCTGATCAGCTGTTTCCCATCTTGAGCTTCATCAGCTCAGCGTTCAGATTAGACTCAGAGTTTTCTGATGTGTGATTGTTTGGAGCCTGTGCAGAAGGTCTAAATTTTAGTAACTAACTACAGTATTGGAAGCCTTGAGGGATATTTTTGCATGTCAAACATATAAATGAGGGTGTGTAAGTCATGTATCTGATACACGCATTGATACTTTTTATGTGAACATCAGGTTTTAAATGTTAATGTAGAGTTCAAACCTGTATCAGAGTTTAAGCTTTGTTGGTCTGTAGCTGATATATTTTTGTTTGCCAAGTAAATAGAGAATTGTGCAATAATAGTCTACTTATGATATGTGGATTGCACACCTGGCTGGAGGGATTTTCTGGATGAGTTAGTTACTGTTTCCCCCCTAACAACCCACTCCCCCAAATGATGTATATGTGTCTGTAAGCACATCAGATCTTTCAGAGACAGATTATTATATATTATTATAATGAGATGTTGTTCCATCATGTCTTGCTATGGGATGAAACTTCAGCTCTGCAGAAAGCAGAAACAGAAAAATAACATGAATTTACATTATAAACTCAGTTATAGTATCCACACTATCTGGGGACATTTCTATTTTGTGATAAATATTCATGTCTTTGGATTTAAAGCAATGTCAAACCTACAGTAAGCAGTTGGTCCTTTGCGTAATGTGCAAATATTGTGAGTTTATTTCACTAAAATCCTGCAGCTACATTTCTGTGACTCCTCTGATTTTCATTAAATTCTGCTACAGTCTGGAAGCATTGATTGCCTGAGTACAAAGATGTTACTAGGAGGGGAGGACATTTCTCTTTGTTTGATAGCGTTAGAGTAAACGATAAAGTATAGTTAGACTTTTCTGTCGGCTTCCCGACTTATTTTTAAAAAGACAGGAGAAAGAGAGAGAGTTGCGAGTGATCGAGAGAGAGAGCAGCTGTGGTCAGGCAAGCTAGAGAGTGAATGAAGAGAGGGAGTGCTGGTAGTAAGAGAGCCAGTGAATCAGATCAATAAAATGTTATTTTCTGATTGTTTCACAGTGGACGGGTTTTATGACATCTTAAAACAAGAGTAAAAATATTGTAGATATCTTGTATCCCACAGGCACACCTAAATTAATATTTCTGGTTACACTGGTGGCTGCCACACTTCCTTGTTTTGAAGGATGCTGAAGTCACAAAACACTAAAGTAGTGACTGTTATGTGAGCCACTGCAGTGCTTAGCCCATTAGCAGGAAAAAGTGGATGAAAATTTCAACAACAAAGAGAGAGTATACTTTTATTTATTTTGAAGAAGACAGAGGTCATATGACAAAAACAAGATGATGAAGAATTAACACATTTTTACATCATCTGTACAAAGATTAACCACCTTTTCTAATCATTCAGTAAATTAAAAGACAGTGCTTAAATTCATTTAAATCATTTTCACATTTTGTCCACATTGTCAGAAAGGTGATAATTCTACTTATTTATTATTGAGGTTATAGTCAGTGGTTGTGGTGTGCTGGAGTGCATTATATTGAAAATAGTTCTAAAATATGTATATATGTATAATATGTATAGAATATATGGCAGATATGTATAGGTTTGCATTAAACTGCACAGATGTTCCTAATAAAGTGCTTGGTGAGTGTATGTTTGGCAGTTAGGGACTCAGACAGCAGACATGAAACCCCAGCAAAACCATTCAAGGTGAGCAACACTCCATCCACAGCTGTCTTTCCTGGTGTCTCACAAGTTCTCTACTGCAATAAAAGAAAATGTTTTGTTAAGTTTAAAACAGATGTCTTAAATAAATATAAAAACATTCATATGAAGGCCCATGACCAACTTTAATATGATGGCCCTGGACAAACATATAAATTAATCCTGGGTAAATATGTTGGCTACATATAGGGAATCACTTATTTAAGCCAAATTCCACATCCATGGGCCAGTTAATTATGTTTACAGTAATTATTTTATTTCTCTCATTCAACCCACAACGCAATGTCCCAATTGGATTTGATTCCATATGGATTTGGTTAGGGACATTTATCTTACAATACGAATTTTGCTTGGATATGAAAGAGATTCTCAGAGAACTAATGCTGTAAATTGTATAAGGAACCCTCTAACCATTATTAAAAATATTAATGTTTACATTAAAAACTGACCCCAAAGCAGTTACATTAATGTACTTTTTATTTTTTAGCTCAGTTAGCCATTACCTCTGTTAGCTCCGTTGGCTCTGTTAGCTGTTAGCTCTGTTAGCCATTAGCTGTTTGAAATACGTGGTGTATGTCAAATGGCTAATGCACGTTAGCCATGTTGTGGTGTCCACACGGCTGCTGTCAGAGGCTCAAACTGCTTGACCAAACAGTCTTACAGCAGCAGGAGCAGCAACGTGGTAAATTATTGTAGAAAGATAAATGAGTCTTACCGAAGGCTGGCACACGAGACTAACAGGGTTAGAGCTTCATGCATCCAAGGGAAAAGGCATATAGTAATAAATCGATCTTGGAATTAAAATGTCTTATCATATTATTTAAGAAAGTATTTTTAATGCTTACCTTCTGTTCCCAAATGCATACAGTATGCGTGTGAGCGGGCAAAGAGCTGCACTTTTATATTTTCCTGTCTTTTTCCCTGAGTTGCAAAGCTGTAATGTCACAACATGATTGGTCAGTTGCAATGATGGTCCTGCAGCAACATTAATTATGATGTCGTAGGAACAACACCAACATGGCTATATCAGATCATGCACAGGGCACACCATACCAGACCACATTCCCCTGCTGCTCCCCCATAACAAACACACACACACACAGTGAGTGTAACAGTCACCCAGGTGCCACCTTCCATTCATACTGCTCTTAACCAATGCAGCCAGGCATTATGTCTCAGTGATTGAAGGGCTTTAACAGAAATAATTGCTTCCCCCCCTACGAGAGCCCGGCCCTCTGTCACACTAAATTACCAAACAGGCGCCTAGTCAGACAACTCTCTCTCACACACACACACACACACCACACTGACAGAGGTGTTCACCACACCACACCACAAACATATACGCTTCAGGATGCATCTGAGCTTTTCCAATCACTGTCAAGTGTTTGTGCGGCTGCAAAATAAATCTACCCAGGCTTTGAAGCGCATTTAGCTGGAAGACATTCATGAAAACAGGCAGCGAGGCATCACGGCTGTTGAGCAAGGCACGTCTCTCTTCTGCTGTCTCACAAGCTCTTGTTTTAAATGTCACTGTCTAACTCATCGCCTTTCCTTTCCCGTTCCTTATCACCCATACAGAGCAGCAGCATGAGGCTCCAGATGCTGACAGGTCCATTTCTTAACAAGCATCAAATAGATTTTGTCAAGCGTCGTGTGACTCACTCGCTGCAGAGACTCAGTGATCCGATGCTGTCCCACTTTCCCCCACACAAACGTGTAAATGTGGCCGTTCTGTGTTTTACGGACGACTTCCACTTGTGAGTGAAAGCCCACCCCTCCCCCCATCCTGGATGACTTTGAGAACAGGGAAAGGATGACCAAAATTGCTTATTAGAGCATAAATCTAATTCAGTTTGTCTGCTTCAAACATGCCATGATCTGATGCATAACTACAGTGTAGCCATTCATGTGTGTGTGCTATAAGTACACATGCTTGTTGGGTAAATGTGATCCTCCTGTCTGTGTGTATCTGTGTGTGTGTGTGTGTACGTGTGTGTGGTATAGGGTGAGCAGGGTTGAGGCAATGCACCTATTCTTTGATCTGGTGCCAGCGTCTCAACAATGCTGCAGTGTGATGCACAACCCAGTCAGTCTCAAAGTTATCACCATTTCCCAGACTTCCCTTGTGCTCACAAATACTTTGACACACACACGTCACAGTGGAGACCGGTGAACACTGTGAGTGTTGAACATGAAGACGCGACGAAGCTCAGTGTCGCAGAACTATATACAGTGTTAAACTGTGCATTCATATTTCAGTGACGTGTATTCATTTAGAAAAGATGATACTGAAAACTAGAGTTTTATTTTCCTTTAAGCACTCCAATAGAATCAACTAGTCATATATATATATATATAGTACACAGTGGTGCTAATGAAGCTTGTTGGTATTTGTGGTTGTGCAGACATTAGAGAATAGGTTTAGTCTAGTTTAGTCTGAAGTAGCTAGCTGCCTACGTCTGGCAAAATGTTCTTTAGAATAAGTGTGAATGAGGTTTAACTATCCAGTCAGTTCAACAAGTGTCTTAATCAGACCTGCAGACCTCTGTACTGAATCAGGTAGCTCCTGATAATTACACTGAGGTGTCAGCAAAGTCTCAGTGAACTGTGCTAGAAATTAGAAACCAAACCCACTGTAGAAACAATTCAAGGGTTTATGGGTACAAGTGGAGAGATGCTGATGTGCGATGTGAAGCTGAATGTTAGAAAATAAATGGACATGGAGAGTATATACAGCTCTGTCCACTGATACTTAAATTCAGTTATCCCTCTATGTTTTTACAGGAATAGTAAGACTTCTGTGGATTTTTTTTTTTTTTTCGAGAGTGAGATGTTCAGATGGATATCAATATTATGACTGCGTGTTGAGTACTCACCTGGAGTCAGGGCATGGTTAGCCTAATTTAACACTAAGCATGGGGAAATGTGCTTTAGCCACAAAAGCTGCACAGATGCAGCTATGTGGATGGATACAATGTGGTCTTTCAAGAAATAGTTCCACCATAACTGCTTGTAAAAATCTAAATTTAACCAAGCAAAAGATTTAGATCTAGCTGTCAACTGAATGTGTCTCTACATTTACCACAGCAGGTAACCGTGACCGAACTTCCTGACATAATCTTTGTGTTCTGTAGAGAACGCCTCTAACTACCAACTGCAACAACATTTTGCCGTTGCTGGAATTAAATTTGTTTGTGTGAATCATCCATACTAAGTTATTAAATAATTAAATTTTATTATCAGATTGTATGCATTTCATCACAGTTTAATCTTTTAAAATATGTTTTGCTCAAGTGCAAATGAAATTATAAAATCTTTCCAAGGATATAAGCTCTTTTTATTCTCATCACTGCTCTCTTGTGTAGTGTGCCAACAAATGTGTTTTTACAGCTGCACCACTGTGTGAGCAGCCATTCTCCCCTTTACAATTCAGACTGCTGATAAGCCTCGCCAATGGGCATCATTACAGTAATTAGCCTTCCAGTATTGATATGAATGAATCAGCGTACAATTCTTTTGCACTGGAAACAAAGAGGAGAGTGCAGAGAGGAACGCCACCCACTGAAACCATGAAACTGCACTACTGTTTCAGCACGAGGAAAATATCTCAGCACAATCATCAGTGTGCAAAGTTAGATGTAGAAATTAACACCATTATTTAAATCCACAACCAGCTGCTACTTTAAGGGACCACTTCACTGATTTTCCATGTCAAAGTCAATTTACAAGTCATGGGGAGCTAGAAAATTACTCAAATAAAATAAAGTAAGAAACAGAAAGTTGAGATGTGGGGTTGTAAAGAAGCTATCCAGCTGCATTATGGGAAGTGAAAGATCTATTTTCATTCTTTTTTTAAATAAATAAATAACATAATTGGTTAAATTATGCGAAATTATTGGGAATGGTTTACAATTAAATCTTCATAAAATATATTTTATGAGGGTCTCAAAATGATGTTTCTCTCTAAGTGTGTGTGTGATTTTTTCGATGCAAGTGAAACAGATGAAAAAAGAATGAAAAAAATCTGTCCAGCAAAGGCTGATATCCTGACTTTTAGTCAAACACTGGATCTTACATTGCACATCTGTTATTAGATGTTAGATGCAGACTGTCTGCTATAACCCTGATGATGTCATTATGACATCATCAGGGTTAGTACAAAAGGTTAGTACAGTGTTGTAATCTTGAATAATATTATTATAAACAGCAGACTCTAAGCATGACAGCTAGTTTATTAAGTAAGAAACAGAGTCACCTTCAGATTGGATACCAAACAGTGCTGTTAGAGTGTTTGGCTGTACTGGTTTAAAAACATTTGATAAAGCATTCAGTGGTGGAAAGTAACTAAGTACATTTACTCAAGTACTGTACTTAAGTAAAATTTTGAGATACTTGTACCTTACTTGAGTATTTCCATTTGATGTTACTTTATACTTCCACTTCACTACATTTCAGAGGGAAATATTGTACTTTCTACTCCACTACATTTATTTGACAGCTTTAGTTACTTTTCAGATGAAGATTTGACACAATGGATAATATAACAAGCTTTTAAAATACAACACATTGTTAAAGATGAAACCAGTGGTTTCCAACCTTTTTTGTTTTTGACGTCTTACAAAAAGCAGTGTGTAGTCAGGGTCACATTTCAGATGTCTATTAGCTGTTAACAGCTCCACCAAATAGTGATTTTTCCCTCTAAACTTCTCACATGGTTTCATTTCAATAAATATTCAAATGATCCGATATTCCAACAAAAATCAAAGATTAGAGAAAAAGTCCAAAAACTGAAATTTGAACTGAATTTGTGTATCAGAACTTTATTTTTTCTTCTTTCCCATTAATCATCTCACGACCCCTCAGATTTATCTGGTGACCCTTTGGAGGGGCCCGACCCCTAGGTTGGGAATCACTGGACTAAACTAGCTAACTGTATATGTATGTATAAGTAGTTGAAACTAGCTCCACCTCCAGCAGCTACAACAGTAACATGCTGCTTACACACTGATGCTTCAGTATTAATAATCTAATGATGTCATATATAATAATATATCAGTCAGAGGGATCAAACCACTACTTTTACTGCAATACTTTAACTACATCAAGCTCATAATACTTATGTACTTTTACTTATGTAGGATTTTTCATGCAGGACTTTTACTTGTAATGGAATATTTTTATGTTGCTGTATTGGTACTTTTATTTAAGTAAAGTATCTTAATACTTCTTCCACCACTGAAAGCATTGAGGATGGAGGACCAGAGAGCCCTGGACAAAACCAGAATGTATGGGCTAATGTTGCAGGTGAATATTTACGTCTGTTATCTTTGAAAATTTGGCTTTGGAAAGAGGTACTCTATGGACCACCTTGAATTGAATTACACCTTGCCTACTATAGATTTTGAGTGTATTCTTGAAAGTATTTTTGACCAAACTTCATCCATGATCGCTAAGTTCAAGTCATTCTGCCATGTCTGCTTCAGTGCATCAACATACTTATGCTTTGTAGAGTCAATGATTAGATTAGAACACATTATGACAATCATCTTTGATGAAATTTGATGAAGAGGTACTCTGATGTTATACAGCAGAGTACCTCTTTAACAAATTTCTTATCCAGGGTCTAAAGGGTGGAGAGGATTTTTTTTTTTTTTATCATTGAAGGAGAATTTCACTATTTCTACTCACAGAACACAAATGTGTGCAGAAGAAGGTTTCATGAATATTTGTTGCTCACAAATTGCAAATAAATGTGTGAGCCCTACAGGGTTCCCTCATGCTTTCATACCAATGGTTTAAAGACTGTTACGACACACAGGATAGGATATATGGCCACAGTCTACAGGCAACACAGGTGGTCTATGTTGCTCCAAGACAGACTTTAACTATACAATGTTCTTCAAGTTATACATGTCATTATTACACAGATGACCTACACTCAACACTGTACTTGAACACATCTTGTGTAGACCATAGACTGTGTATAAAGATGGATGTAGATGGAGCCAGGACCTCCAAAATAAGTCTGCGAAATTGTGCCACTACCTCGGACCCAAACTAACTCTAACTTACCAGGAACACCGAGCAATGCAGACTTGGGCTAACATTAGCTAACTAACAGGGCAGGTATCGTAAGCAAGTAACATTAAACTTAGTGAAATATTGCGACAATAGGAGCCGAGGAGAGCAGCAGGTGAGCCAACTGTTAATCAACGTCCACACGGCAGACATCAAAGCTACTATAAGTCTTCAAATCTTGTTAACAGAGCAATAATTTCCAAAATGACCACCAGCACACTTATTAGAGGGTCTGAATTTAAAAAATGAGACCACAATGGCTCATTGAAGAAGAACATAGAATAGTCTTACCCTTTAAAAAATAATAATATTGACTTAGTATTTCATGAGAAAAGGTGATGCTTTTTCAATGGGAGTTTATTGTAGCCAAGGATTTAGCAGCCAGCATCTAGCAACCGTTGGTCGGTTGCACTTCTGCAATGGCTTCTATTTCAAGCCGTGGTTGTTGCCCCTTGGTGTAGACACAGGCAGAGGACTGCTGCTGCTAACATGCTGCTTTCACTACACATATTGTATTGTGCAGACACTTTGTATGGTGCGATTATTTCCTGATGCATGTAAAAAAGAACAAGTCCCAGGTTAGGATTTATACCATACATTTTAGAAATATAATCTTTTATTTTGACATGGATAAATGTATATCTTCCTATTCTATGTAAATGATCGATATGTTCTAACAGATTTTATTCACACGCTGGTTTGTTTGGAATTAAACTGAAGCAGATAGCTTCATGGATGAACAGAGAATCCAATGAAAAACTACAAAATCACAAACTCAAACAAGATTTCAATACAAAAACAGGATGGCAGCAAATAGTGTGCAGCATTAAAGGCAGCTAAGGATTATCATTATGAGAGACAATTTCTAGAAGATGGTGAAAGAGTGCTCATGGTGCAGAGCAACCTTGGGAGGGAGGTCGAACCCAACCAGAGGAACAGGGAGGATGTTTCTGTGCTGTCAGAGCAGAGCTGTGCTGCATTCTGCAGACATAAACACTTAAACATCAGCAACACTGCAGTCTCTGGAGATGCTGCTCTTACTGACAGAGGAGTGTGACATAGATTATAAAACGTTAATGCTGAGAGGTGGGGCAGGGAGGAGGGCAGGGGATTTCTGTTGCACTGTTGAGTGTTGATTATGGAGGACAGCTCTTGGTGAAATGAGCTGTTGTGGGCCATCCTGCTGGTCCAGTAGATGCACAGTATGACTTCTGATAAATTATATAAAAAACAAGAATTGAGAGAGCCATGGCATACTTGGTCCTCCTCATAAGACCCCAAAAATCCATAATTCACCTTTACACCTTTAAGAGCCTTGTACTTACAAATCACTGTGTTTCTTTTCTGTTAGGGCCCTGCCCACCTCCACAAACAGCCAGCTGCGTTCACTGGAACACCCAATCAAGCTAGAGCTTGTTAACAGGAATCAAACCCCAGGTCTGCAGTGGTGCATAAGAACTTTACTTCCTCCATTTTTTTTGGGTCCCTTTTTCCAGGTCTGAGCACAGACTCTTGCTCTAAATCTTCAGGACACTGCAAGAAGCACTAGTTCAAACAGATTTGTTCTTAAGAGGCACGCAGGAATGGTTTAAGAGAATTTGTGGCATTCAACAATTTTCTCGTATTTACAATTTTCTCTGAGGTACAAACTAAATTTAGGTCCAGACCTGTCAGACAGACTGTCTTTCTTCACAGGGGCAAAAAACACTTTTTAATGTTTTAGTGTAGTTTTATTTAAAAATCAAAAAGCCAAAATCTTAATATATTTTGAGCTTAAATTAGATATTGAAATTAACTAAAGAAAAAGATATAACTAAAACAAAC
The DNA here is from genome assembly GCA_038419695.1 of Scomberomorus guttatus. Lineage (NCBI taxonomy): Eukaryota > Metazoa > Chordata > Actinopteri > Scombriformes > Scombridae > Scomberomorus > Scomberomorus guttatus. The sequence goes on along the minus strand of CM076464.1, from coordinate 2,622,852 downwards.
AAATCAATATTCCGTTCACCATATCAGCATCATGGTTTGCCACTGAGATGTACTGATGTACTGAGAGGTTTTTTAGATTTGATGATATTTATCGTCATATTTACAGTTCAGTAGTAGTTGTCCAGTATCATGTTGTGTTGCAATTTAACATCACCTACTGTAGACTGTACTATTCTCTCCTCTAATATCTCTGTGACTGTCACATGACTGCATCTCATATTAGTCACGGAGCGCTTTGCTTTAGAAAGACATTTTTTAGCATCTAATTTCATGTCAAAGTGTTCACTCTTTATTTATGTCACAGTTCAGCACTGCTCTGATGGATTCATATTTTCTAATTATTTCAGCTCCTCTAATACGACTACTGACATTGACAAATGTGTCTGCTGATTTCTGACAGCAGGACTTGAAGCTCTGCGGTGTGAAATTTTTTTTACTCTTTGGTGACATTTTTGTGAATGAAACTCACCCACAGATGGAGCGGACAGGCAGCGGTAACACACCAAGAATCATAGCAATGCCAATAAAGGCAGTGAAGAAGAAGACCTCAACATGGATGTATGTACAATGTATGATTATATATATATATATATATATATATATCATATATGTGTGTGTGTGTGTGTTTTAAATCGGTTTGCAAATGATTTATACAGAAGGAAATCCACATAACACATTTGTTAGACCTCATGAATACACATGATGTGTTTTGGTAAGAAACATTCAATGTAAACATGCTGAGCTGGAATAATGCTGAATCCTGCACACATGGGGTGTCTGGAACAAAAATAAGCATGGGACACAATCCTGTGTAGTTTGTCAAAGTGGAAGACATGTGATGCAGCATCTGGGACCCTTCCCTCCTGACTTGTCCAACGTGCTCTGTGGCGTGGACTCATAAGACCACAGGCCATGAAACTCTGACTGCTCTGAACATATAGTCTGTCATGTCTTTTGGCCAAGTCACAGCAGGAATTTATCACTATATGGTTGCCTAATCTGACATGGTGACAAGACAAAAATATTGAGTAAATAAATTACAAAAGTTAGTGCCAGAGTTACTGGGGCCGGGTAAGATAGAATAGAGAAATTTTAAGTATTAATTTACACTATTCTCTCTCACACTGGTGGTATTTATTATTATCTAATGTGTAGCTTCTGAAAGCTTGAAAATGATTTTTGTGAGGATGCACACAATGTTTCTTCCTGAGGAACTGGTGTTAAAAAAAAAAGGTCTTGACCAATAGTACTGGTGCAATTTAAAACTGTGTATAATAACAGTGCTGTGTGCTCCCAAAGGGCTAGCCTCACATCTTTTTAAACATTTCTGTTATGTGGACTTTGCATAATGTCACTGACAGCGGGGGCTGTGCATGAACTTCCCCAATGAGAAGTTCAACAAGCAACGCCTTAAAATGCAGGACGGTAAAAACACACTGCTGAAGTTGAGTGTGTGAGAGCACCACGACCCTCGGCTGTGTTCTAAATTTAATCTTTCCCAAACAGCACGCCTCTGAGTCATTATGCAAAGCAACGCTGGGCCTGAGTGAAAGGGGAGGGCTGGACTCACATGATGCTGCGCTGCTCTGCGCTGCATTTACATCTGCTGCTCAGCAGATGCAAATGCTGGGCACAAGCATGTGCAAGCATACACACTAATGCGCATACACACACTCATGCACACACACTGAAATACAGACACACAGCCCAAGCAAGCACATGGAATATGTCACGTGCTAACACTGGCACACTCTGACATTAGCAAAGAGAGGCTGAGAGGCCAGAAAAACACAAAGAGGAACTCTAAGAGGAGCTTCTGCATCAAATCTGTAGGACAGAGCAAAGCATTCTGGGTGACTACAACAGATTAAAAAGTGAGCAGTTTTTTTAGACTTATGATTATACTGTAAATCACTTTCACAAATCAGCCCCCAAATATAGTTTCCCATCATCGTATCCAGTGATACATATGTTGTTTTTTGAGCCCTGCTGGGCAGGCCACTTACTGTATTTCTGTACCATCTTCAAGCTGTAAAACCTTTGGATTAATGCCCTCAGATCCTTCACACACAAATCCCTTCAAACACAAGTCAAATCAACTCAGGAGGCCTTCGATTCCAGATCTCAGAGTGAGGCCAGCAATGGTACACAGTCTCACAGGGGAGCTTGGCAGTACGAGGAGACCCAACCAGTCCATACAGCACAGCAGAGTCTCCGCTGGATTCATTCATCTGTGCTCACTCACTGTGCCAACAAGCCTGCCAAAAGTCGTTATCGATAGTCATGGATCAAATGCACCGTAAAACACACGAGCAGACACACTGTATTTAATGGAATTTCAAGACTGTGTATGTTAAATAGTGCTTTGTAATTTGGGTAACTACTGCTGCTAATGCTGCTGTAAAGAGGCACTGACAGCTCACCACAGACCCATTAGCTGATGTTGGTAAAGAGAAGTAAATGCTGCACCTTTCATGCAATTTGCTTCAGTGAGCTGTAAGCAGAGGTGCTTTTTACTGCACCCCTCCCCTTAACATTAAAAAGACTTGCTTTCTGAGCTCACACACTGCATACAAACTCTCTCAGTCAAAAGTGCCACAGAGAGGCATCAGCACCTTCCTCTAAATATAATTCTAAAGGAAAATTCTGGCTTTTTTGTAGTTTTGTCCATTATCTATATAAGTTCTAATAACATTATAGTCAGAAAAGTACCATATTGGTCCCAATATAAGATGTTTTTTTCCTGGAAATATGTGGGGTAAAAAAGTGGGGTTGTCTTATATTAGGGGTCTAGACTAAATGTCAATATACATACAACAGATGGTGCCAAATATCTGTAAAACAAGTGTCCCCTCCTGACTGAAGCGAGCCAACGTCCCTCACAACTAGCCCACAGTGCGAGGGACCTGCAAGATGGAGAGACATAGTGATCGTCTCGGACAAAAGTAGGCTCAAAAGTAGGCAAACAACTGAGTAACAGTAACATAACGATCAACTTGACTATTTCACTGTCTCTCCTCTGCTCCACTGAGCTCCGTCTGTGTGTGGAGGGCTCAGCCCCACCTGCGGTGAAACAGAGGAGAGGAGAGAAACTCGGCACGATCATAACTGACAGCAAAACGCAGTAGAGAGCCTCACACTGAGCTGAAATGAAACAAGTGCACATGAAATCCCTTTAATTTTCTTCCAAGGTAATTTCACAACAGTCCACACCTTATTTTACAGGATACTGATGACTCTCACATGACTCTCATGTAACCCAAAGAGTCATGCAGGTTAAAATGCAGTGCTTTCCAGAACTGGCCAACTGACAGACACTGTATGTGGCATAGGGAAAGATAAATGACCTGGGGCGCTTTATGACAACCCCAACAAAAAGAAGTGTTTCAAACGTTTTTTTTTTTTACCTTTTCTTGACTAGTTTTGACTCTTTTGAACATTATACTGTTATACCATACCATGACATCACCCTCTGCACACATATGTTGTATGCTGCTCATACATCCTCTCACCTTCTTACAACTGAGTGGGGAGGAAGCAGAGAGGGCACACCTTCACTGCCCAGTGACCACGAAAGGTTCACTTTCACTCATAAAACCCCCTATTACACAAGGCAACATTCATTGTCTGTGCTGTCAGGTGGAACAGTGAAGTCAGTCCCTGCAACCTCTGTTATGCCAGTCATTAAAAATGGCTGGCTCTGATTGGACGGTGTCCAAACTGCAGTCTGTCGTGTCTCTCGGCCAAGTCACGGCAAAAATTTGTGACTTGCTGATTGCCTGATCTGACACAGAGACTAAAATATCCTGTAGTCTGATGCTGATATTAGATAATCAGAAAAACATTTTCAAAACCAGTCCAGTTTCTTTTGATTTGGTATTGTTGCCTGTTCCTGTTTGTGCTGTAGGGTTAAATTGTTGGTACTCATGCCCACCCAATCAGAAGGCTTCCTTTTTTGCTGGATCATCCAGTGAATAGCAGTCAATGAATACTGTTTCAATGATCTGACTACATGACCAACAAAAATAAAACAATCCTTGTTTCTTGCTTCTTGTTAACCATTTGATGATGTTGATAGGCCAGATTTTTTGAGTGACAGTGCATTTCACAAATGCCAGATTGCAAGCCCCTCCTCTTGCACTCAGAGCACAGCCTGTGCATTGCACAGAGGAACAGAAGCCTGTGGTCCACAAGCTACCTGCTTTTAATGTAGGTTAAGATAAAAACTATAGTGAAACAAAGCAGTCTCAAAAAGACATCATGAGGAGCAGGAGGAAGAGAATTCACCAAGCCCTGTCGTCGTGCGTGTGTGCATTTCTGTGGTTTATTTGGCCGCTGTGTCAGGCTATGTTCAAGTGTCATTTTTAATGTTACTGAGCATGTTGGTGCCGGTGTATCTCTATCCATATGCTTGATTAATGATGCGGTTGCGTCTGTCAGCTGTGTGTGTGAATATGTAGCCGCCGTGCCAGGCTATGCAATGCTGTTAATGTTCATCATGATGCTTGTAACATTACCTTTGATGATGTATAAAGCTTATATGATTAACCTCTTCCACTCCCCCCCTCCTACCATAGACCCATTTTTGTCTTTAGGGGGACATTAGTGGCATACATCATCTGAAAGTGGCATACATCATCTGAAAGCTGGGTACCTGAAGATTAATTTAAGCAGCTCAGCATTGTGTGTAAAGTTTTTCTAGTCATAAATCTGTAATGAACATTGTGTTTTGGTTAGGCACCTATTAAAATTTTGAAAGTTTAGTGTGTTTTTACCGTGTGTAAGGGCTTAGAACATTATGATGGAAGTATATGGGGGCCATTCCCCATGCTCAATTGTGTCTCATAAGTTGTTGCAGCAATTTTTTGAGTTGATACCATTTGTTACACATATTTGGTGCAAAATTTAACCATTTTTGACCAGTAGAGTCAAAAATCCCTCCAAAATACCACATTAAGAAACCAAGACCTTGAGGAACACCATAGAAAATATCATGCTGTGATTTGGTATCAAAAACGTTTCACATTTGGAGTATTTCTGTTCTGGAAATTGCTCAGAAACCCCCTTATTGTGAATATACCTGGAAAGCCATACATCCTCTGAATGCTGTAGGTCTCTAGTTAGTGGTTGTAAAGTTTCACAAGGCTGTGATTATCCTAGAGGTCACAATAGGTCATTTTATACAGTGAGGTCAAGTTTCAAAAAATGGTCTCACTACAATGAAATGGCTACTATGGGGACTAACATCATCACACATGAATACAGTTGGGCTCACAAGAGTCTCAGCTTTCGAGTTATACCCAATTTATGCAATTCCAAGACTGTTTAGGGACCCAAGTATGCAGAAATATTCAATACACAATTTTTAGAATAGGTAACCATAGAACCCATTTTCATTCAGATATCTTGAGGTGAGAGGTCAAGGGACCTCTTTGAAAATGGCCATGCCAGTTTTTCCCTTGCCAAAATTTAGCCTAACTGAGGAGCACTATTTAGCCCCCCTTCCCCACAAGCTATCATGACATGATTGGTAGCAGTGGATGCCTTAGGTCGTTTAATTTCATATGATACAGAATCATCAGAATCCTCACTCTGCCCACTATAGCCTCTGAAAGACAGTAATGTCGGCCGAGGACACTGGCATCCTTGGGGAGTTTAAATGGTTAGACTGTGGTGTATTCAGGCAAGTATAATTGTAATGGCCTATTTTGGTTAACATATGCGTTTCAGAACCTATTAAATATGATTGGTCTTGGACGGGCTAGGCCCACCAGATTTTCTCTGTACCCACCCACACTGTGATTTCTGCCTACATTACTGATTAGCATATATTTCTTTAATGGATGTTTCCTCTCACAGGGATGGTGTGATTTTTTCTGTGGAGCTTTGTTACTGCTTAAGGAACAAAAAGATACAAAAGGAAAGTTGGCAGCTGAGGCCGTTTATCCTCCTTCCTCTGCTTTGCAGGGAAAAGACGACTTTGACCAAAAGTCATCGCACAGTGCTCTTTAAAACTGACATCAATTAACACTAAGACATAAGCCTCATTCAGATACAACACTGTACTAATGTATTATACATGATAACCAATTCCAGTGAGTCTCTTAGGGATAAAAGGAGCTTTAGCTTAGAATGAGAGGCCTGTTAACATTAACAAGCAGCGTGAATGGCATGCTTGGTCGTGTAAATGTGAGGGTAAAGCTGGGCCACCAAGTGGATTCCCCCTCAGGGATCTAGGTAATAATCCTCTTCTGCAGCCTTATCTCCTGCTCTCACTTAAGCATGAGAGAGGACGAGGAGAGGCCAACACTGCTGCAATGTGTGTGTTTGACAGAGAGTGTGTGTGTCTGTGTGTGTTTAATCAGAGGGTCGTCTAGGGGATTCTTTAGGCTTTGTATCTGCAGGAATGTATGTGTGGTTGAAGGCTGTGCATGACTATACTGTTAGTATATACATACATACAGTACTGCATGCTGTGTAGAGTCTTGTGGGAAGATGTGTGTGTGTGTGTGTGTGTGTGTGTGTGTGTGTGTGTGTGTGTGTTCAGATAGTCAGATAGTGTATCCATATCAGATAGTGTCCAGTCCCTCTGTAAGCAGAATTTATGTCAAAAGAGTAGATCTGTATGTGTACCCAGTATGTGTACCTGTATGTGTAATGAGATAGAAAATGAATGTAAGACTAAATGACATCTAAAAATGTTCAGGGATAAAACTAACATATCACGAAAGAACATTTTTACCTTGAGGTTTACTTGTACAAATGTTCAGTAAACCCTCTTAACTGAAAAAAAACTTGCAAATTGCGCATTCAATCTTTATGAATGCCACCTGTCCATTGATAGTTTGTGAGATTTGATTGTTTTCATAGTCGATGCCACCAAATAGCTTTAGAAGATTGTCTGTTATATTCACAAAAAATTTACAGTGTGGCATGATTCAGTTGGCAGTTGGCATGCTTCACACACAAGTGTTTTTAAGAGCGAGTCTGTTGGGTCCGGCTTCCCTCTCTGGCAGACCAACCACTGCTGGGTGATGGAAAACGCATCACTACCTGCGCACCGCTTGTGATTTTTCCCAGGAATATCACCACCAACACTTAGTTTGTAATACTGCAAATGCAAGGGTTTTCCTCAGTGGACAATAGGCACAATCACCATTGTGCTACCTCATTCGGTGATAGATAGTGACTTAACAGACATTTATTTAAAGCTGGAGTGCGGGACTTTTGTCTCCCCCTTCGGTCAGTGAGAGTAATTACAAAAACACTGTCAACACGTTTACATCATAGGCTACACCGTAGCCTACTCCATCACTACTGTTGTGGCTGTAAAACGGTGGATAAACTGCTGCAAGCGTCTCACACAACCCCCACGAAATGACTCATTTCACTATCAGAATTTCATCCATTCGGGCCAATAACATTTGGAAAGTCTAAAAGAGCTGTACGATTAAATTATTTTATCCCCATTCAAGTTAGCAGATGGCTAACCAGAAGCTAGCTGGCTTGGCCAGCGGAAGTTTCTGGGTGCACATTCAAACAGCCAGTGTGGGAATGTTGGAGAGATTTATCTGGCCGTGATAGGCTAAATCAGCATTGTGTGAACTCATTTGACAAGGGCTTGAATTTAACAGACATTAATTTATATTTCATTAATTTAACAGACATTAATTTTATCATTTAGTAAACCCAACCGGTCAAGGCAGATGGCCGCCCACCTAGAGCCCGGTTCTGCTTGAGGTTTCTTCCCGTTAAAGGGGAGTTTTTCCTTGCCGCTGTCGCCAAGTGCTTGCTCATGGGGGGAATTGTTGGGTCTCTGTAAATAAATGAGTACGGTCTCGACCTGCTCGATGTGTAAAGTGCCCTGAGATAACTTTTGTTGTGATTTGGCGCTATATAAATAAAATTGAATTAAATTGAATTGAATTTATATGTAAAAGTTCCACACTGCAGGTTTAAATGAAATTCTTCAAGATTATTACTTTAATCGAAGCTTAATTAAAATGGGAGCTGGTCAAGAGAATGTGAAAGTCATTTTGTGTCTGTCCTAAGTGAACATAATAATTAGACAATAAAACAACATAATACATAAATAAAACAATAAATAAATTGGAAAATTGGTGAATGCCACGAGTGACTTAATTGGTAAGTAACTCAAACATTATACTGCAGAATGGATCTGTTCGTCAGAGGTTGAAGTCATTTGTGTTGCAGGTGGTGGTGGGCAATCAGTCAACAATACAGTAAATTAAGTAAAATACATACAAAAAAATTTAATAATGATGAGGCATTTGGAGATCACTGAAAAACCCTAAAATAAATGATCTAAAATGCACTGTAGGCTTTTAAAATCTACTTGGGTATTATTTTTTCACCATGGAGTGAAAGCTTTCTGCTTTTGGGCAGGTTGTACTGTTTATTAATCAAAGGGTTAGCGGTCTCCATGACAACTGAGCAAACCAAAAAGGTTTTGTGTGTGTGTGTGTATTTGTTTGTTTGTTTTGTTTTTGTTTAAATGTCAAATTAAATTTAAATTTTCAAGGTCAAGAACGACCTTTCACCCTCAGGGTTAGCATTGTAACTACTGTACGGAGTATGCTAGTGCTAATGTGCATGTGTCATCACATATGAGTCCTGTTCCTGGTGGCATTAATAGAGTCTTCTGGAGGGGCCAAGTCTAAACATCCAATAATTTGTTTTCTATGCCCACAGTAATCCTGTTAAGGGTCATGGAAGTCTGGAGCATATCCCAGTATGCATTACAGTACATCTTGGACATGTCACCAGTCTGTTACAGATGTCACTCATTTCAATTGATGTGATTACCGCAGTAATACCGTGGTAACCCTAATAAGACACCATACACTTAAATTATGCTGTAATTAGAAACCAAACAGGAGATCCTAATACATTATTAGACATCATTTTACAAGATCATAGTCTAATTAGAAATCAAATACAATGCTATATCAGATCCAAAATATGCTACAATTAGGTGCTATTCTACCCTTACTACCAAATTATGCTGTAATTAGACACCACATTCAATGCTACCAACATGAGACTATCATAGCTTGATTAGACAACATGATAGTAAATGATATATAACCAAACACACAACAAACACATTAAGTATCTTAGTTAATACATATGCATTCATTTTTACGGACACACCGAGTCATGTAAATTAACCTCTCTCGCTCACAGTTTAACACACACTATGGAACAGTTCTTTTTGTTTGGAAGGGATCTTTTCTTCCAGCAGACCATAGATGACAGAGGTACAGTATAGTTTAAATTAAGTTTTGTAACAGTCCATCTCAGCTTTTTGTCACCGCCCCCTGCTGCTGCCTGACAGTTGAGCTTAGTTAATAAGAACGTTCTGTAATCAATCCAAACCTTAATCTTTAGGAGATGAATGAAAAATAATACGAATACACGTTTTTGAGATGATTTAAAGATAGGTTTGAGCATTACTGTTGCTCTGTCATGAAACTCTTGAGTTGTGTTGCCCAAACCCAATAACTGAAACAAGGACAGAATCTCAGACAGACTGATCTGATACATCACAACAGCACTGCACACCGGAGTGGAGACAGATAACAGATTAAACACTAATGTATCACTCCCAAGTATTATATTTTATGTATTTTCTGATTCATCATCTAGTTAAAAATCAGTGTTAATTGTAGATCTGAACAACAAAAGAACCAAAAACAACTTTTTTCTTTACATGATCTGTTATTTCCTGTTATTTCCCACGATAACTTTTATTATGGATAAAATTACAGTCAGGGAGAGTCTGTCATCACAAACAGAACACCACCACCCCAACAGGCCCTTACGTTGAGATGGAGCCAACTTTCATACTAATAATTATCAGAGATAATTATTAATTATTAAAATGTATAAAATTATTAACATGAATTAATAATATAGGGCACCACCCGGAAACTGGGATCAATAACCAAACAGTAAGGTAGTCTCATAAAAGGAGTTCACTGGGAATGCTAATAATAGCTTGTCCAGCGAGGGGAGGCTCTTCAAACTCGGTGAGGGGGAGATACACATGCACGGAGGTAACCTAAGCTAGCTCACGGGGAAGCAGGTACTGTGGAAAGGCAAAGATGTCTGTGTGCAGCTGGTACTTCAAGCTGCAGTGACGTCATGGCTGCATCGCCATGACCTCCCCTGGTGTTGGAGTGTCTCCGCCAATCAGAGACAAGAGTTTGGGAATTCCGCGGATTTAACACCAAGGTGTGAACTGAGCAGAGCATGCTGGGAGATGGAGTCTGTGAGAGCAGCATTTGGTGCTGCTCTTTTGTTTGAGGGATCTTTTGGCGCTCTTTTCTTTGTTTCAGGACAAAGCAACCTCATGGCCAGGCTTCAGGGTTTACATGTAGACATGCCTTTGTCTGACCACATGGTTGAGGCCCAAATATGTTTAATGATTGTCATTGTCACCTCTCTACCTTCTATTCATTGCTCATTTTAACGTATAAGAAAATACAAACAACTTATTTTGGGAATTATTTTGTGTCCATTTCAACTGATTTCTAAATTCATGAAAGAAGACAATTTCATTGACAGTAAACATGTATAAAAAACATTGTGTCAGTTTGTCCTGGTGTGTTGCAGTACCAACTAGATAAATTATATACCTTGTTAACAGCAGATCAGCTGCACAGATGAGTGCAACGAACACCTGCGCACATACATTTATTTTTTACTGTATATCATTCATTTCCCGCCAGTATTCCTTTCATTTTTCATGCAGTTATTTTCAAACAGACTTTTCACAATTCACTCAGTTCTTCTGATAAATTCAGCACCATGTTTCACAAAGCAGAACTCTGATTTAATGACATCATAGTACAGTAGTAGCAAGAGTTATGCGTTTTAAAACAAAAACATATGAGGGTGGATGTAGCCTTAATGCGTTTGCTATGTGTTTGGTTACAGTACATACATCCGGTTCCACAGCTACACTTCCTGTTCAGCGGAAATACAGACAGCGCCACTTTGCCATTGCTGACCACGTTGTGGTCAAAGGGGGTATATAATGAAATTCTGTCAAAAGGATTCAAGCATACTGCTGTCACCTAGCGTCTACAGTTATTTAGTGCAGCCCCCACATTTACTGCTGCGACAGCACTGTAGTACACAGCGGTAAACCAGACAAATGAAATGAGTGACATCTGTACAGGGATGACTGACTGACTGACTGACTGACTGACTGACAGGCAGACTCACATCTGCTGCCAGTTTAGAGGCCAATTTGCCTAACCTGCATGAAGTCTGTCTGAGAAACATAGATCCCAGTCAGTCACTGAGAGGGGACCACAGTCATTCATAAAAATGCTGTGCTTTTAAAAGCACAAATACTATATGTGTTTGAGTTAGAAAACCAGACCTAAACATGTGACTTACCAAGGAAGCGAAAGGTCCTGCGCACCAGTGGGTTGAGGTAACAGCAGTCCCCTGTGGCCACCGTCTTCTCCGACCGGTCGAACTCTTTGGAAGTGTACTGGACCAGGAACAGCACGGTCTCTGTTATTGTGATCTGGTAGAAATGAAGGCCAGAGACACAAAGAGAGAGAGAACTGAGATGAGCTGAGTGACTGTTTATCTGTGAGTCGGAGTTGTGGTGTTGGCAATGCCATTTTCTCACACTCTGCCACACTGCCCAGAGCCTGGGACTGTGCTCTCAGTGGAGTCCATCTGTACAGACCACAGCTGTGGAATACACAGGAACATATGGGAGAGAGGAAGTCAGCTCATGTTAATGCAAGAGAGGCAGCAGAGGTGTGTGTGTATTAGTGAGGGGGGGTTATCTGCCTCTGATTTGATTCCTTTTAAAGAGACTTTAAAGTCCTCAAAATAGGAGCCACCTGGTGACCATGATAAATAAGTAAACATTTTCTAATTGATTTAGAAATTGTACCTTTGCTGCTGGGAAGATTTGAGATTCCATAAATCCATCTTTAATGTAAAGTAATACAGGCAATCAATTTCTAACCTTTGCGGTCTGACGTTTCTCTATAAAGTTCCTGCTTTCAATTGACAGAAAGATATGCCATACCAAAGCTTTGAACATTTCTCTGCTTTATACCTGTCAAATTTAAAGCTGCACCAGATAAATTTACATATAGTCAATGAGAAGAAACCAATAATTTTGAACCTCAAAATCTTTGGGTTACTTGACATAATCCCCGGTTCTTTGATAACAGAGTGAGATGTTTCACCATGGGGAATTGCCTCGGCGTGACCAACTACAGAAGCTCCAATGACACCACGTCTGTCAGTGACAGGCGGGCCGAACTGTGCTCAGGGCATGCCTCCTCATATTGCCATAGTCGACCGACCCCTCTCAAATCATTTTAGACCGGTTTCTTTCCTTGTCTATGCAAGGAGGGAAGTGATGGTGAAACACCTCACTCAGTTATCTAAGAACCACGGATTACGTTAAGTAACCCAAAGTTCTTTTTCTAATGTCGTTTGGTGTTTCACTACAGGAGATATAGACCACTCCTGCATTGCATAAGTTTCCTGAAGCCATAATAAATGTTGAGCTGGGTAGTGATTATCACACAGACCCTGGCTGTACTGAAACTTCCTTGAACAGGGCCCATGAAGTGGACATAGCCCTCAAACCCTGGGGGGGCTGCAAACCCTTACATCTATAGGCCAGAGACATGGCCTCTACAATCCAGTGGCCCAGTACACAAGCAGCTGATCCTCTTTCCTGAACCCGGCTGTCCTACTCACTTGGAAGGTCCTGGCTGCAAATGGAAAAGATGGTGCCGACCATAAGCTGCAACTCTGGGCTTCAAACTGGCTCTAATAAACCAACGGGTGATGTGACACCTTGCTACGTCCATCTTTATATACAGTCTATGGTCATTGATGTGCTGTGCTGTATATACAACACAGAATACACAGACAATACTTGTTAGTAGATCAATTCATTGTTGGCGTGTCTCTTTTAATGAGATTTGTTGACATCCAGACTTATCCTTTCAGGTCTGGTTAGGTTTAAAGGTTTAAGGTTAGGGAATAATTGTGCTCAGGGTTAATATAAACAGCAGTCTCCTGTGTCACACTGTTATGCTTAGTTGACCAGTCCATCCATGACCCGACTATAACAATGTCACACTAATTCCACATTTGCTCCTGTCATGCATGTCTTGCATGCCAATCTATTCTCTCGGGATCTCAAACCAAACTAAGCTCCAAAAAGTCTGGATTTGATAGGCTGAGGGACACTCTTGCATGTTGATACCCACTCTGCAAGTTTTGTATTTACAAAACATGTTGTCTTTCATTGTTTAAGACTTCTGCAAAATAAACAACAACAATTACACACTTGAGTCCAGAAGGACTAGTAGCTGTTCAACCTTCATCTGGTTTGTATGTGTGTATCTGTGTTAACATCACTGCAATGTCAATATGAGTCAGCTGCTGCACTTTCCTGCCAACAGCTCCACAGCTTGCAAGCCACATTACGCCAGCTACTGTTCTCCATCAGACTGCAGCCACCAGCAACCTCAGACATAATGACAACCACCAGTACAACATTTACTGCAACGCCATCGGCTCCAACATCAAAATTGCTCAGTATTACCAGAGCCACAGACCTGACAGCAGTCCAGCTGTTGCACACCAGCTCTGTGGGTCCAGATCAGCCAGAAAATGATGGTGGTCTGATGGCAATCACAACCATACTAGTAACAATGAAAATGATAGTAATAATATTAAAAAGATACAAAAATTGACTTTTGTTGAGCCTGCTTCTGTTCATTAAAAACAATGTATCACTCTAACTAAACTGCCTGAATGTTACTGTCCTGTTTTGTCTTGATATCTGCATGTTCTATTCTCTCTATCATTGTTTAAGTCACATCCATTATCTAAGACAATGCATATACAAATATTGCAACAATTGTAAATATCATTCACTCATCTTTATAATTTTGTTTCTATTGTGTGTGATGTAAGATCTTAGCTTGTAACTCAGTTTTTGCTGTTCAACATTTTTCACAGCAGTTTGATTTTACTGTCAGCTGCCAAGTGCAAATAACTGCTGTATTCAGATTTCTATAAGCAATTGCACTCTATACAGAAGGCTAATATATACAGTGTTATTCAGTATTCATTCCTGCAGCCCATAGCTTCAAACGAAGTGCAGGTTGAACAGAATTACCATTTCAACCTATGCACTTTGTCCTGCTAATTACTGCTTGCAGCTATGTTTATAACTGAATTATTACAATAATTATCAGTTAATTAAGATGAGATAAGATAAGATGAAACTTTATTGATCCCACTAAGGGAAATGTAGGCGTTACAGCAGCAAGCCACAAGATAATTAATTGCTACGTACTAATCTATTTACTTTAATATTACTTTACATTCATTTTTCTTAATTCTTCCCTTCAGAAATAAGAAAAAATATTAAAAATAAACTTGTTTTTGATTACAAAAAGGGATAACTACTTGTGACTTCAGTTAGACTAGAGAAGATTTGTAGAATCCTGTCTACAAAGCCCTGATTGGGTCAGTTATTTTTCCAACAGTTGAATCAGCTAACACAATAGCAAAGCTCACTGAAATCACAGAAATCTGGAAACTATATTTTAATGATGTGATTCAGTCTAGATTTCACTTCAGAAATGTTGTTGTTTTAGATTTCATAAAGGCAAAATCTAATACATAGCAATATACTGAGTGCACAAAACACTGTGAAAAAGACTTTCTCCCAAATTGCTGCAAAATGAACTATTTGATAAATTACCTGATATTCACAGACTTCCCCAAAGACATTATCAAACTGTCTAAATATCCCTCACTAGAATACAACTAACTCCATCAAGGAATCCCACAACCACAAGGAACCTGGTCTATGGATTTAATCCAACTGAATAATGCATTACTTCTAGAAAAAAAACGAGGGCTTTAGCAGATCTGGAAACAGCACCATGATATTAAATAAAAAGGAAAAACTCACAAGAAAAGCAAAGCAAGTGAACCTCAAATATTGTTTGCACTTTAAAACAGCAGCCCTGCAGACAACCTTAATTCAAACTAAATGAAAACCTATAAGCTGATGGGGAATAGTGAGAGTGAAAGCCTGTTCGTTTTTCTGTCTTTATTCTCCATCATGCCAAGACAGGGCAGGACTGAGGCAGCGGGGCAAAGAAGCAAAGCAGTTGTGAACCAACAAATCATAATGAAAAGGTCTGGCTTCATTCTGTGGGCAGCCTCCCTGGCTTACAGCCATTCTGGACTGTCTGTCTGCTGAGCTTCTGCTGCTCCAACAGTGATGAAATAACATAACTTCTTCATTTATGTAACACTCGGGTGTGCCAAAGATAAATTAGAACAACGTTACATAAGAGGAGAAGAAAACAAAAACAAAATATCAGGCATGTAATAAAAAAAAATGATATTACACCATGAAAAGCTGAATTTTCTGAAGATAATTTATGTCCTTGCTGTTGAAAATCTGCTGTTGAAACATTTGAAACAGTTTCAGACCATGTGCATACTAAGCCAGCTAAATTCGTAAACAGACCTTTCTCTCTACATTTTGGCCCTCCATCCAGACTAAAACGCCATTTTCCTCCACTGAAAATGTAGCTTTTCCATACGTCATCTAGAGTGTGTAAATGATACACTGATATGAAACTGATATGAAACGCTGTCATATCAGTGACAAAACAAATGGGGGCGGTAGCATGGCATTTCATTGGAAGAGGAAGAAAAACCACAACGACAATAACAACAATGGCAGACGGTTTCATGTGAGTTTTATTCTCTTTATTGTCTATTTTGATAGATTGTTTAGAATTAAACATCTCTATCTACAACCTTTCTTTGCCGAAACTGTTACTATAATCTGCTCACAAAAACCAAAATTTCAGGAAGCCACCACAGGCAAAGTCTCAGTGTCTTAACCTGCTGAGATAAAATAATTTACTAATGTACTCAAATCTAAATATTTTCAAGTGTTAATTAATTGCTTGTGAGCTGTGCAAGACTAACAGTCATAGTTGAAGCACTTTAGGAGTTGAGGTGTTGGTTGAAACACTGAAAGGTTTTGGTGGTCAGTATCAATATCAGTAGAAGTAACCGTTGAAGGTAGTTGAGCTATCATTTGAAATGTAAGCAATGAAAGCAGTTGAAGTCAGTTGAAGGTTAATAAGTACAATGAGCATACATTTCAGTTGAAGTGAAGGTGATGAAAACAGTTGAACTGTTGGTTGAAGTGTATTCAGTAAAAGAGTTGAACTTTTATTTAAATACTATGGAATGAAAAAAAAGCAAAGTCTGTTGAGGATGAAGATGAAAGCATTTTAAAAGTCTTTTGACATATGACTGCTGGAAGCAGCTGAGAAAGATGAAAGCAGCTGACATACAGTATCAGTTGTAGAGAAAGAGATTAATGCATTTGAAATTCCAGTTGAGGCATAAATGATGAAAGTAGGTGAAATTTCAGTTGCAGGAAAGAGATGAAAGCAGTTTAAATGTCACTTAAAGAGTAAGAGATCAATGCAGATGAAATATCAATTGAGTCACAGGGGGTAAATGTAATTGAAATGTCAGTTAAAGTGGAAGTGGCATTCATTTCTTCAACACAGTCAATTGAAAACAGCATCGAAATCAAATGTCAGTTGACATGTGATGGATGAAAGCAGTTGAAGTTTCAGTAAATGTGTACAATAGGAAAACAAGTAAAATATCTGTTAAGGTGTATGTTAATGAGACAGCTTTATTGGTTTCCTGTTGCTTTGAAGGCCAAAATATAAAAAATGGCAAAGTCCTATTGAATCTGTACAAATTGTGGAAGTAAGAAGTGTTTGAAAAGACAAGTTGAAGATATAAGGCTTTGTAAAACGGCACTGTTTTATGTACCTTATGGCTATTTGAATATCAATACTATATGATACATGTAACTCTAAAGCTGCATTTGTTTCCATATGTTTCATCTTGTGATGAATTACAAATATCTTGATATTTTTATACATTCTCACCTATATCCAAACTTAAGCTCATGGATTCATGTACAGTATAAAGCATGTTTCCTTTCTGTTGGGTGGGTTTTAGGTTTTACTGCAGGTTAAAAAGGCCTTTTAAAGATCTGAGATATGGTGGCCAGCAACATTCAACCAAGTCTTAAAGCTACAAAATACAACTTCACACACTGGCAGCTTCAAAAACACAGCATGAGGTAAGTGTGAAAAATCTTAACTCCTATACCGATAAGTCTTTCAAAGTGGTGAGAGTAAACTGCACTTACCAAGCTGACTCTTCTTCCATGATTTAAAGAACGATGGGAGGGAAGAGGCAAACAATACATGACACTGGCAATATGAGCTTTTTCTGTGAGCGTTAAACTACTGCACTTCTTGAAACTTTTCTTTAAACACCAACTTCTTTCCACTAAGTTGCAGATTGTAAAAACTTTGGAACATTATTCACTGCAACATAAGGAGGAAAAGTTGTGAAATGCATGACAATTTTTCAGAAAAGCTACAGAAAATTGGGCTGCAATAATCACAACAAGCCTGAGTGAGGTCGCTGTGGGACTGCTAAAGACTCAACAAGGACGAGTTCACAGAAAAACAGTAGACTGCCTCAATAACAAGTAAGGTTATTTAAATAAAGTTGAAATATACTTGTGTGTGTGTGTGTGTGAAAGTGTGTGTGCATGTGTTTGTGTGAAGATTAAAGTATTTCTATTCTTCTTGCTGAAGACAGAAAGAATAGAATGAGTGTGGATTATGTTTTTGCAGACAGGCAGGTTGATGAGAAGTTGAAGATTCATTACTGTGCAAACATTCTCATCATCAATACTTTAAAATCAAATCTGCTCCAATAAGACTAACCAGTATAAGCCCAATAGTAGCCAATTTCAATGGGTATGGGGAACTAAAATTGAGTTATTTTTCCCTGATATGTTAATACAGTTGCCAAATGCACTCCCAAATCCTAAAGAAGCTTGTCCAAAAACAGACTTTCTTAGACCCTTCTAAGAACAAAGCTTTGTAAGAACTTCTTAGAGGTCTAGAGTTCTTCAAATAGGTCAATTACAAATCTAAAATGTTGTGTGTTCATTCATCTGGCACAATATAAGTATGTGAGGATACACACTCTGATTACGTTACAGTGACCAACTTCCCTCCTGAATCCAAAAACATTCTTCTACTAAACTGTGTTTAATTTCAAAAGATTATTATAAGGCAATCTAAATAAATATAAATTGACACCATGTAATATATAGCCTTTGTAAAATACCTTTTGGGGTTGAGAATCATGTTAAATTCTAGGGTGAAAATTCTAATAATAAGATATAGTGACACACACAACTTGTGTAAAACCTGTCCAGTGATTACAATCAGTTCAGTTTACAGGCTTCAACAAGCACAGTATTGATTCGTTCTACAGTAACTATGTAGCCTAATCAATCAAATGGCATCATATTAGCGGTGGACAACAGTGACAGGGCCAGCTCTGACTTGTCAAAATGATACATCAGTCTAAAGATACATGCATTGTTTCATTCATCCAGATTTCTGAAGGAAACAATTGATTTAGAGTTTGAAGAGAATCAGTGCCTGTCTGAAAGCTAAAATATACTGCGGGAAGACATAGTCATAAGAGCAGTGGAAGAATAGAACCATCACAGTTTGATCAGTAAGGCATGACGTGTTAAGTGGCTGTGTCTAAAAAAGAAAGGCGTGTTAGGTGCCATAACTAGAATCTAATTTGGAGTTGCCATTGGAAACCTGTGTGAAGTGTGTGCATGTTGGGCTCAGATGAGCAGTACAAACGGCGCTTTTACTCATCAAATTGCAGGTATAGTGGATTTACCAAGCCAAAGGGCTTGACAGTATGTTTGCAGCACATGGAAAGAGTTGATAACCCCTGTGTTGCTGAGTCAGCAGCTCTCTGTAGGAACAGAGCCACATGGGTCTATTTCAGAGGGATAAAGCAACGATGGTCAGACTGCAGGGCTGGAGTGGCACTGCTGGCTAAAGCTTATTGTGTTCTCAGTAAGCTGCCATGACCAGAGGCCCACAATAGGACATGATAAGCACTAATGTGGCTGCTTGTCTCCAGGATGTGCCCCATGCCCCCGTGTCTTCTGAGCCCAGAGTTGTGCTCCCAGTGCTTGGCCGATTTCACACTCAGTGCACTGGGGGATTAATCTTTAATTTACAGGTTCCTCCCTGCCGGGATTTGTACCAACAACCTCCTGACCTTGCCCGGTCTGAATGTTTCCACCTGGCTGAACACCCAGATGCATTAAGTCCTGTCAGCGGATACAGCAGAGCACGTCCAAACGTGCGTGCGACTGTGCACATGCGCTCATCAGTGTGTGTGGTCCCAATGGGTACCGAGGCCCAGAGCTGAAACCCACAGAGGTGCTACGCACTCAGGCGTTGCCACAGTGATTTATTCAGGTTGACTGGTGAAGAGGCCACATGAGGTACTTGCAAATACGTTTTTTTCAAATATTTTTACTTTTAAATAATTTCATGTAGAGAAAATCTCATCATCCAGAAATGCGATATTTCCAGTAAGGGAAAGTCTTTGCAATAACATTCATACCACTGACACTGAAATGGCCAGCTGAGACATTAGAATAATTAAAGTTTCTTGTGTTTTGGCATGTACATAGTTTTTATTGATCCCGTGACAATACACTGAAACAATAAAGCCCCTAAAAGTTCATTTTAACTTGGGCCTCTTCTACAAGTAGTGGCCTAAAGGGTAAGTATTGTTGCCTTAGGCCCTGTTTACAGCTGGCATTAACATGCGTCTCCACATGTATCTTGAGTGACCACTTGTAATTGGATCTCACTTCCCCGCTCTCTATGCAAATAAACTTGTACATCATTTCTGCTTGCAAAGACCAAATGTATTGTTGTTTTTAACTGGTGGGAGGACGGGGCCTGTGTACCCTCCACCCAAAGCTGTGTTCAACTTGTTTGATGACAGGATAAACAAATATACAATGCATTGTGTGCCCCCTCATGAAAATCAAATGCCTGTCCTATTGATTTGTTGTAGTGCCAGGTCCAAACAAATATATATAACAAATATAGAGTTATATGCAGCAATCCCGCAGTTGCATCTCCCCATTGAGAGACGCTGTGCGCATTTATGCAGGAGGCACAGCAGCATAACTTCACTGATTATTTAAATCTCCCGACATGCCGACAGGATCGGTCAGGCTCTAATGTTATTTAATGTTCTGTGTTCTTCTACACATCCAAAAGGTCAGCTGTTACATACACTCACAGTCCAGGGTCATACAGTGAAATTGTTTGGAGCAAAGCAGCCTGATAAATCCTGAGTTCATTATGTCAAGCAGCACCGCAAAACTAAAAACAGTAGTTATCAACTTGACAGTACAGAGGACGCTATCCAGGGGAAACAGAATTAAACATTTTTTGATATATTTTTAGACAGACAAGCCGAAAACACGTTATTTTTTGGTTTTGGTTTAATTTCTGTTCCAATTGCCGATTTGAAGATGACAACGGGTTACAGGAAAAATGGGAAAAAACGCGAAGTGGATTTCATTTTTTTTAATTAAAATGAAAAATGGAAAAACAAAATAATACATTTATCCTGTCATCAAACAAGTTGAACACAGCTTTGGATGGAGGGTTCACGGACCGTGAGGCAGCAATGCACTTCCTGTGCCTAGTCTGCTGGAAAAGAGAGGACACTTGAGTAGGCGGTCCTTCAGTGTGGCCCAGGACATTGCGTTTACATTGCTAAATGAATGTGGCCACATGCGTCCCAGTCCACCTACAAGCAGTCCACCTGCAAGCTTTACAGTCCACCTACAAGCTTTTTTCTGGAGCTTTCAACCCCGCCAAACATCTCTGCTGGTACTCTCTAGAAACAGGATCTCCCCTAAGAGGAAGACTGGAGTGGTGCATGACATCATCATGACATCACATGGGACAGCTGTAGGGAACACTGCATCAGTGAAACAGCAACAACTCTGAACAAGAGACTGAATGAACAGCAGAAACAGACAACAGACAAGGTCAAAGGTCATCGAGCAAGAGTCAGTGGACAACTAGATAATGATCAAGGAGGACATTCACATCTGACACTGGAGACAAGAGTTATCATGTTATCATGTTATCATGCAGCCAAAGTTCCAATAAGAAGGCCATGTGATGACCATGATCCATGACGACTGAGCAAACTCCATCTCCTGAGGAAGACTATGAGATGCATTTGAAAGCTCTAATAAGTGGACCTTGAGTTCAGTTTATTTTGTCAAAGACCAAACAACCTAATTTGCCATTCAAGTATGAGGACTTATTAGAGACTATGTAGACACTGAAGCATTTCACATCACAACAGCAGCTTATCAGTGACAGTCAAAAGTTCCTCTAAGGGTTGAGTGGGTCGCCTTTGGTTTTATGGTGCAAGCAGCTGTAACGTATTGCATTCTACTGAAGCCACAGAGGCATACCAAATCCCCAAGTCTCCTCATCTTCCTCTTCCTTCTGAAGAAGAGCTCAATAAGAACCCTCAGGCCTCTATGCAGCTGACAGTCCCCAGAATCTAGGTCACAGACACTCTACATAGATGGTCCGACCATGCAAACCTCCTCCTTCATGCTAGCTGAAAAAGGGACAATACCACTATACAACAGAGACAAAGTAGAAACTCTCATCTGAATATACTGAAGTTGTTCCTCTTTGAATATGACAAAACCTCCACTGATTTTCATTTTTTCCTGCCACGTTTCCATCAATTAAACTCAAAACCTCCTGTAGATGTTCCAAATTAAAAGCCTCACAGGAACATGTGGGGTTAAGCCGTTTGAGCAGCTGGGCGCTCTTAATGTGAAACATCTATGCAGGAAGTGTCAAGTTTTTTGGCTTTAGCTAGACTGTCAAAATAGAAGTGAGAAACAATTAGTGAATCAGTGATAATTAGTGATTTTTAGAGCAGCAGAGTGGTGAGTATGACATGACTGTTGTACTGATGGAAGTGGAAATTACGAATTAATCAAGATAATTAATTAATCAAGATTACAGGTAAACATGGAAGAAGTGTTGAGTTTGTATTAATAGCAAACATTATTAACAGGAGCAAATCAGAACAACAAACAAGGAGGCTTCTTACTAAAATATGATTGGATATACTTAAGAAGTTAGAAACATATGCCTGTCTCTTATATCAGCCTGTTCCAAATAAACACCTGATCTACAGCTGGGGGAAAAACAGCTGACACCACTATCTAAATTGATGGTGTATGAATAACTCTCTGTCAATAATTTATTAGTTGGCCAGCTCTGAAATTTGTACTTCCAGGTGTTCTTAGCCAGCAGTTTCCATGCTCTCACGGGACATTTTATGTGAAACACATACAGTACTACAACACCTCACAACAACTGCTATGAGCTTCTAAAATCCCTTGTGTGTAAAAACAAACTTCTGAAGCATCTCAGTGAGTCAGAGGTCACAGGTATCTGATGTCATGGATTCCTGCATGCTAAATCCTTTTTCCCTCTTCACCATTTCCCTCTTCACCATTTCATAAAGAAATGACTCAGAAATGACTTTGGTTGCACATCGTGACATCCGTCTGTACTGCATCCCATTACTACAATATTAAAAAATGGCATTATCAGCTACAGATTCAATGACATGGTTTATAACAGTGATCATAGTGTGGATTAACCTTGTGAGCTGCTTGAGTAATACCCTGAGCGCTGGCTGTTAAAGGCTTTTCTGGATCATGTGATAATAGGGATAAAGATGAGACTTAAACAGCTTATCAGATGGGATCTACAGTGTGTCCCCATACAGTGGAAACAGTTTGAAGACTAAAGAGGGGTTATTATTGAGGTATGTTGGCATGTAAATTCATTCAATCTTTGTAAAAAGTGTACTGAATGTATGAGTGCACAAGTATCTGTAAATTATTTGAACCATGCCCTATTTGAAAGACGATTGTCAAATGTTTTATGAGGCGAGATGATTACAGTACAGCTGACAGAACAGGTGAAGAGAGCGGTGATCCCTTCCTTAGATTTCTTTCCCCCTTTTATTGTCATAAGCTTCGAGGAGACTACATTTTTCATTGAGAGAAAATTGCTTTCTTTTTCCCGTCATGATTTCAACATGCACGCAGCACCAGCCTCAGGAAGGAAATAATGGTGCCGCCGCCACTAAATAGCCTACCTATGATACGTGTATCATGGGAGTAAAATTAAAAAAAAAAAAAAATTAAATTTTTTTCCATATGTTGTCATGTATGAAATGACCCAAAATGAACACTGTAAGTGGACTACTTGATTACTATAGTTACTACTTACTACTTATTTAAACATTTTGTATAGGAACGATTCTGTCCCAGGCTGTTTGGTCCATATAAGCAGTTGATCACTGTAACTGTGATCACTATAAGACATACATTTAAACACAGCAGAAGGTCGCAGTTTGGACTTTATTTAATTTTCTTTTTTTTCTTCCCAACTTGAACAAAATGAGTGAGTGATTAACTGAAATAGGTATTTTTGTAAAGGTTGCACAGTTCTTGCATCTTATGTTTCAGAACACGGACAAGTGATGCGAGCATGAAAGACACTTGATGTCTTTTGGGATTCTGTTTCCGCCCATTGGACATTATTTGACACACAGCTAAATTAAGCTTGACAGTTAGCCTGTCACGGAGCAGGCTAGTTCTGCAGTATAAGTTACCTTGGTCACTGAGCAGGGAATCATATAAGCCACAGAAACGAATCGGAACTCTCACTTAAATTAGCAAGACTTATCGAACATGAAAAACAGGGTTGTGTCCAGTTTCATAACTGCCAACTGATAGCTATCTCATCCACCCAAGACCCATGAAGTGACTAAATGTAAACATTAGCTACAACACAGCAGCAGATTCTCAATGCTTGACTTTGGGCTCCAGATAACTGGTTGTTTATTGCACCTGGGATTTAAAGGATAATTCCAGTTTCTTGCAATTTAGGTCAAAGGGTTTTGGTCATCATTTCTATTTGCTATAATAACATTGTAGTTACTCTCACATGTCTCTCACATACTCACAACACTTAAAAATTTACTACATACCAACGTTTACTACATCTCAGTGTTTTGAGCCTAGATTGGCTCTACGTCAGGTGTCCTACAAATTTTTTGGGACACAGCACCTGGACAAGACAGGTGTGTGTGTTTTACACACTGATTGACTGCATATAATAACATTGTACTCACCAAGTTAATGGCTGAGATCTGAGAACACAGTGACATCACTAAAAAAAGGAGTCACATGATCAGAAAAGTTGTGAAAATAAAAGAAAAAATTATTTATACAGGTTATGTTAAGTGGCTCCCATTTGTGTGTACTCAACTTCAGCAGTTGCCAGAGGGTATGTGGAATAATTAACTCAGCTAATTTGAAAAAAAAAAAAAAAAAGAAATTATGATTTGATTAAAAAACACATCTATATACTGTATTTGTGTTTAAGAGGGATATACACACAAATAGGATTACACATTGGTGTGCAGCTGATCTTATTACTATTATAATAAGAGGTAACCTTCCACCATGCCTCAGCTGCCTTCCAAACTGAGTAACACTCTCACACCTCATGCTGCAATGAGAGTTCATGAAAATTAAGTGAACAGAAAAAAATAATTTAAAAAAATATATAAAAGTAATAATTAGTAATAAAGTAATAAATAAATGGATGGAACATCAAGGTTCTGCCAGTCCAAGAGGTAGAAGTACAAATGCAAACATGACAGGAAGAACCACACCTATACATGGATAATTCCATTATAACTATTACGGGTCCTATTTTCCCAATATAGGGCGTAGACGCAGATCCAAGTCTTAATCCCTGGTGTGTGTGGGTGTGGCCAGCACGTTTTTGCAATTTTACCAACCATCAGCACTGACACACTCTGGGCTCAGCCAGGCATAATGTGGAGGAGAGACTGAATACATTATTAGTGGGAGGACTGCATTAGGTGGAGGTAGAGTCAGGGCGGGCTTCAATAATGACCAATCACATGAGCTCCTCTCATCCCCTTTAAACGCTGCAACAGGTGAAAAACATACATTCAGGACACCCCAAATATTAATATTTATTTAATATTAATCCAAATATGCTGACAATGGTAGAATGAAAATAAAGCTGATGTGTTCTCATGTGTGCTGCAGCTGCTGGCATACTGCTGCTGCTGCTTATTTTGTGCAAAAAATTAATGTAGGATAATTAATACATTTAAACTCTTCTCTGCATATTTGAAAGTCCCCATTTATGCTTTTAAGTACACACAATATCCTTAAATAAACAGACACAAAATCGGGTTTGGAAATTTGCTGGTTAGTGTTTGAAAGGCATTCAAGTTCTATCACTGTTTCGTCAAAATATTTACATGATGAATGAAGGTATCCACACTGTGCTGGCTGTGCGTAAAGTAAGCAGGACTGTGTTTAAACCTGTTTTAAAATGTTTTCACAAATATGTTTCATTTGTTCACGGCATAAAGGATGTTGATGCCTACTATGTTTAGGAAGGAGCACGCATGGCACAGGACCTCCGGTTGTCAGAGAATATTTTACACACTGATTATATGGAAACATGTCCATGCACAGAACTGACTACTGCAAATATTTTGAGACTTGACTGTAAGTGGCATGACTGAAAATTCACCTCATGACATGACAGAAAAATATTTAGATTTTCTAAACTGAGTTAAAATTTTTACGTAATAAAAATGTCTGGACAGACTTGATGGAGCTCAGGATGCATTTCGTGCCAAAATGAGCTGTGCTTCTTCTCCCATGTAGGCGCAAGTGTGCTCCTTTGGTGCACGGAAATTACCAAACAGACACAGGCACACAAAAAGTAGACTTGTGCCTGAGGAAAATTGCATAAAGACTGTGTTTGGACCTGCGGGAAAATAAGGCCCTGTGTCTTCTATGGATTCACATTGTTCCATGGATCCACCACAGCCACTGTTTTCTCAATCCCATGAAGCCATCCCATTTATCGAAGGGGTTTTATGAAGCTGTTCTTTTGCCTATATGATAGGGCTGTGGGGTACATTGGACAGATTAGGAACCACTGACCAGAACCAATTTATTTGGAGGATAAACTGAAAGTGAGCACCCCTGAAATGTTGCTAATAAACCCTCACTGCTATTAAAACTGTGCACATAAATACAGTGAATACAGTAGGTCAAAGTTGAAACAGGAAATGGGAACTGTGATGGGTGTTTACAGCAGACAATTTTGCCGTTCACCTTTGTTTTCTGTTCAAAATAAGATTAATTTTCCTGAGGGTTTGCTTCCAACAGGTCCCGCCAGACAATGTTTAATGATGTCATCATGTTCCCAGATCTCAGCTTTTAGCTTGGTGAGTACAATGTTATTATTACTGACAGATGTGATGGACAAATAAAAATAAGCCAAAATAACCAAAATAAGTTTTTAATTTCCCTTGATTTTTACCAATCTGTGCCCAGGTGTAAAATACACGATGATGGCTACAATGACACCCCCCTGTGCTGTGAATAGAGCACTGATTGATTGTGACACAACAAGTGTGCTGGTTAAATATAAGCCACTAAGCAGTTAATAGAAAACAACACCCAGAGCCTGATATCCAACAGGGCATCTCTCTACAACAGCCTTCCTCCAGAGTCAACACCCGACCACATACAGCAAGTGTTCTTCCTCCTTTTATAGCATCACTGCTGTAGGATCTACCTCATATAACTCCAGGATGAGTGTGTTCTCTCTGGAGGCTGCAGAGTTGCTGTCATTAAAGTGCTTGTGGCTGAATGAAGCACAACTCTGCTGTGACAGTCTGATTGCTTTCAGTGGTGATCTATCCTTGGTCCTCTTGCAGGATACAACCTCTCTCCCAGGGCTTTGGGTTGATAGATTAAATAGGTGGAGTATGGTAGGTATAGTATTCTCACAGCAGTGCAGTACTCCATTATTGTTACTAAAAGAAAACTGATAAATTACAAATACGATACAATTATGTAAAATTTCAAAAACAGCCTGCAAATACACAGATTTCCTGTTTACAAATAAATCCAGGATGCTCGTGCAGCAGGAAAACATACTTTCTTGATGTCATGTTAGTGTATGTGTGGACATTTTCAGTGTTTGGAAATAAAGCCACTTGTGAGAGAGAAATCACAGAATGTAGCAGTATTAAAGGATGGGTTCACAATTTTCAAGTCTGTCTTAAAACAACAGTCAGGTGTCCATGTGAACTCTGAAACATGTTTTTTCTTACTGTAATCATTGTACTGTAAACCTCCTGTTCATACTGACCATTAGAAGATCCCTTCATAATGCACTTAGAATGTAAGT
This sequence comes from Scomberomorus guttatus, assembly GCA_038419695.1. Taxonomy (NCBI): domain Eukaryota; kingdom Metazoa; phylum Chordata; class Actinopteri; order Scombriformes; family Scombridae; genus Scomberomorus; species Scomberomorus guttatus. The sequence continues at coordinate 2,595,460 of CM076464.1, read as the reverse complement.
GGTGGGGACAAAATCCACAGTCCTCCTTCTGTGCAATAATTTATTCAAAAGTTGATCTAACATGAGACTTCAGCCACCCACATTAGTCAAATCAAGTGGATATCTATAAAGTTACAGCCATTTAGCACAAATTTCCCTCCTTTTCTTACAATCCTTCCACTGCGGCTCAACAAATACACACTGTCCAGGAAAACACAGAGGCTATTTTGTACTAAAAAGACTTTGGCTTTGACTTTAACTTTGGAAGAAATCCATTTCATTTGTATAACTCAGACTGCTGAAGCCTCATATTAGCTTCAGATTAACTTTTAAATACATTTTTACTCAAAACATGGACTGTGGATTTTGTCCCCCATCACTTACATTGTAAGTACATTATGAAGGGATCTTCTAATGGTCAGTACTAACAAGAAGAATGATTACAGCAAGCAAAATGTCTTTCAACATTCATATTGGCACCTGGATAATGTTTTGAGACTGGCTTGAAAAATTGTGAACCTGTCCTTTAATGCTAACTCAGACTACATTATGCTCATTATGCATCAGCTCACCGAGTGTAAAGACCACTAAATGTCAACTGATCAGCAAAGCATAGATAATGGAGCCTGATATAATCTTATTAAACAGCTATAAACAGAGTGAGTAACAATGAGCTGCTTAAAGTGTTTCTTCATAACTTCAATGCAAAATTATCCACCATCTTATTCAAATCAGACCAGACCTCTAGAAGTTAACAGATAATTGTGCACTTCCATCCAATGAGGCAGGTTTACATCACTGGATAGTGAACATTCCATACATGCAGGTTATGCCACATCTCTCATGTTGATCTCCTCATAAGCTGTCAGTCATTCTGGTTTGCACTGGCTGCTTTGCAGACCAAACAAACCAAACAATACAATAATTTCAGTTCACCTTTGCAACTTGGAAATAAAGGTTTTCCATATTCTATTTGGTTAAATTATCACATGTATTTGTATAATTTTCATTTCCTTTGAGCCAACAGCTTTGATAGAACTAAGTGAAGGGCCCAGGGCCCAGGTATTCTGTATTTCCATTTTTAGATGTCTGACGACAGTAGAAAAGGAAGATGCCACTTTTGTGACAAGTCAAATATGGCTTTCCTCTCCTCTCTTTAAAAGAGCTTTCTCCACTGCTGTCACTAATCCCATTATAGCAGGGCCGAGACTTACCAAGAGAAGAAAGAGCAACAGAAAAGAGGGAAGGACAACAGGTAGAGGACATAAAAAGATCACTCCACTGCAGTTGCATTCATGTCTAATGGGTGATGTGCTGTTGTCTCTAATGTCCCTCTGACATTGTTACACTCTCTTTATGCCTTTGCTCCTCTGGTTACAACTTCCTCTTCTCTGCTGATGGTAAATCAACACATTCATAAGTGGGTTCTTTTTGGTAGCCTGGCAACACATCTATAAATGTCAAGACAAGAAAGCAAACAGGTGACTAGAAAACCTCCCTATACAGAAGAATACAATGGCAGTAAACTCTGCAATACAAGTTACATGCTGTGGATATTCATTCTGTTAACATTCCATTTCTACATCAAGCATTTGACTCACAGTAGTACAAAGATTGGGGATAAGCTGTCATTAGTTTAGCTGCAGTTTAAATGTAAAAACATTGGAAATGTGATGCCACCTGGATAAAGTTTTTTTTATCAACTTAATGAAGAGATATTGTTATTTAACATGTTATACAAATTGCAAAATGTTGATATTGAACACAATATTTACTAAAAAAATATATTTCCTTTTTTTCACACCAAAATATCCGATCTTGCAATAAAATATTCACTCATGGTAACTAAAGCATTATGAAGCATTCTTATGGTTATGATTATGCACTGACTCAAAACAGCATAATGGATATTTTCATAAAAACAATGTATTCATAGAGAATTATCAGTGACTCTGCAGCTCCCCTCGGCTTTACGGAGCTTTATAGTGAGTTTCAGCTCATTGTTTAGCTGTCCAGCTGCAACTTTATTGTTTTGGTTCACTCTCAGCACTCTCATAGCGTCATTTTGGGCTGCAGCAGGCAGCTGTTTTCAGAGAAAAAGCTCTAAAAAGCCACTGTACTGTACTGTAAGAGCCAGATATTTCCCTCAGGAGTTGGTAGAGAACAAAAACAGAGCTAAAAGAGAGTGAATATTGGACTTACATACACCAGGTGGACAGAAACACGACTCCAGATGAATGATAATATGTTTGATTATATGTTAATGTTGTCTTCAGTGTTTAACTACAGCATTATTAAATATTTCAATGGTTATGATTAAGCACTCACAGCACTTGGTTAAGGGTGTGGGAAAGAGTGCGGTCTTGGTTTAATTAAGTGGTTTAAAAATTCTGCAGTGCACGAGACACATTTACTAACATTCTACCAAAACCACAATCTTTCACTAACCTCAACCAAGTGCTTTTGTTGCCCAAAACTAAGCACACACAGGACTCACACAGTGTCCATATCCAGGACTTTGTAAAAATGTAGCGCTTCATTCACTCAAGAAAACATTGCCTGTGAAGTGATTACGTCTGCCACCTGACACAATCGGGAAAAGAAATTAGTACTAGAGAGAGGGTTACAGTTTGACAGTCGTCTCTTTTTTTCATAAGCAGCTTGGTGAAAAAAGGTTAACATAGGTAATTCCATTAAGTGGCTAACCGCACATGTAGACACCTACGTGATGCAGTGTGTGACCCACACCTGAACCTTTGCATTGACTGGAGATCAGGGGTCATCGGGTGCTCAGACTCTGTTGGAAAACATGGACTGGACAGGAAACCTCACAGTACTGACAGCAGCTACATTAAACTGTCTTCTCCACTGCCACTGACTACATCCACTTGTGGTGTTTTGAAAAGTAAGTACAAAAACTAGCCTGATTTCCCTGACACATGGCATCTTTCTGACAGTAGTAAATATTTGGAGTGAAAGTGAAGTGCATGATGCAAGAGAGAGAGACATTTAGTGCAGACACCAGAGAGCTTGTTACTGGCAGCTGATATTTTGATTCGGCTGAGTCGTAAACAGACAATCTGGACATGTGATGCATGTGGATGTCAGGTATTAGAGAGCTGGAGATCTACAGTTCTGAATCAGAATGTTCTCACTGAGTCTCTTCAGTGTCTCATCAGACCCTGCCTTTTTTGTTGAAGCTTACAATTAAAAAAAATTAATTTAAAAAATGAGAATGAAAAAACGGTAATGACGTCAGGAGCGTCAGAAGTTTTTTCAGCTCGAGGTGTTCAGGCCATTAGGAACATAGAGTGGAAAAATCAATCACACTAACAGTAAGACTACAGAATGTGACTTTTGGAAGAAGAAATAATACAGTCTTCCTGGCAAATAATGAAAAGTTAGTGTCATAAGCAAAACACACCCTTGCTCAGTTCATTTCACTCAGGTGTTCTGCTGTGTCAGCCTTACTTGGTCTAGTATTACCAAAAGATAGAAGATAAGTCCTTCTCAGAATTGCTTCATCTATCTGTTAAAGTATTTGTTTTTCCATTCAAGCACAGGTCTCGTTTTACTTAAATGTTACTTGAATGGTTTTATTTAGACATGACAGGAGTGTTACGGCAATGCTAGCCATATTTGATATCTGTGCCTGAGGTAGCGTTTACTCTTGGAGAACAGCTCAGTCAGTTGCAAAATGATGATATCAAGGAAGAAGATTGTTTTCTGTTCTGTTGTTACAGGCTGCACTAGTGATGGATCTGATGAATGAATGACTGTAGCTTCATCAATAGAAATTAAAGGAATTTTTTTTTTTTTTCCTTTCTAAAGGAAAGTATTTATTGTAACATTTTGACCTGCAAGGTCTTTGTCAGGCAAACATTTATGTGAACAAGAAACAAGCTATATATACAGGCAAAAAAATGACAGCTCACCTACAATTAGGAGATCACATTATTTTTTTAAAATTTTTAACATTATTGTTTAACAGAAAAAAGAAGAAACATAGAACTAGAACTACACTAACAGAACTAATATAGATATTTCTTTCTATGCATATTCTGCACAATATTCACATTTATCTGATGATAAAGTGATATCATATATATATATATATATATATATATATATATATATATATATACTGCTCATGTTTGTTGACCTGTGTTATGTTTTCCTAACTGTTCAGTCACAGATGCTTACATCAAGGAAACTGTTACACAGTTATCATAGTGCTGTTTGAGGGAGCTCTCATAGAATCAGAGCTAAAAAAAATAAAACCCAAATTATAATAAACTGCATTTTCCTTTAATGATGAAGTCATTAAAGCAACTCAGGGAAATTAAAAGTGCCATTATCCTGTAATTACCACTTGTGGCCACCGTTCAGCCAGTTATGATTATATAATTACCATAGTTATACCATTTTCATAGTGCTATATTTTTTTATTATTATTGCACATGGTCTTACATACTCATGTTGGTCATGTACTGTTATTTTAGAAGCCCCTATGTATTGCCTGTGTTATCATTGAGAATGGCAAGAACTGGTTGTAGGGCCACCTGGTTTTGAGCAGCACTGTGACAGCCACAGGCCATTTGTCCCACTTTCTCATCAGCTATAACACAACCTGACAGGGCCACAGTGACAATGTGCTGCTTGTTTAGTCCCTTAACTACCTCCCTGCCCTCTCTATCCCTCTGTCTCCCTCACTATAGAGCTATTCCCCACTGGCTAAGTCAAGATGACAGGGCTAGGGTGACCGGTGTTGCTTATTTACTCAACTATTTCTCTGGTAAGGGCTGAACTCACTCACTCCTCTCGTTCTCCTCCTCTGTCCCTCGTCCTTAGACTCTCACTTATTCAATTTCCCACCAATCTATGTCAGGACACTAATCTATCTTCATCAGCAGTGCAAGGCAGAGTGTAGTCAACAGGAAAAGACATTGACATTGAACCAGTATTTGGGCAAGGTTTTCTTTAGTCAGTGTGCTTGCCTCCAGATAGGATTTTCACAATAAAGCTCAATGTCTCAATTTGTCTTTATTTACAGGTTAATTGAGCTTGCAGTAGCAACAAGTTTAAACAGGCAAGTGAAAGTGACATCTGAACAATAGAAGAGGCCTTCAAATGCGCTGATGTAAACGGACTCCAGGGACAGGGATGGGGGGACATAAATAAAGCCACAGGCCTCAGTAGTCTATGTTGATACATGGCAGTCATTTGGCAGGAAAAAAGTAATGACCAGTGACCTAAACCACACGGCACCCACCACAGCTGAGGGAAGAAGCCAATGTTGAAGTGCCTTCAGTTGCAGTTCTTCCACTAAATGATGGCTCCAAGAAACTCTGAGTGAACTGAAGTTAAAGATAAAGCCTAAATGTCTCTATAGAAATACGAAGTCTGTATGTTCTTCCACAAAGTAGGCTCTTAATAGTTAACCCTGGGAGAAAATGACCAAATTTGAGTTTTTTTCTGTCATAACTCACAGACGACATAGAGTAAATGTGCTGCTGGAGACTTATTTTTTCCCACAATAATATACAGTTCCAGTCAAACGTTTGGACACACTCTCTCATTCAAGGGAATGGGAAGGTGTGTCCAAACCTTTGACTGGTACTGTACGTAGAGGATAAACAACCATAAATGTGCTTAAAATTATGATATTATACTACAGGTGTCTCAGCCTATCATAGTCAACAGTGGTGACTTTCACTTATTCATCCCACCAAAGATCCACCCAGTCCTGACGTAACTTCCTGTCTAGCCTCTGTTCAACTAGTTTCTGTAACTCACTGCAGTCTCTCATTGAGCATTTCTTTCGATGTTCTTTATTAAAGAATGAAGCATGTTCCTGGAGTTTCATATTCTGGGACAAATTGGCTCCACTACAGCAGTTGCAATAAGAAGTCAAAACTTTTGTGATTAAGTTAAACAACGATTACTTTGTGACCAGCCAAAAAACTAAAGCTCCCATTAATAGTTACCAGTGCGGCAGTGCAGGTTCTTATGTCATCATAATTTGGTTTCATCCATATCCAGTAAACTTGCCAACGCAATCTTCTGATGTCACTACTCCAACTTTTTAGCTGTAATCTCTGCTGTCTGAAAATGTCTACACCATTCAGTCCTCTCTCCTGCTGTTATTATAGATGTCTGTCAAGCCATAACGTTTAACACACAGGATTGTAGGTCTTTTGGGAAATGCTGTTAGTCAAAGGCAGCAAAAAAACACAAAAATTGACTAAACAATAATGTTAGATAATTCCTTATTTAAACAACATGACGTACTGTTGAATAAGGTTATGTTCCAAGGATTTTAGTTATTTACATTACTGCAAATGTCAATGTGTTTTTCAGTGAGGTTTTCTTGGGGAATTTCCTGGTTCACTGCAGGATTTGAATTTTATGTCTAATGTAACTGACAAAGATGCAGAGCGATCGCAGTGTATGCCCCAAACCCGTCACATCCAAAATGATAAAGACTGCCTGCTGCTATCAATACACTGAAACGAGAAGATAACATGTGATGCAGGGCTTTTTTTTTTCTATTAGGTTGTATGTCTTGTTCATGCCTCCACACACACTGCAGCAGCCTCAGAAACTTATCATGAACAATAGCAACTCACTCTATCATGTGAGGCAAAGTTAATTCATATTTTCCACTATCTCCTCTACCATATTGAGATCTGTGGCTGGATTCTTTAGAGGTTCACTGGGTTATTACAAATGAGTATGATAATCCTTTACAGCGTGATTCTAATGCAGAGGTTAGAGTGGCATGTGTCTCTCTAGGCTCTCAGCTAAGCCCTTAACTCCCCCCTCCCTTAAACTCTCCCTCTCATCACTTTTTAAGCACAGCACCATGCAGCAGTATTTTAGAAACCCCTACAGCCAATGTGTGGACTGGAATGCTAATTACAGTGGCAATCAGAGATAGGGGGCATTTGCATATGCAGGGTCATACATTAATAAAGTTGGCTGAAATTGAAGGGCCAGGGGACATGACCACAAGCTTCACCTGTGGGCTGATAGGAGATCACAACAGTCATCTTCTTGGTCTAAGCCATGTTTCAAACAGTCAAATGACCTGCACATAAAATTTTAAAATCAGGGACTCTGACTGTAGAACGAAATGAGCTTAACTCAAGCAGGCTTAACAGGAAATGATTTATTTTATAACACTGTTTGGAATTTGTAAAATTCTGTTTTCTTATTGCACTCTTAGGGCAGGGTATCAACCTGTAACACCTTTTGAGCAGGTGCAAAATTCAAACCTGTCTCTTAGAAATTACATTCATATACAACTAAACTGTTTTCCCAATTACGTTGCGTTGGCAAACGTAATCGCTGCCAGGTAAGGTTTTTTTGAATGAATGAAGCGCTACATTAATATATTGCTCTGAAGTTGGAGGAAGGAGGTCGGGGTGGGGAGGAGGTCGGGGCGTACAAGATGTAGGACTCTGACAACAGAGACCCGGGTTCACCTCCTGAGTCCCACGTGTGTTCAGGTTTAGACAACAAAAGCACTTTGGTTCAGGTTAGTGAAACATGGCGATGTTGCTTAAATGTTAATAAACATGTTGAGCTTCAAGTCACTGCAGACTTTTTTCTGTATTAAACCAAGACCTTACTCTAACCTTAACCAAGTGCTGCCAGTGCCCAAACATAACCATAAAAAGTTTAATATTGCTGTAGTTTCTACGAGCAGATATTGTGCTGCAAGATCAGATATTTTGGTGGGGAAAAATATTTATTATTGTCTCTGAACATTTCACTCATATGTTCAGTATCAACATTTTTGCAATTTGCTGTTAATTAACAACATTTTCTCATTATGTTGAGAGAAAATCTAATTCAGCCAGCATTCCGTTTCTAGCAAAACAGTTTTGCAGTTGCAATTTAGTTGTATATGAATATAATTTCTAGGAGATAGGGTTGGCAAAATTGTATCTGTACCACCGGGTATCAAAAAATGAGGATGTAATTTCCTTTGGGGGTGTGGGCGAGGTGGTCCTGCTCAGTTTGCAAAATCAGATTTCCTTTATAGTTTGATTTATTCACTACAGTTTCTTCAAACAGCATCCTGTGACTGTCCAGAGAAGAGTGTATCAAAATGTTGATACATACTGTATATTTATACAAATGTAGACATTTTATTATATTTGATTTTTATATTTTTCAAAAAATACACCAGAACATCAATTAAAGACAAGGCAGATTTGTGGTCTTGTTTATTTACTTTTTTTTAAACTTTATTTTTATCAATATTTTATTTCCAGTTCTTCCATAGCTGTTTGTAAAGTTAAGACAATGGACAAGGATGCATACTTCACCCTCTGCTGAGCATTCTTTTGTTAATCTGTCCCCACATTTATGGAGGTGTGAAAGTAACATGTTGGAGGTATAGATTATAATGCATTATTTGGTATCAGTACAGAAGCTCAGGTTCAGTGTTGAAAAACTACTAACTGCCTTGGGGACCCAGTTACCAGATTCACTTTGTTTTTGGCCGAAATGCTTTTTTAGAAATGTGTACCTTATTACAAAGTATGGCATGAACTGGATCTTGAACAAAATGTTTTATGAATTCTAGATTCAGGCTCAAAAATGGTTTCCAATATTTACATCTTCTCTGTATCATCAAATCTTAGTCACTACAGTACAGAGACACAATGTGTTCGCAAATACATTCATGCAACTCTGACACAGAGGTGGTAAAATACATGAACATTAGACACAGTCAAAACTGCACAGTCTCTGCAGCAGATCAGTGGTGGAAAGTAACTAAGTGCATTTACTCAAGTACTGTACTTCAGTACAATTTTGAGATATTTTACTTGAGTGTTTCCATTCGATGCTACTTGATACTTCCACTCCACTACATTTCAGAGAGAAATTTCTAGAAATGTCTAAGAGCTGCACCAAAGAGACATTTCCCCTCACATGGTTTTAAATAAATAACTGTTTGTAAAACTCTCCAATATTTCACAAAAATGCAAAGATTAAAGAAACATTCTGAAAAACGAATCCATATGTATGTAGCAGAACTTTGTTTTTTCTTCTTTCCTACCCGGTCTATCATCTCAAGACCTCTCATATTTATCTTGTGTCCCTTCAAAGCAGTTCAAACTGGCTCCACAACAATAAAATGCTGCTTATGCACTGACTCATCAGTATTAATAATGTACTTTGTTAAATTATTTAGTATATCAGTCACATCCCGATTTTCTGCAAAATGAGAACTTTTACTTTAAATAGTTTCTGTACTTTACTTAAGTAGGATTTTATATGCAGGACTTTTACTTGTAATGAAGTATTTTAACAGTGCGGTATTGCTATGTTTACTTAAGTAAAGGATCTGAGTATTTATTCCACCACTGCAGCAGATAGGAGTGATGAACTTGGTTCTAAAGACATCATTTCTTTTACTTTCTTTTCGATCCCTCATGAAGCCAACTCTGTGTTCCTAAATCCACAGGCAGCAGATGACACAGCAAGATATTTCAGACCACCTTCCCTGTAATCAAATGAGTGATGTCATAATCAGGCCTCAGTGTTTTTTCAGGACAGGGGAGTTGATCTGCTGTGTGCATTGCCTGTTTATTAAGGAAATGCTCTTTTGTAAACACTTTCAAATCAATCCAGCAAACTCATTATGGAGAGCACAGTTCCACTCCAATTAAGTCCAGCCCGTCCTTATAAGAAAAACAACAGTATAGGTCTAAAGTTAAGGCCAGCAAAAACGACCTATAGTTACATTTACACTATCTAGCAGCCGTCGTAATTATGACCCAGGGAAGTGATGCAGTTGAGATGACGTCAGTAGAAGGTGACTTGACAAGATGATTTTTGCCTTGTTAGGAGGAGGCAAGTTGGGTGAATGGCTACATAGATAGTGGACCCTGCTGCAGGAGACAACTGTTTGCCTCCTGCCTCCCGCTCAACACTCGCTCTCTCGTCAAGTTGACTTTTGAGACTTTGGAGGCAGGGATGGAATAGAAAGTCCGCTCCTTTGATTGGTCACTTAGAATTCTGACCATGACCTTTGATTTGCTATTTGGTTTGATCACTGACACAGTTGAAGACAGGCAGTTGCCTGAGATAACAAAGGGAAACATAAATAATGATATTTAGCGGCTGATTCTCTGTCTACCACTTACATTTATGAACAAGACTAGGTCAAAACCTAGTATATGACTGGACTGTGTATGGTCAATGTGTGAAATTGTGGCCAGTTTGTTACAGGGATAGTCATTGGTAGTGTCTATAATGTGAATTCCTGGATATTAAATGTTCATCTGCAATTTTCTGTAGTGGTCCCAGTAATATTTGTTGTTAAAGTGTACTGAAGTAGCATATCACATGACATGGTTAAGCTATGTTTGAGTAAAAAAAAAGGTTATAAATGGAGTTGCAAGAACAATACTTTCCACTCATATGTTGGGATGTTTGATGTGAAAGAGAACTTATTTTAATTCTAATTATAACTATTCTAATGATCTGTTAGCTCCCCCTGCTCTTTCATCTGTTTCACTCTGCAGATGTCTCTCATTTTCTGCATTGAGTGTTTTGTCAGAGTGATGGTTAACCCTGCGCCCTCCCTCATGCCTCTATTCGCCTTTTTTCTGCCTCTTTCTGTTCTGACAACATTTTGGGTGCAAATTCAGGAGGCTCATCTCTGTCTGGTTACCGCAGTTACAGTCAAATCGAGCGCACCTGCAGAGCAGCTGCCCAGCACTAAACTGATATAACAGCTACATGAGTCTCATGTTTTACCTGCAAGACCCAAGTTTTAATGCTGTTGTTCATCGTTTGTGATGTGAAAACGTCAGAGAAATAAAAAGTTTGCATCCTGGTATTAGTTCAGTTATAAAATGCAAGCACAGCATGGAGTGTCTCTCCTGCCAGCTGCTGACAGCGCTGTCAACCAGAGAACTGATCACACTGGACAGTAGAGGAGGAAACGGCAATGACGCTGGTTTCACAAATCTGAAAGTTGGTTTAAACAGTGTTAAGGCTTTTGCTATGATGTCTAACACTTTTTCATAGTGTTTTAAGTGGTGCAAAAATGGAGAATCAGCTGCTAAATCATTATTTATGTTTCCCTTCTCTCAGGCAACTAACTGTCCTCGACTGTGTCAGTGATCAAACCCAAACAGCCAATCAAAGGTCATGGTCAGTATTCTAAGTGACCAATCCCTGCCTCCAAAGTCTCAAAAGTCAACTTGATGAGTGAATGAGTGTTGAGCAATTGCGAGCGCATCTGCACATCTATAGAGCGTCAAGTGAGCTCTTGTCATTGCCCCATGATCTCTCGCAAGGATGCTTTTCTGCTCGGATACTGTTCTGTGTGCTCATATCACATGCACGTGCCTGTTTTTTATGTGCACAGATTTTTGAGACTAATTATACTGTCGTTTTTTTATGAGTTTTTTTATATCTCCAGTTCAGAACAAATCCACTGTGAGATTTATTAGATTTCATTAGATGTTCAGTGCATTCCAATGCAGCATGTGTCAGTCTTGTATTCAGTATGGTTTAAATGAAAGCTTTCCCTCTTATAGATCACATCATATCTACTACATGACTCTTCCTAAATCTACAGTAGATAACAATGTAAACACAAGGCTCATGTAAATCCCAATAAATAATTAATTACATTACTATTCTCATAGTGTAACACAGAGGATATGTTCATGTTCATGAGCTGCTGTCACTCTGTTAGACCTCACTTACTGATGGGAATTATGACAAATGCCCACAGATACAATTATAAACTAATTTTATTCTTGAATGAATTAAAAGAAATAAAGAAACAAATGCAAAAGCAATTCAAATGCTGTAGGTCAGATGTTGTGCTCATTGATGGCTGTTTCTGCTGGTCAGAGAAAAAAATGATCAGTTACAACTTTATAGGAATTAAGATACATGGTGAAAGAAAAATGGCCACAAAAATGGTGTTACGCATGGATGAGATCCACACAGCTGTACAGGTTGTTGTAAGCGGACTTAAAGAAATGACAACTGTCAAATATTTCTTCCTGGAAAACATTCATTCAACAGCTTCTAGAAACTGCTGCTGCTACTACTGCTACACAGCTTCTGTGTTGACTGAAAATGATGATGTGGGATTAATACATCACTTGCTACTGATTTCTTCCAAACTGAAACTGGATAACATGAGCATGATGTCAGACTAGGTGAATTAAAGGAAACACAGTGGCAATTTAGTCTGATTATCATGCTCGTATTTTGCATCCTCTTCAATTAATCACAGTTAATGGAAACACTGATTGCCCTATTCTGTTCTCAGCTTTCTGGATACTCATTTAACATTTGAACAGAGACAAAGGTATTGTTATCTCTCTGGCTAAGTATTCATAGGAAAAGAAAACTACGACATGGTTTAAAAACACATCTAATCACAGCTGCATTCCCAGGCCTATTTTGTGTTATTCCAGTGAAATATGAGTTTTCAGATGATGATTTCTGTGTCTGCATGCTGCAGGCTGAGGCTCTCTGCCAAACTCTGCTGTGGAGATGCACATCCATCTTTATGACACTTTTTTTATACTTGGAAAGAAAACAGTTTACCGAGAACAGTGGGAACCAATGTGCTGTAACAGTTCAATGTTTGCTTTTTTTTTTGGTCTTCACAGACTGGAGCTAAAAAGCTTTATGGACACCATGTTGTCTTCTACACCAGTCATATGCTGGATAATGTGGTTAATTAGGAATGTGTGAATCTGTTGGTTTGTTTCTACATAGGTTAGTTACTCAGCATGTCCTGGATGCTACTGAAGCTGTTATGAACACAAAGGGGAATTTATTTACGTCTGGCATCTGTGAGCACTGTTGTAATCAGAAGTATCGTATGTTCAATCCCCTGGCCAGCAGGGTAAATCTAAACAGTGAAATGAATGAGCAGTAGTTGTCACTTCATTTTTACAACTGTTTATGCTGGATGCCAAGATTATGTTTTTTGTCAACATATCAACAAACCATTTTTGTTCAGTGTATCTGCAAACGGTTCACTACCAACACCTCAAGTCCTCAATCCTAAACGACAAAATAGGTTTTTTATCATTGCCTTCTAAAATGATGCATGAGTGTATTCTGGTCTTCCACCTCTATGGTTAAGGTTGGGTTAACTTTAGGCAGCTAAAAGTGCTTGGTTAAGGTTAGGAAAGGATGGTGGTTAGAGTAAACAGAAACCAATGTTAACTGTTGGTAGGAGATGGGATGGAAGTCAGGTCAGATGCTTTCTATGCCCAACCATCCTTCCTGAGAGGTTTTGCAGCATTTTGCCACTTCCACCTTTGCTTCTCAGAGACAAAAGTCTTTATCTACATGACCACACAAGGTCACACAAAAATCAGAAAAGATTTTTCTTCTGAGACGGTCCATAACTTCTACATAGTGCCAGGCTTCAATAATGGATCTGATAAAATTATAAAGATGGATGGAAAAGATCCATGGATGGAGAAAATCAAACCTCCATGTTCGCTACCTTTACATGAAGGAGCTACTAACCATGCTCAATCATTTCATCAAAGATGCGAGTGGCAAATTTCTAGATTTCTTTGTTGACAAGATCAGTTGTCTCAGATCAAATTTCCACCTCGGAGTTCATCACTCTGATTGAGTTATCTGCCCTGTTCTGCTGTCTGAGTTCAACTCTATTTCCACGCAAGATCTTGGATATAGTTTCTCATATGCATCCATTGTCCTGCCCTGCTAATATAATTCCAACTAAAAGAGGTCCTGCCAGACAATAGAGAGAAGGCAGGTGCCTTCTCTCTATTGTCAATCAATCTCTCTCCTCTGGCTGCATACCTGACTATTTAAAGACAGCCAATGTCTTCCTTCTCCTCAAACCCCACCCAGATACCACCAATTTAGTTAACTACAGGCCAATTTCCAAACTTTCGTTAATTTCTAGTGCATTCCTTAATCTTTTCTCGCTTAGACCTGGCCCCTGCATATATAGCAGAGTTGTTGAGCCCTGTGTGGATAAGGCTGTTTGAGTCTATCAGTCTCTCTGTGTAAAATCACTAACAGCAGACATAACCAGATCTCAGATAAACAAAATTGTCCTATTCTGTCTTGGAAAAACATCCCTCCACTTCCATGCAAACTGAATGACATTGCGTCAAACCACAGACATTTAATCCACCACTCTGTGGTGGGATGCCTGACAAGTGACTTCTAACAAGTCAACTGGGTTTACTACTGATCTACACAACGTGCCAGCTCATTTCACATCAGCCTCTAAAGCAGCCCAACTGGGAATACCACTGGTATACAGAGTCTTCCAAGATTTTCAAGCTGCCAATGACATGTATCACTCATCTACATGTGTATTCTGAAAGATAATACTCAGACTGCTGAGGGCTTTTTCTGCAGGGACAAGGATGTGAGGTGTCAAAAAATAAATAAAAAAAAACTTCAAATGACACTGAGGGAAAATGGTGAGATTTATGTTAAGGCTAAAGTTGGAATTAAAGTTTGTAAAATCTGAAAATGCAAATAGAGAATAATTTTGCTTCACTGGATAGTTAATTTTTGCATAAGCAAATGTAAGATCTTGTCAAGCTGACAGGCAGCGTGTGATGTGATGATCGTATGTCCATGACCTGCTTATCATGTGTATCAGGTGCTACACTGTGAAAGCTGTGCTGAGTAGGAAGATGTTATGTGTGTAGAGAGCCAAATATATATACATATATAAAATCTCATTCTAAGTCATATTCACATTTGTAACAACACAAATTACTCTAGCCCTAGAAAACAACCTTTCTCAACAATATGCTGTGTGGTTTATTCCAATTATCTAAACAGGGATGGCAATTTGTTTAAATAATGATGTAATATTAATGTTTATTTACAGTATTTTCTCACTTTAACACTCACTCCATTTCTCTCTCTCTCTCTCTCTCTCTCTCTCTCTCTCACATTCCCCGCAAAATGAAAAAACATCTGTAGCAAATGAGGTAATACATCACACAGTAAGTTTATCAGAGCATCACAACACTGCATACATTTATCACTGAATTGAAATCAGTGTTGCATTTTAAAATCAAATGGTCATTATGAAATATTGCTGTGAAACAGTAACTAATGTCATAAGTCTGCAGTGATCATTAAATCAAGATTATACAAAAAACAACAAGAAAAAATGTGTAATTTATGCAGAAGTCAGTTGAAATAATGCAGATATAGAAATGATGATGTAAATACAGATAATGAAGTCTAGTCTAAACAAAATGATGGTTGTGACTGTAATTCACTGCTTCTGCCTTTACTGTTTCTGTTCTGTATCAACCACAAAGATTCTTTTATTCGAGACCCCAATTAGATTTTTCACACCAAAATAAAATAAAAATACAGTAAGCTACAGTAATGCTGTAATGCTGGAGAACATTCAACATCAAACCACATTTTAGACTACTGTAACAAACACTCAATACACTGAAACATACTTTTTTAATTAGCAGTCATGTTGTAATGTTGCTCACATAATGCTGCTTAAAAAAGGAGAAATGTTTGCTAACTCATGTCAGTGAACTGTATGCTTAGTCATCAGCACTGACACTTGCTAATATGAGGTGTCTGTATTCTGAGAGCTGAGAGTGTGATTTAGTGTCTTATACTCTTGGCTGTTTTTTTGCACACTCTTTTTTGAAAACTGAGCCAAAGCAATTACAAAATGGTGTAAATGCTTTCTAGCAGCCCTTAAAGTCCAACTAAAAGGAGTGCTTTTTTGTCTACTACAGCATACATATCTGCTCTGTAAATCAACTGTCTGCTGTTCTTTGAGAAATCAAAAGTGAGAAATTTATATTATATTTTAAATCTAATTCTATATTGTTTGGTTTTCATGATTGCACCTCCTAGTTTTGCATTCATTTGACTGAGCACTGTTATTTATCCATCTACGTAGCTGGAGAACGTATTTCCATACAGCCAATTAAATCTTGCATAACATGGCATTCTATCATCGGCAGAGCAGATAGTCACACTGAGCCTGATAGCAGCCTGCTACACAACACAGACTCTGAACAACAACCCACATTAGCTTTCCTGCTTTCTCCTTCTTATCTAACTTACAAATATGAACACACGTCTTGTCCTACACATTAGCTTGTTGAACAAGCAACAAAACAAACATTTACAAAGACAGATGGAGGTGTTTTTTTCATCAGTTAGTTACTATAAAAACTACAAATAAAAAATAAAGAAATTCATTTGGTAAAGCCATTTATCAGACAGATGCTATTTCAGCAATAATTATAATGTATCTCACCTTGTACATGGTCACATAGTTTGGTAATTAATGTTACACAACAGTGTTTGCACTGCAATGTGTTTCAAGGAAAAAAATATGAGACACTACTTTTGCTAAAAAGAAAGCTGGAAAAGAGGCTGATGAGCCCTGCTAACCTGATGTCTCCTTCATAAAAAAGCAGAATATCGAGTTATAACTGACCAGTCAGATGTGTGTAGAGGTGTGTGTGGTTATACTGTAGCAGCCTGGTGTCATTTTCAGGTGATTTGATGAAGGTAAACACAGTGAACGGCCGTGCATAGTGGCACTGCACTCTGGTGCGGCACTTCTCAGGAGCTAAAGATTTATCAGTCCTGCTGCCTTCAGATGCTGCAGGGATTTAATAAACTGAAGGAGAAGCTTCTCATACAGTATAAACATTTATAGATCAATGCAGACTGATTTACTGACTTTCCTGATTTAACCACATTAAACATTATTTTCTGTGCTGATTTTGGTTGGAGAGTGTTTAATTGAAATAAATTATTCATATTTTAAGCATTAATCTGTTGTTGCAGCATGTCTGCAGCAAGTATTTAGTTTGATCCTGCTGATAAAATCACCAAAGCAGCAGCGGATTGACTAACACACATCTGTGACCAAATTACCACCAAAATACAACAACCATCTTTGCACTGCTTCATTTGAATGAACCTCTCACCTGTCTGCATCTCTCCTCCCACCTGTGCACCGTGTGCTCTGTGCTGGTCACCTAAATTCCACACAGACGCACAAAGCGAGTTTCAAGGTCAGGCAAAAAAAAAACTGCCAAAGCTCTGCTTGCACTGGTTGTTGCGCCTCCACGAAAATATGGCCCACTGTCTGCCCATGACATGTAGCTACAGCAGTCTGTGTTCTGTACAGTGTAACACCAGCACTCTGGCAGCCTATCACCTACTGTACTCTCAATCAAACACAGACATGCCCCTCCAGCTGCTGTCAATCAAACACAGTTTTGCATTCACTACATCTTTTAAATATACACAGTATATAGGTGCAGTAGTATAGTATAGTATAGTATACATATAGTATAGTATACACCCCACCCCAAAAATTATATAACAAATTGATTTTGTCTTCTTTTCAATACTGAAAAACTATTCATACATTACACATAAAAAAAACACATTGACATTACTTTTGACTGCAAAGAGGATCACTAAATGTGATTTCAGATGGACTTAAACAACCATCATTTCCCACAAGCCCAACACTGTTGTGGGTTTAAGGTCCCCAGTTTGACAGACTGAGGCTAGTCCTCATAATCAAACTCCATATTAGACACACGTAGACAGCAGAGATTACAGCTAAAAAGACGATATTAGAAGAGAATATAAGTGGATATCATGGATATGGTAGAAACAGTTACAAAACACTAGAAGCTACTGGAACAGCAACTTGGCTTTCTATATACATAAACATGTGAGTGTCTTATTGTCTAATCTTTCTCTGTCTTTACAGCAGATCAACAATCAACAATTTGAAGAAAGTAGGACTGTGAAAGTCTGCATGAGTGAAGTGGATTAATAAAACTCCCCTCCTACCCTTGAGAGACGCACTGAGCTATCCAAGTGGCCAAAAGTAATAACTCAACAAATCACTGATGTGCTAGTGTGAAAAATGAGCAACAACTGCTTTCACGGTTTTCAAGGATGTGTCCCTGTGCAAAGACAGACATATGGCTACCTGTACTTCAGTAGCAAACAGTCCCAATGAAACCAGTTAACAGTGAGGTCTGTGGATTCCCCTAAAGAACGGAGACATTGTGTCTACAGAGATTTTTTTGACTGATGGGGTCAAAAAGATAAAAAAGAATGATGCCGACTGACATTTTAAAGGAAAGGTCTTGTTTTTTTCAAGTCTTTCTAAATACTATACTCATATGTCCATATGTACATTGAAAGACTTATTGATTGCTGCAATCATTTCTCCTATCCAGATGAGAGATCCCTTCATAGACCAATGTCAGTGTAAGGTAAGGGGGACAAAATGCATAAAAGCATTCTAAAGTCTCAGCAGAGTTAGATAAATCCTCCAAAGTTACTGTCTTTTTAATATGAAATTCAGTCTTTGTGTTTGTACAAACAGTGCTAATTTGCTGAGTCATGGCAGAGGGATACCTGGTAGTCACATGTAGTTTGTGACTACCAGGAAGTTGCTGTTAGAATACACCAGAAATATGACTGCGATGACAAAGATACAGACTCAATTTGTCTATTAACTAATAGGACTGAACACCTAAACGCCTATGATGCGAATCACTGTTGCATCAAACCAGAATCTCCAGTCGACTCAAATTTTGTCAGTCAAACCACTGCCTCTTTTTTAACTGCATCATTGTACACAGGATAACACAGGATAACAGCATGACAGGCTATAAACTTTTACAAACAGTTTCAAAATGGTATAATATTTTGTCCACTCCATTAACATACATGAGGGGAGCAAAATATTAGGAACACTTTTAATATAATGTACTCCAGTACATCACCACCCACTACAACCTCAATAATAAACATAAAGTAGAATTATCACCTTTCTGACAATGTCAACAAACCTGAAAACGTATAGGCTTCATAAAAGTAGAATTTATGGCAGAGCTGTTGTATTGGATTGCATTAAATTGCACAGATGTTCCTAATAAAGTGGTCAGTGAGTGTATGTTACACTATAGAACTAACTATAGAACAGGCAAAAAATCCTAACAATAATAATAATAATAATAATAATAATAACGATAATAATAATAATAAGAAGAAGAATAAACAGAATAATTATATTTTCATTATCAATGCTACCATTATTGTTAAAATAAATAAATAAATACAAATAAGAAAAATGGAACTGTACAATTAGTCACACATAACAGAAGAAAAGTCACAAAACTTTGCAAAGTCAATAATCTATATGTTACACTACAGAACTATAGAACTATAGAACTATAGAAAAACAACAAAAAGTATTTGAAAGTGATCAATAAAATAATCCAAAGAAATATATTTTTATTATCAATGTGATTTTGGGGACACTACACTGTATAACAATGAAGCTATTGAATATTTTTGTAGTATCTCTTTTTGGTGTTGCACTTTTTAGACGGTCTCTGTGCACGCGTCTCACAGCTGGCTGTACATAGAGACCAATGTTATTAGTTCAGGAGGACGGCTCGTTTGGGTGAAAAATAGGTTGTAGCTTGTTGTTACTATGGTAGGAAAGGGGTGTTGATTGTGTTTTAACAATGTTTCGCTTATGAGTTATCGATCCAGGAAGTTCGAATCTGTGAACATATTTCCAACTTTCCCGAGGTGCTGTTTGGTGGCCCCTCGGCACTTGGTGCCCTACACACAGTGCATGATGTGCATGTAAGTAGTGCCGGCGCTGTTATTACACATTTGAAATCCTTATCATGTGATTTGGCAATGCTCCAGGAGACCAATCTAAATGGTGATACATCTCTGGTGGTTGATTCTGTATATGTAAATGGGGGGTGTTCAGAGCAGCCAAAATGCTTCAACAGCATTTTTACACAGAATGAGGGGTGTGTAGTCATAGACAGGAGGGAATCCCTTACAACCATTAGAGGAGAGGAGAAATGATTACATCAACCCATAACTCTTTCATTGCACATATTGGCATGTGAGTATTGCATCAAGAGAGACTTTTGAATATCTAAACCTAACCTTTAATACTACTAACAACTACCCTTGGGGAGCAGTGGAGATAAAAGTTCAACTAAATGCAGTTAAAATTTGCAACTACATTGTAGGTCAAATTTACAGTTAGTCTGTGGTAAATTATCAAGTTTCTAGTAGTAGTTTTAAATAATTCTTTGTTCCATCCGGCACGGGGATAGTTGAAGCAAAACTACTCATTACATGTATTCAACATTTCATATTCATTAACAAACAATACCATTCCCCTGAGTTCCTGTTGGAAACATGCAATTGTAGAGACTGTAGCACTCTGTCCACCCAGTGTATCTTCCTATAACACACAGCACACCTTGTATAGATTAGACTTATCTCCTACTTTCCAAGCATCCATTGATTTCAACTCACTTCAGAGCAGTTTGAAAACTAACTTGCAGACTCGTGAAACTTGCCCCAATAGGAAATCCATTACAGTGAACATAACTATTGATTTGATGTTTGTCAGAGGTGCCTTATCTTTGGTGTTGTAATGACAGTAACAGTGTAACAGTGTGGGCTGATTTGAAATATTAGGTATGGTGATGTGTTTAAGTACTGGTGAAACGGCTCTTGGTTTGCAAGATTTGCAAACAGTAATAGTTCATGTACAATCAAATCAAATATATACACACACACACACACACACATATACATATATACATATATATAGTTTTCTTATTGTTGACAAAACTGACCAAAGTGACCTACTAACAAGTATTGTGTGTATATCTTTTTTATACCTATGTGCCATAGAGCTCCATTGTCCAAAAACTATGAAAAAGTCAGTGAGCTGCTGAAAATAGACCCCAACAAATTCACAGTTTTCTCCTGTTTGAGTAACATTTGCTAAAAACTACAGTGCCCAGCTATTTGAGGAAATTGTCTTTTCAAAAATGAAACTATCTATTAGAAAGCCATTTTTAAATATTTACAGAGAGTATGGAGAGAGAGGTTTCATTCTTTTTATGGTATTTGATGACAATAGAAAAATATATAATAACAAAACAAAACAAAAAAAAATATATATATATAATATGAAAAATGTATAATGACAGCAGCCTTATGTTTTAAAGAAGTATTCCAGGGATTTAGTACTGAACTTCCAAATAGCTGGGGGACTTTTAAGGGACAGATTAAAAAAGAATGGATTGGCAAAATTTGCAGCACAGCCTGACAAATGCTGACTTTAAGTCCCTAATATGGGTCAAACTCCAAAAGACACTGGATCCTACACTTCCCATAATGCAACTCCATGGTGTCTTTTCAATAGACCCTCCCTGCCTGGTTAACAGCCACGTCAATCTAAACTAAACACATCCAGTCTGTAACACAGGCTTTGTGTTATAGATGTGTAGTCTCCAAGTCTAATACCTGATGACATCACTATGACATCATCATCATCAGTTTTATTTTATCAGACTTGACAAAGCTCCTCCAGAGCCACAGATGACATATTAAACTTGTTCTCACAGGCTGAGTAGAACTACATGGCGAGTAATCTGATCTTTATGAGTAAAATTGTTGGAGTGCCCCAGCCTGGCTGGAAATCAGGTGATCACCATAGTCAGTAGGACTCATCCTCTTGGACCATGAAGGTCTGAATAAAATGTAATGGCCAACTGACTTGACTGACTTGACTGACTGACTGACTGACTAATCGATCGACTGGCTGACATAGCCATGTCTCATGCTTGGTTTAGATCCATGCATGTGTTGCATTGAAACTCTACACTTCTTACTACATGTTGAAGACTGTTGCAGTTTGAATGAGAACATCCCTGGACTGATTACATCACTAAGTAGTATGTGGTGTAATAAAGACTGCCATCAAAGAGCAACTCCTGGTGCAGCAGAGGAGATAAAGCAAACTCACGTGGCTACATCTGTTCAAATGTAATATTGCTGCTGTGAGACTGTGGCCTGTGTGATATGCCAGGATGCCTGAGAAGTGTTCAGTTATTCACGGTGAGCTCAGATGTGTGTGTGTGGTTGTAGACAGCCAGGCAGGAGAACAGCTGAAACAGACACAGAGGCGTACAGACAGTAGTCCTACGTGTAGCCAGAGCAGGGTCACTGTGTGTAAGCCTGCGCTGTCAGTTTCAGACCAGTCACTGCAGCAATAATCACTGCACTTAACATTCAAGGTACACTGCACCTCTGTTGGCTGCATTTTATAAGTTCATTGCACAATCAGCTTGCAATTGGCAGAGCTAATGAAAGAACAGTGAAACATAACACAAGCATCACTCATTCAGGGGCCAGGGAGATTTGATGGTAATGTAAGAGGTCTCAGTAGTCCAGTTTAAATTTGATCCAGTTAATTTGTGATTAAAATGGAAAGCCAAGATTAAGCAAATCATCAGAAATCTATGCAGAGGCTGTATTTAAAAAAAAAGAAAAAATCACATCAGGGAGCATTGGGAACATGTGTTCTTCTCATTACAGCCTGGTGACAAATAACTTATCAGACTGATTAAATAAAAAAAAGTCATGTTATACTGCTCCACTTTGAAGACATTGAATCAATAGATAAACAGGTTGTTCTTGTATTTGGTCCAGTGCTATGACCTATGACACTGGTCTTGCCATTTGTGGAGTAAATATCAAGCAAAGTTTACCTGTAATCTACAAGTAAGCTGTGTATTAAAGCTGCACTAATCAATATTTTCATATTAACAGTGGGTCAAATTAATATGTGTAATGTCAATGGGATAGCCCATAATGACAAACCCACAGAGAATTATCACTCGATTTAGCAGTTCCCCTCAGCTCTTTTCACTCATTGTTTTGCTGTTTGCACTGTTTCCAGAAATTAGCAGGCAACTGTTGTCAATGAAAAAGCTCTGATAAACCCACACCTGCACTTAGACCTACCTACATCTACACTACCTGCCCAGCACCAAGCAGCTGATGGACAAAGCTAGCAACTAACTGGTAAACATTCATCAGGTGGACATAAACACAATGTGAGTACATATAAACAGGTAGGTTTCACATTTGATCTTGTTTACTGAGCAATGGCAAGACAACTCAGTCTCTATGAGATATTTTAAATTTGATTTAGTATTTTTTGACATTGTATCATACACCAAACGCTCGGGCCAAAGTCAGCAATAATAGACACGGAGGATGAATCATCTCAGAATTACTATGGATCAATATTCCCTCTGAAAAGGACATGTAATAATTCATCAGATTTCACTTCTCCATTCTGAAGAAATCAAATCAATACAGATAAATATGCAGGTTTCACATTTGATGCTGTGGACTGAAATCAGAGTCTATATGCTGTTTTACATTTGAACTTGTCATTTTTGGCTTTATACTGTGCACCAGAGATCAAACAAAAGTCAGCTATAATCTACAAAGGAGTCTGTATCTTAAAGAAAACAAACCATTTCAGAACTGGGACAATCATTCGTCTGAGATAACAGCCAATAATTAATCAGATAGAATTAAGAGTTACAGAGAACGCAGTCTGCAGGCAAGAGGCAAAAGTCAGCAGTGATCTACAAAGAGGCTGTATCTCAAAGAAAAATAATCACGTCAGGACCAATATTACCTGTGAGAAGACAGCTAATAATTCATCTGATTGATCATTAGTCACCTTTCATTGCTCCACGTTAAAGCAAACAAGTCAGTACAGATAAACAGGTTTCACATTTGATCTGGTGGACTGAGCTATGACAAGTCAGTCTGTATGTGACAGTTTAAATTTGATCTAGTTATTCTTAGCATTATACCATGGACAAATACATCAAAATTATACTTCAGATTAGACAAAAGTCAGCAGTAATCTGCACAGAGGCTATTTCTAAAAATAATCATGTCAGAATTACTGACCAACATATAAGGGATCCTACAGAGGGGTTGCAAAATAAATCTGAGGGGTCCTGAGTTAATGGCATATAGAATCCAAATTGTATTCTGCACCAAATTATGTTTATTTTCAGACTTTTCTACAACAATTATTTTATCCCCTTAGGTTTATTATAATTATCAGATTTTATATTTTAAACAATCTTAGAAGTGAAAATCTATAGGGAAATACACCTTGTATTAAACCTATGACAAGGGGTCAGACATTTCTTTGTTTTAGGGGGACACAAATCAAAAATGTTGGGAGCACTGTCTTAGATGACAGCTAATAATTCATCAAATTGACGATTAACCATCTTCTATTGCTCCACTTTAAAGAAACCAAGTCTGTATACATCTGATAGACTTCCTGTGCAAATCCTAATTTGATTAAATTAATCAAATAATAGATTGATCTATACCCAGGGCCCAAGGTGACGTCTTCATGTGTCTTATTTTGTCCAGCCGACATCACAACCCAAAGATTCACTTCACACTGATATCCTGTAAATCAGAGAAGAGCAGCGAAGCCTCACACTGGAGAAGCTGCAGCCAGACACTGTCGGGTGTTTTTGCTTGATAAATGATCTAAATCATGAGTCGATTATCAAAAATTGTTGGCAGTTTATTTTTCATAAGTCAAATGATGTTTCAGCTCTACAGTGATCAGAATAGAAATTAAGCAAAAATCTGAGTGCAGTGAGCATCTATTTGGATGTCTAGAAACAGAACTAAAAGTGTTCAGGAGAATGTTTTCCACTGATTTCACACATGATCATTATTAGCCTATACTTAATAACTGAGAATCTGAGAGCATGCAGTTGTAGTGGGTGAAGTTTGGTAATGAAGTGTGCACTCACCAGCAGCGTGGGCAGCCCGGCCACCACGGCGTACAGCAGGACGGGCGGGACGGCGCTGCTGTCCTCCGGTCCCAGGTAGGGTTTGGTGTAGGTGGTGTCGTAGCAGAAGAAGCCCTGCACGTGCACGCTGAAGGTGTCGGTGTACTCGAAGTAGTAGGCCAGCATGACGGTCCCGGCCATGATCACCAGCTGGAAGTACAGCATGATGCAAACGGAAAGCGAGAGACATTTAATTAGAAGAAACCCTTTCTCTCTCTCTCTCTCTCTGTCTCTCTCTCCTACCCAGCCTCCTCCTCCTCCCCGGCGGTACCGACTCCCGCAGACCGCCTCATGACGTCTCGGCTGCACGCGAGGAGCCGCTCTCTGATCGTGGTGGAGGCTCGCTTGCCCTGGCTTCCTCTGCTCTCTGCTGCGACTCGAGATTGTGTGTGTGTGTATGTGTGTGTGTGTGTGTGAGCGAGAGAGAGAGAGAGAGAGAGAGAGAGAGAGTCGCAGCAGATTAGAGGGATGTGTAAGCAAACAGAGGATTGACAGCTCCCTCCATTTCTCTCTCTCTCTCTCTCTCTCTCTCTCTCTCACTGTGTGTGTGTGTGTGTGTGTGTGTGTTTAAACTGGATATAGAGAGATGGAGAGAAGAGTAGAGGGGGAAGGAGACAGAGCTAGACGTCATATGTGCCTCGACCACTCGCTCCGGTCTAGATGCAGACCTATTTCATCAGCGAAATTACTTATTAATTAATATTAATTGAATGAGCACAAATTTCATGATGTCACATCCGTGGATTTGGATTTTTCCGTTTTTTAAATGAAGTGAATAAAGATTCTTTCTGGCGTACATACATGTTGAAAGTTAATGCTTGCAAGAACGAAATAAGATCCTTTACTTAACTAAAGTGATAAAACGGTAAAAAATATTTACAATTACATGTTAAGTAAATACACATTTTAATTATATCAAACCTTATCTTTGATAACAATTATGAATTGCATTTTGTCAACAATAGCATAACAATGTTAGTTATAATTGATAATGGCGGAGTCCGACATTTCTGTGCAGGATCCAAATTGCATACATCACACAAGGAATTCACAGGAAATGATGCCTGCAAGTATTCTACCATTCATTTCATCTCATTGATAGAAGCCTCCCTGTTTACCGATCCTTCCATACAGCAGTATCAGAGCTGTGTTAATGTATTACTGCTTCTGCTCATGCTTCACATTAAAAGTGTTCAATTGGTAGTGCTATCATTCACTAAAAATGGGTCTACACAAACCACTCTCTCTGTGAAATCTGATTGCAGGTGCTCACAGCAGCTCAGCGTTGTTATGCCAGCCATATGACTGTGTACTGTACTCACACAGATTCATACCACTCACATCTTGACCCCCACAAAAGAAAGAGAAATGGAAAAGCAGAACATCCACTAGCCCCACATAGCGACTCCTACAGTCACACAGTCTTCCCGATGTAAATCCTGGGGTAAATGTCAAAAAAGTCAGACACAGGTTTTCTTGTGATTTATGGCAATCACACCAAAAGAGGCAATCCACTGCTGGATAAAGATAAGGTGGATTTCTGCTAAGGTTTGTGTAGGGAATGCTATGTGACTGAATCACAGTAGCATATGGAGTGTTGAGGTTTCAATTGGGGAAAAAAACAAACATGAAAAAAAAATACAGTAAATCCGTTTCCTTCTGACTGCCCTACTTGAGACAATGTTTTGCCAAATAGTTGTAGATATCCTCTACATCTTACTTGAAAATGAAAGTTCATTCTTGACCTCGGGATTAGAAGCCGAACACAATATTCTTAACTAAAGGTCCACTTTTTTCTAGAGCCTTCAAAAGCATCTCACAACACTCTTGTCACTTGCCATCTCCAGTGAATTGTAACATTATCCGTACGATGGTATTACTTCAAAAGCCATTGCTCCTGTAGAAATCATTCTGAATACAATACTGTAAAGAGCACATGTACATGTGTAGGTCTGTGTGTGTGTAAAGTCATATTAACATGCAAACATGTTAATTAAATGTGTCTGCATGACTGCAAAACACTCTTTATATGGTATCTTTTAGCCATGCTAAAATCATGGCTGTTGTCATGGCAGTCAGTGTGTCCGTCCACCACTTTGGTCCAGACTGAAATATCTACTAAATATCTCAAACTATTGGATGGAGTGTAGTGTTTTCTTGTAGCACCATCATCAGGTCAAAATTTGTCCAACACTTTGGTTTATGACCAAATACTTGCAAAGCTAATGACATTCCCACCAGCCACAGCTGTACTTTGTATTTAGTGCTCATTAGCCAAATTTAGCATGCTAACATGCTAAACTAAGATGGTGAATATGGTAAACAATACACCTGCTTAGCATTGGCATGTTAGTTTCTATTCTATTTTTCTTATGACTAATTTCAAGTGTTGTGTACAGTCTCTGCCAGTCTTTTAGAGCAGAGAAAGTCAATTATCCATGCACCCTGCAATGACCCTAGATGTGCTAGGAAAACTATCTAATTTTTCATATATTTCATTTTTATATTCTACTTATACACTCCTGATCAAAATTTTAAGACCAGTTGAAAACTTGCAAGAATTTACATTTTGCACTGGTGGATCTTAAGAAGGTTCTAAGTAGTGCTTCAAAATGCAAAAAGAAGAAATGGGAGTGAGACAAGAAAAAATTTGAGTAAGTAATTTATTGCAAACAACCATTAAACTGAAATAGGCTGTTCACTTCAGCAGGAGTGAGCAGGTAAGTTAATGCTACTTCATTTCTGTGAAAGACAGAGTATGGACTTCAAAAATGTGAGTCAGATACACCCTCTCTCTCTCTCTCTCTCTCTCTCTCTTTGTGTTTGTCTGTATCTTTGTCTCTTTGCTTGCTTTGGTTTCTTTCGTGCTGGTTAAAGTCCCACCGTGGCTCTCTGTGTGTAACAGTTAACGATATTTAACTCTTTGCTGTGTTGTTGTTGATGGTTTGTAACTCATTTTGCACTGTTTGTTGTTTGTCTGGATGCTGAAGCTGTTGTTTTGGTGCCTGCCGAGGCTTTGATAAGTTGTTTGGTTGTTAAATCACCTGGCCATATTCCAGAAAGTGGTTTTAAGTGAAAACTCTGAGTTTGTTAACCCTGAGATAAGGAAAACTCTGGGTTTTCAGTTCCAGAAAGAGAGCTAGCTTAAACTCAGGGGTCAGTTACCATGGTAACTGACTCTTTGAAGCTAACCTGCTTGCTGGCAAGTTTTCTTCAACAAACCCTGAGTTTCTCTCTGTCTGTCTGTCTGTCTGTCTCCTCATTCATTCAGTCCGTATCAAAGCGTGTAATGAAGCGCAATAATAGGCAGAAGTTTACTGTCTGTCAGAATCTAAATCCTGGTTGGATATTAGTTTGTTACTCAGGACTATCTAAAGTTTTTATGTGCATCAGTTATTTCTTTGAACAGCGGTTTTTGCTCTCACATTCAAATATTACACAGCGTGAATTCAGCCTCTGCATGTCCTTCTGTTATAACACTGTGGCTCTGTGCACAGACAGCTGTCAGTTTGTTAGAGCAGCTCCTGACCTGAGATCTTTATTGCACATAATGTGTAATCTCAGTTTACATTTAAACAATCGGTATGAAGCTTTAGACAGCTGTCTATGAATTATCTAGGATCTATGAATTATTATCTCCATCACTCATGATGTGATTGGTCACATTGATGGAACATTATTCCTATAATGTTGGAGATTATATGAAAATATTTCAGAATGAGCAGGATCGAACAGCATCACTGAATGTTTAGACATCTAAACATTTAAAATCGACTGTACTTTAACCTCTACGCCATTTCAAATCACCAAACACATTGTTATTGGATCAGACTGTGATCTTACGGTCATGTCTCTGTGTCTTTGATCTATATATATTTTTAAATCTTTAACTATATTTTTCGTCTTCAGTTGCTGCCTCCTGTGTTTTGTCCCTCGTCAGATTAAAGCTGAACAAATATATTTAAAATGTAATGTAGCTACAGCCTGATACACAGTCAGACTCCACTTTATCATCATTAAAGAAATGTAAGTCTGGTAAAAAATTAATTAATGTACAACACTGAATAAAACTTTATTGACACTTTTCCCACTCTGACTCAGGCTATTTTTTTAAAAGATAAATGTGCACCATCCACATACACATGCATTAATATCTCTACGTCCACTGGATTAAAATGGAGGCTCTGCCTTTTATTTACTTGTTGCCATGGTGAATCGTAGTATCAGAGCTCCATTAATGATGGCTTTTTTCATTCATCACGCACACGCCTAAGTCAGTGAACATACTCAGAGTTGATTGATCTGACTCTGATCAGCTGTTTCCCATCTTGAGATTCATCAGCTCAGCGTTCAGATTAGACTCAGAGTTTTCTGATGTGTGATTGTTTGGGGCCTGTGCAGAAGGTCTAAATTTTAGTAACTAACTATAGTATTGGAAGCCTTGAGGGATATTTTTGCATGTCAAACATATAAATGAGGGTGTGTAAGTCATGTATCTGATACACGCATTGTTACTTTTTATGTGAACATCAGGTTTTAGATGTTAATGTAGAGTTCAAACCTGTATCAGAGTTTAAGCTTTGTTGGTCTGTAGCTGATATATTTTTGTTTGCTAAGTAAATAGAGAATTGTGCAATAATAGTCTACTTATGATATGTGGATTGCACACCTGGTTGGAGGGTTTTTCTGGATGAGTTAGTTACTGTTTCCCCCCTAACAACCCACTCCCCCAAATTATGTATGTGTGTCTGTAAGTTTATCAGATCTTTCAGAGACAGATTATTATATATTATTATAATGAGATGTTGTTCCATCATGTCTTGCTATGGGATGAAACTTCAGCTCTGCAGAAAGCAGAAAAATTACATTAATTTACATTATAAACTCAGTTATAGTATCCACACTATCTGGGGACATTTCTATTTTGTGATAAATATTCATGTCTTTGGATTTAAAGCAATGTCAAACCTACAGTAAGCAGTTGGTCCTGTGCGTAATGTGCAAATATTGTTGAGTTTATTTCACTAAAATCCTGCAGCTACATTTCTGTGACTCCTCTCTGATTTTCATTCAATTCTGCTACAGTCTGGAAGCATTGATTGCCTGAGTACAAAGATGTTACTAGGAGGGAGGACATTTCTTTTTGTTTGATATCGTTAAAAGTAAAGTTAGACTTTTCTGTTGGCTTCCCGACTCATTTTTAAAAAGACGAGAGAAAGAGAGAGAGTTGCAAGCAAGCAAGAGAGAGAGCAGCTGTGGTCAGGCACGCTAGAGAGTGAATGAAGAGAGGGAGTGCTGGTAGTAAGAGAGCCAGTGAATCAGATCAATAAAATGTTATTTTCTGATTGTTTCACAGCAGACAGGTTTTATGACATCTTAAAACAGGAGTAAAAATACTGTTATGGTTGATGTACAGATCACTTTGGCTCTGGCACACCTTGTATCCCACAGGCACACCTAACTAAATTAATATTTCTGGCTACGCTGGTGCTTTCACTGTGTTCTCCCGCTGTTTGAACACCTTCATAATGCTGTCGTTACCTTTTCATGCATTTTCACTTTATGACATGCTGGAATTGTTGCGTTATGTTCAGTACCCACCACTGGCTCTGTAGTTATTTATATTTCCTTTTTCTTTATTTATTTTTCTCCACCGACCCCATTTCTTTCATGGATCATTGAAGCCTCATTTTATTTCATACTCCAACTCTCTCTGTCTCTTTCTCCAACAACGGAAACACATTTATCTGCTTCACTGACATGCTGAAATCCATAAGTGAAAGCTGTCAGGGGAGACAGAGAGACGGATGGAGACTGAACGACAGACAGAGATGGAGATGGAGATGCAGGGGGTGTGTGGAGTCAGGTGGGTACACTCTGACAGCTCTGAGTAATGGCTGCCATTACTGTGTCACTCTGTCATCACTCCCCATTTTAATACTAACTAGGCCAAATCTATATGCTGCTGGCTTCATGCTCAAACAGAATACATACACCAGAGAGATGTCTAATGATGCATTTTACCTAAATAATAATATCTTTTTTTTTGTTGTTCTTTTAACACATGCATACATCATGAATTCCATCTTAATCAGACAGCTATAATTAACTATAAACTCTCGTGTTCTAGTATATTCAGAATGTTCATGGCATGATTATGATACCTATTAATTTCTTACTGATTTATGAATTTTCATTGGTTTAGAGAATGATCTCTTTCTTCAGGAAGTTCAGGAAGTTCCAGAGTGGAACCACATGGACTGAATCAATAATCACACCACTAGCACTAAGGCTAACTGCCCACCTGAGCCAGACACTATTCTGATTGGGGACTCTATAACCAAGCATATAAAAATGGCAAAGACTGAAAATCTAACCATGGATGACACATCTGTCGAGGAGCTAACAGGTCTGTTACCAGTTGTCCTCACTACACGTCGTCTAAGTAATATGAAGGTTATTATCCACGCTGGGTCTTTTGAGATTCTGTGAAAGAAAACTGGTTCTGAAATCCTGAAAAAAGATTTTTACCTGCTACTGGAAAAAGCTGGGTGACTATAAATCACAAAATGTACTAATTTCTGGACCAATTCCAACTTTGAGGAGAGGAATCGAATCTTTTACCAGACTCCTTGGCTTGAATACATGGCTGACATCAGCGTGCTTCACCCATTGGATAGTTTGGAAGTTTATTGACAATTTCAATGTTTTTTGGAACTGTAAAGACTGCT
Source organism: Scomberomorus guttatus (assembly GCA_038419695.1). NCBI lineage: Eukaryota > Metazoa > Chordata > Actinopteri > Scombriformes > Scombridae > Scomberomorus > Scomberomorus guttatus. Next base: position 2,563,974 of record CM076464.1, on the reverse strand, counting down.
TTAAACCTGATGGGGTTCACCCAAATATCATTGGATCCAGACTATTCGGTGCCAACCTACGTCATGCTCTTGGGATGCCATACCGAAACAAGAATGTTTGGATAAATGCATAGAACAGTGCACACAAGCAGACAGCCTGGTGTGCTCCCCCTTCACCTGACCCTCTACTTCACATCACCCAAGGCATTCAGAAGATGTCTCTGTCCCAATCAAGGACCCCACGACCCCCCTCCTCCTATCCACCACACTCACCAATCGAGGAGTCAATTAAAGCTTGCACAACCCAATGACCCCCCCCCCATCACACTCACCAGAAAAGTCAAACTCTCAGTCAAATTGAGGAAATTGAGCTTAGTGTAAGTTCAGGCAGCTGCATCAGCTGATTAGGGGCGTCACTCCTAGTTATCAAATCAGATTCCGCCACAATCTCGATCTGCCAAACACATCTTAGCTGTCAAACTTTAAATCTGTTCTTTTCTGTCACTGTCAGCTGTCATTTCAGTGCAATCGTTGCGACCCTCCTCCACCCCATCTTCCTCCAAGCCTGAGATCCAGAAGCTCGCTCCATCTTAACATCATCCAAGATCTTCACCCCATTCTTCTCCACTTCAGCGCTACAGCTGAAATGAGCTCTTTTTAATGTCAGATCACTGGCTAACAAATCAAATTCTTTTCAATCTGATAATTGAAAATAATCTGCATTGTATATTTTTAGTTGAGACCTAGCTAAACAGCACTACTAGTGTAGCAACACTGATATTGGCTTGTCCTCCAAGCTATACCTTTAATCAGTCAGTCAGACAAAAGAGGAGAGGAGGAGGGATTGCAGCCATTTTCTCTACACAGTTTGTGTGTAATGACATTGACCTGGGGGAATTTACATCATGTGAATATCTTTCTCTTGAGCGCAAAGCAGAATGATCAGTGCTCATCATTACATTATATCAGCCACCAAAATATTTATCACTATTTCTACAGGAATTCTCTGAGCTGATCTCACTTGATATCACTAGACATGACAGATGAACCCTGAATGGAGACCTGAATATTCATATTAATGAAAAGAGTGACTACAAAGCTATGGAGCTAATGCATTTACTGGACAGCTTTGAACTCGCCCAACATATAAAACCAGCATGGTAACACTCTAGACTTAGTACAGTAACAGGGTTAACGGTTAAACAATGATTATGTTTCAGTTTTGGAATCACCTATTTCTGATCATTGTTTTTTGATGCTAACCTAATCTTAACAAAGACTAAAAGGGATTTTTTGGTTCAAAAGAGATTCCTAGATGACAAGGCTGAAACAACGTGTTCTAATATTATGAGATCATTTGAGCCATGCAGTTATGACTGCTCTTTAAATGACATGGTTAAACATTTCAACAATACCTTGTCATATGTTTTAAATACTGCTGCTCCACTGAAGATAAAAAGAGGTCGACTGACAGAATCAGAATGGTTAAACAATAATAGTGTTAATGAGATCAAGAGAATCTGTTGGGCAGCTGAAAGAAAATGGAAGAAAACTAAGCTCACAGTTTACTGTAATACAAAAAAGCCATGACTGCCTATAACAAAGAAATACATCTGGCAAGAAAGGATTACTTTTTCATGATAATTACAGAGAATATTGAGAACTCGAGAATATTATTCTCCACTATTGATCAGCTACGCAACACTGCTGCTGGTGTAAACACAGATGATCTCAGCAAATCCTGTAAAAATGACGTGACCATGGGAAAATTCACCTGTATTACATTAACTGAGGTTTGTAAGACTGTCACTGAATGTAACTCCTCCACCTCATGTATTGACCCTGTACCTACAACATTTTTAAGCGGGTGTTCAACAGTGTTTCAAGTGATGTCCTGAACATTATAAATACATCTCTTCAAACAGGCATCTTTCCAGATGCTTTCAAAACAGTCCCTGTCAAACCCTTACTAAAGACATCCAACCTAGATAGTAATGCACTGACCAGTTATAGACCGATATCCAACCTTCCATTCATTATTAAGACTAGTTTTTTCTCCTGTGTGTGCTCATTCTTCTCTCTCGGGCATTTTAACTGAGCGGGGTGCATGCCCTTGTCCCGTGTCCTGTGTCCAAATTGTGTCTTCACAGTAAATCATCTGTTGAGTGTTGGTTGTTTATTTGTGTAACCACCATGGAACAATCAGAAAATAACGTTGTATTTCTGTCATTCACGGGCTTTCTCTCTCTCAGAGAAAGCTTTCCACCCCTGTCTCTCCTCACCAGCACTGTCTCTCTGTTGCCCGCTCGTACCCTCAACATGCTTGTATTAAAGGTGCTATATAAATAAAGTTTATTATTATTATTATTATTATTATTATTATTATTATTATTAGGCAAAATCTGTTGTTTTATTAGTTTTTCAAATTGTCTTTTTTAACATATATATATATATATATATATATATTATAGTTATGAATATAGTTAAATGAATGAGTTGAATTAATGACGTGTTTGGCTTTTTTGTAATTGCCTCTTTTTTGTACATTTTGCAGGGTTTGGTTGGTGGGTGGGGTTCAGTTGAAGGTATTTGGACTCATAAGTGATGACCTCAGACGGGACTCACTAAACTTGGTGTCTCTCACCCAAACCCTTTAAACCTGCCTATTCAATTTGTGTTGGAATGTGAAGGGTTAAATGAAAGAAGCCCCATTTTGTCAGCCTATCAGAATCTTGTGCCTCTGCAGTTGCTGGGAAGAAAATGTTGCTTTCGGTTCTGTGATTGGTGGTCCAGCTAAAAGGGCAAGTAATTTAAAATGATAGTAAAATTGACCAATTATAACCATATCAATCTTTTCAAGATGAACTTTTAATGAAAAGTTGGAGTTAAATGAAGGAAGTGTTTTTTTCAACTCCAGGATTTCGTTTTCCTAACTTTTTAAAATCTAATAACGACTTCCGTGCCAACTTATATTATTCTGGCCGCTGCTGCCACTCAGGCTTGGACTGGCAATTTGGCAATTCTGGCAAATGCCAGATGGGCCAGCCTACCTAGTGGGCCGCAAGGCCACCAGCAATGTGGGAAAAAAATTGCCTACTTGATGTTGGAACAGCCCATCTGATTGGAGGTTACATGGTCCCAATTATCAATAGGCTACCTGTACTGTAAGGCAGGTGCAGGAAGTGCTACCGTAGTCCTCCCCCCACCCCTTCGAGTGGATGCGTCCATCCATGTAGTGTGAGGTCAAATGGGAAATAATCAAATCAAAACAGGAAAAGTGTTTCTTTGTTGTAACAATGCTTCTTGGCAATGAATCTTACCGTTGGAAAACCTGTTTATTTCCCTTTTAAATGGTGCCACATTTGTAAGGAACATGCGTTTGTGGGATGAGCAGCAGAGCTGAGTATGTGGGTTGCGCCCATGAAAAATTTGCCAAATCTTCTCTGCCAATGTCAAACAGCTTATTCTGCCATTGGTTCATTTGGTGTTTGGTGGATTGGATGATTGAAGTTTGAAGAAACAAGACATATTGGCAATTTAACAATTTATTCATTTAACAAACAGGAGCCTCAGTAGCGTGTGGAAGAACCATACACAGCCACAACAGCCTGGCACCTCCTCCTCATGCTGGTCACCAGTCTGGTCACACACTGCTGTGGGATGGCATCCCATTCTTCAACCAGCATTTGTTGCAAGTCAGCCAACGTGGTTGTGTTGTTCACTCTGGCACAAACAGCACGCCCAAACTGATCCCACGAGTGTTGAATGGTCAGGACTGCTGGTAGGCTATTTCATCCTCTCCACTCCCAAATTCTGGAGGTAGTCTCTGATAAACCCAGCTCTGTAGGGGTGAGCGTTGTCATCTTGGAGGATAGAGTTCGATCCCAGACTGTGGAGATATGGGATTGCCACTGGTTGCAGAATCTCATCTCGATATCTCTCTGCATTGAGATTGCCTCCCACACCATCACACTGCCTCCACCAAAAGATGTTACTCTATCGGTGCAGCAATCAGCATAGCGTTCTCCATGTCTTCTCCACACTTTGACCCTATGATCCAACTGCCGTAGGCAGAATCTGTACTCATTGCTGAACATAACGTTCCTCCACATGTTCAGGTTCCAGTGCACGTGTTGCCAACACCAGCGCAAATGGGCCTGACGGTGAAGGGCAGTCATGGCAGGCCTCCTGGCAGCCCTATGAGACCGGAGATTGGCACAATTTGATTTTGCGGAACACCAGCTTGAAGTTGTCCTATCGCACAGACCCTATCCAGATCAGTCAAATGTGGCATGTGGATTCTTGGAGCAGACACCTACTGACCACTGTAGCAGGGCCCATGCTCACAGGTGCTGCCAATCAGGTGCCTGATTGGCGCCTGATTGGCAGCACCTGGGGGTACCAGAAGCTCAAAACAAGTGTCAATAGCAACAGCAAAATAAGCTGCTTGGCATTGGCAGAGAAGATTTGGCAAATTTTTCATGGGCGCAACCCACATACTCAGCTCTGCTGCTCATCCCACAAATGCATGTTCCTTACAAATGTAGCACCATTTAAAAGGGAAATAAACAGGCTTTCCAATGGTATAAGATTTATTGCCAAGAAGCATTGTTACAACAAAGAAATAATCTACCAAACACAAATTTCCTTACTTTTTGTGCTAAATTTTTATATATATATATATATATATATATATATATATATAAAGTTTATATACACCTATTGGAAATGGTCCCAAAAAGCAAAAAGGTGGAGTGGAAAAGGTTTTAAGTTAACACATTTATTCAAAATATCGATGTCACTACCATGCAAAATCCTGTTAGCGTTGTCATGCTTAGCTGCAGTGATAGCATTAACAGTCCACCGCCGAACGAAGAGGAGGAGGAAAGAGTCTGAACAAATGAGCACGCTGACTCCAGTGGAGAGCAGGGGCAAGAAGACGAGGCCACTGCGGAGGATGAGCTTAATGTGCATGACAACCCCCAGCAGGTGATCCTGCAACATTAGCTCATGTAGTGACAGTGTTAACGGCGGAGCTCCGAACCTGAATGCAGCATTTCAACTTTAAAATTAATCAAGAATAGATTACGGAGCACTGCATTTTGAAGCAACAAGTCCAAGGTGGTAGGTCTCTTGGCGCACGGACTGTGTGGGCGTCTCCACATGTACCTCCTATTTTGGTTCATGTATGTGCAGCAGCGTAACATGCAAAAGGGCTGAGTGAAGGTGAATGTAGATCAGCGGATGTTGTGATTATTAAATACTCTCTCAGCAAGTCACATCACTGCTCGTATAGCTCTGAAAGAGTTGTGCCAATCACAGTTATACGTAATAATGAGGGATTTAATGAACTGAAGGAGAAGCTTCTCATACAGTATAAAGCAGCTGTGGACAACAGATACTATAAGAATCACCTACATTCATTTATAGATCAATGCAGACTGATATACTGACTTTCCTGCTTTAACCACATTAGCTAAGCATTATTTTCTGTGCCGATTTTGGTTGAAGAGTGTTTAATTAAAATAAACTATTCACATTTTAAGCATTAATCTGTTGTTGCAGCACGTCGCAGCAAGTATATAGTTTGATCCTCTTGATAAAATCACCAAAGCAGCAGTGGATTGACATTGCGCCTGAAACAGACGCAGTTCTGAGACATCTGTTTTCAGCATGTCTAGGACCAAATTTCAACGAAAAAACAACAACTGTCATTGCGCTGCTGTCTGCATCTCTCCTCCCACCTGTGCACCGTGCGCTCTGTGCTGGTCACCAAAATACCACACAGATGCGCGAAATGAGTTTCAAGGTCAGGAAAATACCAAAGCAGTCGGAGCGCCCCTTGCACTGGTCTTTGCGCCTCCATAAAAATACCGCCCTGGGTCCGCTCCAATAGGGTGCAGGTATGCTGCTTGTCACAGCCTCACAATACCAGAGAATGAACGTTTAAATAGTGTCATAGCATGAATTCCTGACTGTTAAGCCTGATGTGTGAATTGCATCAGATCAACTGCAAACACAATGTTGGATGATTGACTATAAATAGCTCTCACATTTCCCGATCATCTTAGGAAAGCTTTTGTCCAGTTTGAGAATTCAGTTTTTGGCTATTTTGTTTCATGAAGACAGCGTTACATTTTGTCATAGACTACATTCGTGATATATGATTATGTCACATTTGTTTTATTTGTGAAGTTACAGATTGTAGCATAAGTGCGCTGGGAGCTGGATTGCCCATATCAATAGTCAAACGAATAAAATCCTAAGCCGCCTCTTGGGTTGCCAACTTTTCCTCTAGGCTATGCAAAACGTGTTCACGTGTGTAAAGGTGTTACCAGTGATACACACTGTTCAGGCATACATACATGATTAGATTACTTGGCCACCGCCCCCACTGTCATTTTGCTTTTTTTTATAGAATTAAAACCCATTTATCCCCTGCCCTCTGCTGTTAGCGAGCAGCTGCTCTCATGTCTCCCGGGTCTCGGTGCTTGTTTTCATCAGAAACTCTCCCACTCTCTGCCTGCTCTCAGTGAGTCTCTCTCTGGATGGCAGGCGGGTTGCTCCGGTTCTGGTTCTAAGTGGCGGTTGTCCTCTGGCTTGTCCCCACGCCTGTGTGCGCTGCAGCCTCACCGTCAGACACACACTCTCTTTCTTGACCTCACACTCACTATACACTGATCTAAAAGGAGTTATACGGCTGGTATTACACATTTTAGTTTAGGAAACATCTTAAAATATGTTTTTAAAAAGGAATTCCCCAATGCTTAGTCCCGGCAGGGGGTCCCTCTTGTAATACACTGGCAGAAACCCTGAGTTGGGCTGGTGCTTTTTGCTTTTTTTAGCAATGAGGGAAGGGGGGTCAGAGAGTCATGGTTCACTATTAAATATAATGGTTGGAAAAGGTCAGCCTTTGCCTTTTATTTTCTCCAATACTACCTACATTTGGTGTGAATATAATAAAATATGGTTATTTATGGTGGAGGGAGGGTCATTCATTTTCCCCCAGTCGCTCAGGGAGGCTCAAAGAGAAATATTTATAGCTCTGGGGAGGGTCAAGATTAAAAAAAACAAAGTCACACCACGCCACCACCACCACCACCCAATAAATAACGAACAGTCCCTTATAGTACTTTAATACTGTCTGGAAGCAGGACTTATCAGGATATTGTTATATCTGACAAATTTTGGAATTTGAAATCAAATTCATTTCAGTTTAGTGTTACGGAACAGAGCTTTAAATTCAGCTGCAGCCATTTAAGGGACATCGGCCAAATAGACATTTAGAGCCTGTGATATCTGTTTCAGTTCATATATCAGCCTGATGGTAACACTGTTACACATTAACACTGTTCTAAGACAAGTCGTTGTTTTTTTAGGATTTTTGGGGGTAAATTTGTCATTTCCATACTGCAAAGTTCCATTAAAAAAACCCATGTTTTCCTGGATGTGTGGGAATGCTGACCGTACAGAAAAGCACATGACAATTATGGTTTCACATGTGGAAGAAAAAACATTCACATATTCACATATACTTTTTGTAAGAGTGCAATTAAAAAAACAACAATGGTAATAATTTCTATCCTGATTTTCATGACATAAAAGGTGAAAACAAACAATCCCACACATACTAATTTTTACTCATATGCAATGTGTGTGCTATTTATTACACATACACACACACACACACACACAGACACACAAAGAAACACATGACCAGTCATGCAAAAAAGGAAGCTCTATATCCAGCCAATCAGAAAGCAGTTCATGTGAGCAGCGTGTTAACACAGTTGAGTCCCCTGCAGACCTATAGGTCCATCTGTCACTGTCCTGCTCAGCCAATGAGGAGTCCCAAAGTCACTTCTCTACTGCTGAGCCACAGAGTAGGCCACACACACACACACACACACACACACATACACACAAAAATGGTTGTATTACAGTTCAGATTCAGCTGTGTTAGAAGAAGGTTACTTAAGGTACTGAACAAAAGTAAAGAAATCAGTTTGTTTAACCCTTACACACTGTTCATATTCTGACCCTTCATAGTATGGAGTGTGTCATTTTTGACCTGGCTCAAGTATCCCTTTATAATTAGTTCCTATACCAAATTTTGAATCACAAATGTATTTTGCATCCACAGATCTCTTATCAGTCATTAATAAATTGGTTATTGATCCTTCATTACTGTTTCAGAGAGCAGATAGTTTTTCTTTAGGTTTGACACTATTCATTTATAGAGGAAATATTCACAATCACACTATATTATGATCTCGTTACCTAAAACAGGAGAACAAAACAGCCATAATTATTTCTAGGAATTTTATTGAAAGTGAAGGATGCAACATTTTTGAATGGTAGGTTTCATTATAACCATTAAAACCACCAATCAGCACTGCCCATAAACCACATGCGCTCCTTTTCTGTCAGCTGTACACAATCGTTTGTTGTTGTGTAAACTGTGGGACTGCAGACTAATCAGGGCTGGATTTGGACTACTGTGCTGCTGTGGCTGCTGTGGCTGGTGTATGGGGAAGGTGGCTTCACCTTTGCATGAGAAAAGTCACAAGGACCTTTACTCCATTTCCACCACTCACTGTCTCCTTTTTCATCTTGGAATAACAGATCCACCAAATAACTCCTTCCACTCCACCAAATCAGAACACCCTCTATGTACAAATATTTATACCAGCTGCATAAAAATAAATTATTGAAATATTTCCATTTTTGTATATTCTGGGCCACAAAAGTCATAAAATTTCAGGTTTAAAGAAGGGTTTTAGGGTGTCTTTACTGCTTTCAAATGTCAAAATGGGTCAAAATTTGACCTGAACAGTATGTTGGGACTAAGTAGTAATTATAAGATAATTATTAATTATTAAAAATCAATAAAATGATGAATGTTAATTAATAATAGTTGGGCACCGAGACCCGTTGGACGACACCCATTCACACCCGTGTGAATGTGTGTGTGAATGATTAGATCCTACTGATGAGCAGGTTGGCACCTTGCATGGCAGCCCCTGCCAACAGGTGAATGTGGCTTGTAGTGTAAAAGTGCTTTGAGTGGTCGGAAGACTAGAAAGGTGCTATATAAGTGCAGTCCATTTCCATGTACTCATAAAAAATCATAAAGGTTTTTTTTTTCTTTTTAATTGAATTGCCCCACCCCTAAACTAAGGAGAGAGTCAGGGAGATGTCAATCAACCACTTTTTTGTACACAATTCAGATACAGATTTAGAAAAACAAACTAAATAAATAAATACAGAGAATAAAATCATGCAGGATAACCAGTGAACAGAAAATTAAACTACATGGTGTTTTCTGTCTTCTTCTGGGACATTATATCTTTGTGTGATTCCAGCTGTGACTGTGAAACACCATTTCAGTATGTTTAGTCCCATGAGTCCTCGTCATTTGTCCCTATGTTCTCAGCTGTCATCATAACCATCGCCCTGCAGGACACATTTATTGATCTGATTTTAACCATTTGGATCTGGGCTTTATGAAGTCCACGCCAGAGTGAGTCCATGTCATCCTCCTCCTTTTCCTCAAACCTCACTGCCTTGCCAGATATTGCCATCTCTGATTCCACCTCCTCCACTGCAGCTCCGTCTGTCTGTCTGATCTTTTGGGCAAGTCCAGTTGTATACTCATGTTGAGCCACAAGCCTCAAATTGCGCTCTTTGGTCCAACTCTCTTTGCAGCAAGGTCTTGCACTTCTTGTTGATCTTGTTTATATATGTGAAGGAGCATTCTTTGATCTCATGCTCAACCTCCCTATGCATGTCATCTAGCTCTTGTAAAGGCTCCAAAGGCTAAACAGCAAGTAGATGCATAACATAAGTGAAACCCAAGCATAATCTTACATAAATTCACCTTAAGGGTAATTACTGGAGGGCAACGTAAAGCATATGAATAACTAAAATTACTATAATGTTGTATAGCATCTCCAGATCAACAATTTCCGGCTTACAAAGTGATTATATTCTTACTTCACAGTTATTACAAACTTTGGCTGGCACACAGAATATAATTAACTCAAATTCAGGAATGCAACATGGTTTTCGTCTGGCAAGTGTCCTCATCTTAAGACTGCACCAGGGTGAGAGGACAGACAGAGGGGGTAGGTGTGTGTTTGTGTGTGTGTTATAACAAAGAAACAAGAGAAGGAGAAAGGGGACAGACAGAGAAAAACCACTGACAAGATTATCTTAATCTCATCAAATCTTAAGTGAAATGTCTCTTCTGGAAGTCCTTTTTCTGAGAAGAGTTCCTCTTGATGTTACCCTAAAATGTTTGCTTGTTCGAGTTTCTCTTGATATTCCCTTAATTTGGGAGAAAGTGAAAGAAAGTGAGTATTCCAAGGGTGTTGTATATCCGTGTCTCTTTCGACATTTCATATTTCATTATAATGTACTAATAGTGCACATTGTGGTTTGTAGGGTCTTTATGCTCACCTGGAATACAAATGATGATATAAACCATCATTTGAGCAATACAAGCTTGACATAGCAAATCTGCATGGATGAGTATACTTTTTAAATACAAAATAAATCATTGTCAGAGCTAAGCAGAACCCACTTTAATTTGAGGTGTTAAAATCAAAATGATGAGGTAAAATGAAAAAAATTATGCTGCAGAAGAAGTCTCTGCTTTGAACACCGCAAATGAAATTGCATCCAACTCTACTGTGTTCGGGTGGCAGCAGAAATCTCAGAGACAGATATCTCAACAGGGAAAACCAAAACTATCTGCATTAGATACCACTGGATGTAAGTCAGAAAATATGTTTTGTCATTTGGGTGAAGTGAACCTTTACAACATACTCAAACAACCTTCTTATATTATATATCATATTATAATCGGCTATAGATACCTGGGAATATCTGGGATGATGAAAAACTGCCGCAGTAAATATGACATCAGAGTAAAGTATGACAGGCATATTTTCTTAGTTCTTCTTCCCCTCATAAGGAGCAGCAGAGTTCTCGCTCCTTCCCTGAGGAGCCACTAATGAGCTTTGTTGTCTGGTGAATACAGGTGTCCCACTGCACAGCAGCACCATTAAAGCATTAAGAGACACATACACACTTGTAGGAGACATGAAAGCAGCATCAAACACCTTTTAGACTTTAGGTAATAACTGAGACAAAAGTATGATTTTGATCACTAACACTACAAAATGAAACCTCTAAACTCTGTCTGCACTGCAAGCAACAAGGGGCCGTTAATATCCAAGTTTGGAATTGAACATTTCTATTACTGCTGCATGATGTAGTTGTGATAAATATGCTATTTTCAAGCCATTAACCATAAGCAATGTTACCATGGTACCCAGGTAAAATGTGACAACAGCGTCATCTCACAGTAACACCAGGGCAAGAGATGATATCAGTGTTAACATCATGCTAGTTACTCCTGCATGTGAATGAGATTCTAACAGAAAATTAAAAATTCACCTCCACACTGCAAGAGCTGACAAGGTCAGAGAGGAAACACTGGAGGGAAAAAAAATTGAGAAGATTAAAGGATAATTCTGATTTATTACAACTTGGATCTTATTTTTGTTGTTTTATCCATCATTTCTAAGATTATACTCTCCAAAGTAACTGCTGAGATCTGAAAATACAGTGTCATCATCGCTACAACAGAGATCAACATGGCAGAACCACCAGCAGCCAGATGATCAGACAGTTTATCCAGATTATTTAAACCAATTTATTTGGAGGTCAAACTGAAATTGAGCACTCGTTAATGATTCCCAATTGCACAGGAAAACTGTTTATTCACAACTACAGTGAGTACAGTAGGCCAAAGTTGAAGTAGGCAGTGGGTCTGTAAACTATGGATGTTTAAAACAGGCAGTTTGGGGAATAATTTTCTAAATAAATTTGTCTAACCTTGAGGTCTGGTACAACCTTCCTGATCGTCTGACTTCATCGTAGTGACGTCAGTGTGTTCCCAGATCTCAGCTATAAATTTGGTGAGTACAACATTATTACTGATAGAAATGATGGACAAAACTATGAAAATGAGACTCCGGTTGGTATGAACTGGAATTCCCTGAATACCCTGTTTGTCTCCCCATGTGTTTGTGTGTGTGAGTGGCAGGCATGGCTCCTCCAACCTCTGGCTTCTCCCTGATTACTCCTGATGCACAGCACCTGCTCTAATCAGCACACCTGCCATCCATCATCTCATCAGACAGACAGTTTATCTTCCCCAGATCACTAGCCACTCTTCGCCAGATCATTCAGTCAGCTAGAGTGGTAGTCACACAGTCTCAGCTGCTCAGTCTTAGTGCAATTCTGAGTTATGTCCTCAAGTTCTATGCCTTGTGTACCAATGTTAATTCTCTGCTGCTCTCAGGATCATCACCACCTGGTTAGCTCTGCCTGCCTGCTGATCAGCCTGCTGCCCACACCACTTGCCATGCTACCTCCCTCTGACCTACCTCAGTATACTCCTGTTGGACCAATTCTGTCTGGATCCCCACCATTGTCATTCCCCCCCATCTGCTTCATCCCCTGTGTTGTGATAAATCCCTTCTTACATATACTATTGAACTCTCTCCTGGTCTGCATTTGGGTCCACTCACAACAAATCATAGCAGAAGGGCTAAGCTAGACTATATTATGGGGTTACTCGGGGGGGGCAGCCTTAGCTTGGGCTATTGCTGTTTGGGATAGCCAGTCATCTGCTAGCTCCTCCGACCCTAGCTTTGTGTCAGAAATGAGGAAAGCATTTGGCCATCCTGCTGGCAGCGGAGATGTGTCTAAATGTCTCCTGCTATTATGTCACTTAATGATGAGCTAGCTGCCAGGGATGAGACAGATTCCCTAGACTCATTAATTTCCCTGTTCATTAAACTAGATAATCGTCTCTGTGAGCGCAGAAAAGAAAAAGCTAGCTTGCCCTCATCTGCAGTTAAAACTAACCCTCGTACTTCCCCTAGTCCCCGTGTTTCCTCTGGCCATGTAACTTTGTGCACACCTGTGGAGGAACCCATGCAATTCGGCAGAGCTCACCTCTCCCAGGTGGGACATCTCCTTAGAATGAAAGCGGGATTGTGCATCTACTGTGGCCAAGCTGGCCATTTCCTGGCCTCCTGATCAGACTATAACACATACACAGCTTATAATGGCAAGCCCAGTGTGCAGACCAATGGTGGACTCAGGCTGTCTGAGGGGCAGGGGCAAAAAAATATAAAGGGCACCTGATACATTCAATGGGCCCCATCAGCAGAGAACAACGATGCATGTTTGGTAAAAAGGCTACACCCCCAATTAAGATGAACATTTTATAGGGTGATTCAGAATATAAGGAAAACAACACCTCTGTATTAAGAAGGATTTACTTTTTAAACATTTATCTTGCAAACACCTCTGTAATTCAATTTACAGGGAATGGGTAAGGTTTTAAATGTTTATTTCTCCCATCACATCTGTAGTAAAAATATGGAACTATTAACATTTTGAGAATTAGCTGTTTTGAGCAGTCTTGTCAGGGAAATGAGAAGTGTTGGTGAAGCAAGGAGAGAGATTGGTGAAATGAAAGGAGAATTCTCTATGAGTTTGTAAATGTAAATTACCTTGTTATGGCCAATTGGGGTGTCCCTCTCAATGAACAGCAGAAGATCTGAGAGCCTAACTTCTCCACATCTGTTTCTAAGCTGGTTATTGATCAGCTTCAGTTTGGAGAATGATTGTCAACTGATGCAGTTGTCACTGGCAATGTAGGAGTTGTGTCTGTTAACAGGGTTACTTATCTCTCTCATCTCCTCCCTTGCTGCCTCTAGCTGCATTTTGCAGATCCCTTTGTAATGTCTTCAATTTTCTGTCTCTTCTTGGCATTATGTAATCATAAGGTAACCCAATGCTAATCTCCCTCTCTACAAGTGCAAGTTAATCCAAGCCAAAGGGTTATAAACGCATTTTGAGAAGAATACGCTGATTTCCTTTTAAGCTTTTACTACACCACAAGGTTGATTTCCAATTTGAACCAAATATTTAGTATAGGGATGGCTAAGTATGTATCTAGTTAGCTAGCTACTATCCATCTAGCATATTGTTTAGCATGTTATACAGCTTTGGACAGGCCTATATACAGTATAACAACTTAGAAAATACAGTCTACATATATTAGTAATGCATCCTTAAAGGTATACTATGCAGGTTTTTCCTTAAAAAAAAACATAGATTTATAAAAAAGTAATCTCTCTCTCAATCATCACTTATAACCCACTAGAGGTGTGTGATGGTGTATTTATCTGCAGAGACCCTGCCCTCTGCCTGTATTTTCTTATTTTCTTATTATTTTGCTGTGTTCGGGACACTTCTTACTTTATAAGCAACTTTTTGTGAGCTTAATTTACTGAGCAAAATCCTCATGTGAATATGGTGGGTATTTTTGAACCTCAGGTGAATCTTCCAGCAAAATTGCAAAGGTGTCCATGTTTGAAAGTATTGTTCTAGGCTTGGTTAAAAAAAAAAAAATGGGCCAAATCCACAAAGAATGGATCACACCTGCTAATAGCACCATGAATTGTGCAGCATTTGTACCTGCAATCTGCCCCGTTTTAAGGTCCCATTCACAAAAGATTTTTCTCTAATGATATGACGGCACAAACACGCTGCACCATCACACAGCAGCTGAAATGATGTGTGTCTCCAAACTGAGAAAGAGGCTGTATGCATTTATGTACGTGGCACAGCAGTGGTAACTTCACTAACACCAGATAGGTCAAGATCTGATGGTAATTAGAGACCGAGCACAAAAGTGCCAGGGGCCCAATGGTCCCCCCCACTGCTCCCCTCCCGAGTGTGTTAGTTCACACTGTTTTTATACTTTCATCATCTCATAGTCTTCCTCCATCTCTAACATGATTGAGATATTCTCCAAAAGTCATTGTTGCAGTTGGTTGCAGGTCCAGCTCCAGGCATCTAATTTATTTCAGTAATAGGGCCAATGAGCCATTGTTGGATGTTTACATTTTTCAAAATAAAGGACCAAAATGTTGTTTTCTACCTTTCTTTTTTTTCTGTACCGAAATCATACCGAACTATCACCCAAAACTGAGGTAAATACTGAACCATGAATTCTGTGTACCGTTACACCCCTAACAGTAAGACTCAGAGTCTGGGGTATGAATCCACATGGCAATGGCTGACAGGATGGCTTTTTTTTCTGACTGGTAGGCAACCGCTCCCACAACCCTATCACTAGAGAAGACGTTTCTGCAAAACCCTGGATTACCTTCAGTGACAGTTTTAAATTTCATGCTTTTCACAATACTTTCAAATAGCAATACTTTCCTTAAAGTTAAGGAAAGATTAGTTAGGGTTAGGCAACTGAAATGCAACCCAACCTCCACATCTTTATGTTCACACATACGGATACAAAATAGTCTCAGTCTCTGGTCTCTCATGAATCTGTAGTTGTGTGCATGTTGTGTTGAGCATGTCATTTACATAATCTGCTGTGACTGCACTGTTGTTTTCTAACATAGCTGTCGTACTAATGAACTAACAACGTCTGCGATTTGTTTCCATACGTCATTGTTGTTTTAATGGTCCACCTCCTTAAATACACAAACCGGAGACTGTGACAATCATCTTTTCACGTTATTTCACGTAGTGGAGTGGAGTGGTAAAAAACTCTATGCTTCTGTTTCCACATGAATCAAAATGAGTGCAATTTGTTGTCGCTGGTTGTCGCTCGCATTGCATCAGAGGACATTTGCATAAAGTTGAGCCTTTCTGGACTTTCCCCTGTAGTGTAGCTGGGCGCTTTGTGAATCTCTCTTGCTCTGTGGGGGGTGGTGGGCTGTAAAGCCAGTTCTCATTCATAATGAAAAGCAGCCGTCACTGTCCCAGCTTTTGAGTCCGTATGTGTTATCCGGTCCAGCCATATACTAGGTTTTGACCTAATTTTGGCAAGGTGCAGCTCCTGAATAGAGTTTGAGGGTTTTTTTTCCTGCGACTAACCAACCAATGAAAACTTGGTCAACTAACACTCTTCTCATCAACTAACGGTTGATCGACTATTAGGGGGCAGCCCTACATGCAAGCAACCACGCTGCAGGGCAGCGGCAGCTTGTGAGTGAACATTTACATTTCGATTAAAAAGCCCTATTAAACAGTAACTTAACAGCAGGCTGAAAGCAGTGTTATGCTGCCCTCTCTGGTTGAAAGTTTCAAGCCTGTTTCACCTCTGACCACAACCAGCATCACTGATGGGTGTGGTTGGGTGTGGTCAGAACTCCTGGAGTACAAGGTGATCATTTAAACCACCGGAAGTCAGCAAGTCAGCTCTTTGAATACTGTTTTGCTACAGAATTGTATGTGTTTTTTTTTTTGTTTATATATGTACATTTTCAATAAAAGTATTTTAAAAAGTGATGGGTAGTTATAGCCTTGTGTTACCTTATGCATTGAAAATATTTTAATTAAAAACAAATACAGGTATCTGATTGATATTCTGTATACTACCCTTAGCTCAGGTATGGGAATTGGAATTGGGAGAGAACAAATCCTCCATAGTTTCAAACTTAACAGAAACATGTCTTTGTTTAATGAAATCTACCTTCACACTCAGTTTCCCTTTGTGACACATTCAAAATGCACGATACCACTCAAAATGAACTGATACGCTACCAAGACAACATCACTCTGACTGACTGAGAATCTATAAATAGGTGCATTGTGGTTGAGATATGAGAAATGCTTACGTTGTGTTTTATTACACCATTATGCCAAAGTCTGCAGTTTGACCCAGATACAGTCAATACATCACAGAACTAGGCATGCAAAAATACCTAGCTAACAGGCACACACATCACTTTGAAATGCATATCTATCTCTTCTCTCAGACCAAATGAGAGGAACATGATCGGGATGGGCAAAATAAGCATTGATTATCACAAATTTGGGCCAAAATATATAAAGCTGTCTGATTTCTCCAGGCAAGTTAAGTGTAGCGCACAAGATTTGTTTTCATCATTGTGTGTGAATCAACAGCTCTTATTAAAAGGCAAAGCGGCAGAGAAGAAAACTTCAAAGTAGCATGCTTCAAGCAGCCCAGGCTTATCTGGCATGTCACACTTCATAAGAAATTCATGCAGTGTCTTTCTCACGACCTGCTGATGTGAAGGCAGTTCCTGCAGGCCCCTGTTCTTGAATGAAAATAATTGTGGCAGGCATGGAAGGAAATGGAGATTGAAGGCTGGGGCAGCTCTGCAGAGAGGCCAGTGCAGCGCAGTGCTCTCTCCATACACTGGAGTCACCAGGTCCAGGTTTTTTGCTGCCAATTGATTTAAAGTGCTCTGCATTTTTAATTTTTTTAAAACCTGAGGCATTGACTGAAAACAACCTCCTAAAACCCAACCCAGTATCACACCAAAGCATGTAATAGACCTGCCGATCCACTAAGAAGATACTGTGTCAGTGTCATATTTTGCCCCGCCTCGGTGTGAAAAGTACAGGTGTGTACAGATGTCACTCGTTTCAATTGACGTGATTACCACAGTAATGCCGCAGTAATCACGTGAAAAGGGATGAAATAATTTATCCAGGAGTAGCTGCAGGGTGCACCAACAACCACGAGGTGGCACATGTGAGCAGTCCAAATGCAATGTCTGTCTGTCTGTCTGAGTTAAACTGAATGAATGCACTGGATGTGTATCATTCACAGAAAACCTGCTGCATCTCATTTGTGTTCATGTTCAGCAACAGTGAAAAGCAGCTGTGAAAGTGGTGCCAAAGCTTTGGGTCCGTTCTGTAGGTCCTGTGGGCTGCCGCTGCTTCAGCCCTGAATGTTTTGAGCATAGCCCCATATATTTCTGCTCCTCAAAACTGGTGTTTTAATGTAACAGAGCAGAATTTAATGTGGAGTGTCGGAGAAAGGGGAAGAAATATGGTGTTGCACGTAACAAGATCGCATACAAGCCATGGATATATTATAAGATCAGGAAAGTTATTTTTACAGTGAGTGGGAGCGGTTTCTGCAGCTGTCTCCAGTGTTTATAACGATAAGTACGTCTTTAAATTGAGAGTGATGTGCACATTTATGCACGTGGCACAGCAGCGGCAACTTAATTTACACCAGATCAGCCCTTATGGATAAATTCTGAGCTCCATCAGAGCTGTAAGGACATCTTTTATTTTAAGTAGCTGAAAGTCAGAGATAAGCCTACCACCCCATACACACTTGGTCCCCCCCCAATGTCTAACGGAAAATGTCACCCTTGATTGTGCTTTTTCACCACATTAAAAAAAATTGGCGACATTTACATTAACTAGCCTATGTTACATTTTCAAACATAACAAAACAGAATAAATAAGCAGTAGATAACAAAATCTCTGTATTAAAAACTGTGTTTATATGCAGGTAGTCGCAGTTGACACGACATATCACAGTTGTGGGTTGTCATAGTAACACAGCATGCTTTCCGGCTTGGGAGTTTTGCAGGAGCTCAGCATTCAGAAAAAAACTGAGCATCAGAGCAGTGATGGAAAGATTTGAGACGGTAAACAGCTCAAATAAATGCTGAAGCATCTCAGCTCTCAACAGAGACAACTGAGTCTGAGCCAACTGACAAAACTACTCACGCTAATGGCTTAACGGACAGGATTGGACTGCTTGTGGAAGAATGTTTATCATTGTTTGCGCATTTACTGTGGTCTATTTCTTATAATTTCTCTATGCTTATATACATTTCTCTTCTAGAATGTAAGCAACTGTAACAGAACCCCATTTCCCCTCGGGATCAATAAACTATTTCTGATTGTAATTACTACAGTTAATACAGTGAATATGGCTCATGCTACCTTCTCATATATAGCTTCAGTTGGACATTTAAAAACAGAAATATACAAATATATCAGAAGGGGGAGACAATGATAATACCTACTTCTTAGATTTATCTCATGAAAGTCTCAGACTCATCTCACGTTCTTCTCTTTACTATAAAAAACTGCCCTACTTTGAGGGGTTACTATCTGCAACAGAAAACAAAATCCAGAAAAGTAAAGTGAGTAGAGTTGAGCCAAGTCAGTACCATGTAGTGGAAAAACAGCTTAGACCCTCTCCTCTACCAACCCCACCCCCACCTCTCCTCTAACAACCCCTCACTATCACAGCTAGAGAAGTTGGCTTTTACATGGAAATTATAAAGCTGTAAGCTATACAAATGCAAACCAGCCAATTAAAGTAGTAGGGGAACTGTGAACTTCCTGTTCTACATTTAAGAGCTCCGAATATGTGGAAAACCAAAAGTTAAGTTTATCAATTTAATATGATTCATGCTTTTTTTAAAAATCTTTTATATTGCAGGGTTTGTTATGCTCATTTTCTAAAAGGTACTTATTTTAAAGGACAATCTCTAGTGATCACATATAAGCAAATGGGTTCTGATATTTACAAGCATTTTTATTACATGCAACAATGACAATAATAATAACTTTATTTGTAAAGCACCTTTCATATAAAAAATGCAGCTCAAAGTGCTTTACAACAAAAGACATTACATGCACCAAGTGCTTCACATCAAAAAACACTTAAAATTAACTTAAAATTAATTATATTTCGCCATGTATACACAACCTATAAATCGGCGCCTAGGTCTCTGAAACCATAAGCATAACAAATGTATCGTTTCTCAACCTTCCCACTTGCCAACTGTAAATTAATGAGTTTTTCTCTGTGAATGGCATGATCTTTCCCTAACCCTAACCAAATGGTTTTTGTGCCTAAACCTAACCAGACCTTAACTACAGCGTTGTCACATCATAAAACATCATTATTTTTTAACAAACACGTCAAAATACACTGAGATATAAAGGGCAAAAAATGACAGATGTAGCCTAATTGGAATGCCTAACCATAAGATTATATTAAATTGATTCAACTTTGTCATTACACATGTATAAATACAGGGTAACAAAATGTGGTTTAGTATCTAATCAGAAGTGCAAGGAGCAGCAAGTGCTAGATATATAGTATTTACAGTCTGGTACAGTATACAATATAGTACAGTGTAGTTTGGAGTAAGTTATGTACATAAATAAGATATGAACAAATATACTGATTTGCAATGTGAATATATGCTGGGCTATAGACAGGTATACAGGTGTGCTATAAAATACCTATCATGTGCTATGAACATATATACATGTATTAATATGCAAAAGATCTACAATATTGTCAGTATATACAATACAAATGGTTTGGATGAAGTACGGAAGAATGAAGGGATGGATAAGTACAGTCCATGGGGCATGTGTAGTGGTATGGTAAGGGGACATGGAGGTTCAGCGGGGGACAGAGTTCAGTGGGGAAACAGCTGTTGGATAGAAGCTGTTCCTAAACCTGCTGGTTTTGGTCCAGAGGCTCCTGAATCGCCTTCTGGAGGGGAGGAGCTGGAAGAGTCTATGGTTGGGGTGTGAGGGGTCCCTAAGAATGCTGTGAGCCCGGCGTAGGCATCACTTCTTCTGGACATCCTCAATAGCTGGTAGTGGAGTCCCCGTGATGCGTTGAGCGGTTTTCACCACACTCTGCAGTGCCTTGCGGTCGGCGACAGAGCAATTCCCATACCACACTGTGATACAGTTGGTTAAGATGCTCTGAATCGCACAGCGATAGAAGTTACCCAGGATGTCAGCGGACAGGTGGTTCTTCTTCAGTGTCTTTAGGAAGAAGAGTCGCTGTTGGGCCTTCTTAACAAGGCTGGAGGTGTTGGTTACCCAAGACAGGTTCTCAGAGATGTAATTCCCCAGGAACTTGAAGCTGGAGACACGTTCAACAGCCATACTGTTGATGTAGATGGGTTTGTGTGTGTCTCTCTTCTCCTTCCTAAAGTCCACAATGAGCTCCTTGGTTTTGCTGGTGCTGAAGCTGATTCCAAGATTCCCAAGTTTAGTGATTAACTTGGAGGGAACAACAGTGTAAAATGCTGAACTGAAATCAACAAACAGCATTCTTGCGTATGTGTTCTTGTTGTCCAGATGTGAGAGCACACAGTGCAACGCTGTGGATACAGCATCCTCTGTACTCCTGTTGATGCGGTAGGCAAATTGGTGAGGGTCCACTGAGGGGGGCAGACAGTTCTTGAGGTGTGCCAGGACCAACCGCTCAAAACACTTAACATCATCATAACAATGGGTGTGAGTGCTACAGGGCGGGGTAGTCATTCAAGCACGTCGGAGAGGAGTGTTTCGGCAGTGGCACTATGGAGGTGATCTTGAAGCACGCTGGTGCTGTTGCATGGGTCAGTGACAGGTTGAAGATGTCAGTAAAGACCCCAGCCAGCTGCTCAGCACATGCTCTGAGCACACGTCCAGGAATGCCGTCAGGTCCAGCAGCCTTACGTGGGTTGATTCGGCTCAGTGCATTTCTGAGGATCTGGTGATCAGCAGAGTATACAGTTTTAGTGGCCTTTTCCAAGTTGTCCTTGTCGAAGCGGGCGTAGAAGTCATTTAGCTCTGTCGACTGTGACTCTGTGACTGTCGGCGTGGAATTGCTGGGCTTATAATCGGTGATGGCCTGAATGCCCTGCCACATGCGTCGGGGGTCGGAGTTGGCACCTACCTGTTCCTCCACCTTCAGCTTGTGTTCGTGCTTGGCCTTCTTGATGCCCCTCTTTAGATTGGCCCTGGACGCTCTATAAGCTTGTGCATCACCGGATCTAAAGGCACTGTCACGTGCTTTTAGCAGTAACCGCACTTCCCTGTTCATCCATGGCTTCTGATTAGGGTACGTGATGATCTGTCTCTCTGTGGTAACACTGTCAATTGTGGTGTTGATGTATTCCAATACTGAATGAGTGTAAGAGTCAATGTTTGTGTGAGAGCCACAGGTAGCCTGAGAGGCAAACCTGCTCCAGTCCGTGTCTTTAAACCTGTCCTGGAGTACTGAGTCTACCCCCACTGGCCACACTTTCACGGATGGCTTCACATGGTTGATGAGTGGTGTGTATTTGGGGGTGAGAAACAAAGAAAGGTGATCAGACTGTCCCAGGTGGGGGAGGGGGGTTGCTGTTAGGCTCCAGCAATGTTTGTGTAGACGTGATCCAAAGTTTTATCTCCTCTGGTATTGCAGGAGACATGGTGGTGGAATTTGGGAAGCACTGTCTTGAGGTTAGAGTGATTGAAGTCACCCGCCACAATAAATGCAGCCTCTGGGTGGGCAGTTTGTTGTTTGCTAATAGCTGCATGTAGTTCTTTCATAGCAGACTTAGCATCAGCGTCAGGGGAATGTAAGCTGCAGTGATGATTGTGGAAGTGAACTCCCTTGGCAGGTAGAACGGTCTACACTTAACCATGAAAAACTCCAGGTTGGTTGAGCAGTGTCTTTCAACAATGGCAGAGTTCGTACACCAAGCCTTGTTGATGTAAATACACAATCCTCCACCCTTTGTCTTACCAGACTCAACTGCTGTTCTATCCGCCCGGAGAGTGTAGCGTCCAGCTAGTTCGATAGCATTGTCGTTTTGTCGTTAAAACAGTCATAGTTTTGTAAACCGATCCAAAAGTTCTTGTCGGGTGTAGGATGTTAAAGAGAAGCTGTTCTGATCGAATAGCCCCGAAATGAGCAGGAATAGCATTGCTAGCTTGCAAAAGCTGAAGAGACACTGAGCCTTGCGATCTACACACGCCGCCATCTTGGTCACAGATAAATAATGGCAGTGCATCATTATTGCTTATCAGACACTGATAATGTTTATTACCTGACAAAACAGACTCTTTATATATTACTGCAGGCCTTCTGCTAAATTCAGCGTCATGTTTCAATCAGTAAAATTCCATTTAATAAATCAGCAGTTATAAAAATATGTAAACTGTCGTTGAGGCAGATGAGCATTATCTTTGAAACATCACATTATTCACTTTACATGAAGCTAAAATTAATACCGAATTATGTTAAATCTTCGCCAAATGAGTTATTGTCTGTTTATGAGTAATCATAAATGATCTTAGTGAATTGGAAGCGCGGCTCCGCACCATGGAAAACAAATCATTAGTTAGCCAGCCCCCAGTAGCCGGTGCGGGCCGACCTAGCATAGCTCCTAGCATAGCTCCTACACCCCGGTGGTTTCCGAGCAGCCGGGAAGCCAGGGCGGCTGGGTGACTGTCCGAAGGAAGCATAGTCCTAAGCAAGCCCGCGGTTCACCTCCAACCAGTTCACGTTTCAAACAGGTTCTCCCCACTCAGTGACACACCCGCTGAGAAACCAACTCTGGTTATTGGCAGCTCCATAGTGAGAAACATGAAGTTAGCGACACCAGCGACCATAGTCAAATGCATTCCTGGGGCCAGAGCGGGCGACATAGAATCTAATTTAAAACTGCTGGCTAAAGATAATCGTAAATATGGTAAGATTGTTATCCATGTCGGCGTTAATGACTGTCGATTACGCCAATCGGAGGTCACCAAAATTAATGTTGAGTCGGTGTGTACATATGCAAAGACTATGTCGGACTACCCAGAGTTTTCTCTGGGCCCCTGCCAAATCTGACCAGTGATGACATGTATAGCCGCATGTCATCATTCAACCGCTGGTTGTCGAGGTGGTGTCCAGAAAACGATGTGGGCTTCATAGACAATTGGCGGACTTTTTGGGGAAGACCTGGTCTGATTAGGAGAGACGGCATACATCCCACTTTGGATGGAGCAGCTCTCATATCTAGAAATATGGCTGAGTTTATTAGACCAAAACCATGACAACCCAGAGTTGAGACCAGGAGGCAAAGCTGCAGTCCTAAACTCTTCTCTGCGCTTCCATTAGAGCAGTTACCCACCCAAAACTACATAGAAACTGTGTCTGTCCCCCGACCACTCAAATAATTTAAATCAATTAACTCTAAAGTAAACAGAAGAGGATTCTTTCATAAAAATCTAATAGAAATTAACACCACCACTGTCACAGTGCAACAAAATAGGAGAATTAAATGTGGACTCTTAAACATTAGATCTCTGTCTTCCAAAGCTGTATTAGTAAACGACCTAATCTCAGATTATCATATTGATCTATTTTGTCTTACTGAAACCTGGCTGTGTCATGAAGAATACGTTAGCCTTAACGAATCCACTCCTCCAAGTCATATTAATACTGACATTCCTCGAGACACCGGCCGAGGAGGTGGAGTTGCAGCCATTTTTAACTCAAGCCTAATAATCAACCCTCGACCTAAACTTAACTATAACTCATTCGAAAGCCTCGTTCTTAATCTTTCACACCCAACTTGGAAAACTGTACCGTACTCTGAATTTTTATCCGAATATTCAGAGTTTTTATCAAACTTAGTCCTTAGTACAGATAAAGTAATTATAGTAGGTGACTTTAATATCCATGTGGACGTCGATATTGATAGTCTTAGCATTGCATTTATCTCATTGTTAGACTCAATTGGCTTCTCTCAGAGTGTATATAAACCTACGCACTGTCTTAACCACACCCTCGACCTTGTTCTGACTTATGGCATTGAAATTAAACATTTAATAGTTTTTCCACAAAATCCTATTTTATCAGACCGTTACTTAATAACTTTTGAATTCCTATTAATAGAATACACGCCATTAGACAAAAACATCCTTACTAGATGTCTTTCTGATAGTGCTGTAGCTAAATTTAAAGAAGCGATCCCACTAGTACTATATTCAGTGCCATGTCTCAATACTACAAAGGAGTCTTATGCTAACTTTAGTTCCTGTGAAACTGATAATCTTGTTGATAGTACCGCAAGCTCACTGCGAACAACACTCGACTCTATCGCCCCTTTAAAAAGGAAGATAATAAAACATAAGAAGCTAGCTCCATGGTATAACTCCCAAACCCGTAAATTAAAGCAAACATCGCAAAATTTTGAAAGGATTTGGCGTTCCACCAAACTGGAAGAATCTCGTTTAGTCTGGCAAGATAGTCTTAAAATATATAGGAAGGCCCTCTGTTATGCCAGAGCTGCCTATTGCTCATCATTAATAGAGGAGAATAAAAACAGCCCTCGGTTCCTTTTCAGCACTTTGGCCAGGCTGACAAAGAGTCATAACTCTATTGATCCATGTATTCCTATAGCTCTCAGTAGTAATGACTTTATGAGCTTCTTTAATGACAAAATTCTAACTATTAGAGACAAAATTCATCACCTCCTGCCCTCAACAGGCACTGATTCACCCTCCAATTCAGGAGCCTTAGAAACAGCTACAAAACCCGATATATATTTAGACTGTTTCTCTCCAATCGACCTTCGTGAATTAATTTCAATGATTTCGTCCTCTAAACCATCATCCTGTCTCTTGGACCCCATCCCAACTAGGCTGCTTAAGGAAGTCTTACCCTTAGTTAGCACTTCTTTACTAGATATGATCAATCTGTCTTTAGTAACAGGCTATGTACCACAGTCCTTTAAAGTAGCTGTAATTAAACCTCTTCTTAAGAAGCCTACACTGGATTCAGCCGTTTTAGCCAACTACAGGCTAACCTTCCCTTTCTCTCCAAGATCCTCGAGAAAGCAGCCAATCAGTTATGTGACTTTCTACATAACAATAGTTTATTTGAGGATTTTCAGTCAGGTTTTAGAGCGCATCATAGCACAGAGATAGCATTGGTGAAAGTTACGAATGACCTCCTAACTGCGGACAAAGGACTACTTTCTGTACTTGTCTTGTTAGATCTTAGTGCTGCATTCGACACCATTGACCATCACATCCTGTTACAGAGACTGGAACATTTAATTGGTATTAAACGAACTGCATTAAGCTTTAAATCCTATTTTTCAGATCGACTTCAGTTTGTACACATTAATGATGAATCCTCCATCCATGCAAAAGTTAGACACGGAGTTCCACAAGGTTCTGTGCTTGGACCAATACTGTTCACCTTATATATGATTCCTTTAGGTAATATTATTCGGAAACACTCCATAAATTTTCATTGCTACGCTGATGATACCCAATTATATTTATCAATGAAGCCAGATGAATTAAATCAGTTAACTAAACTTCAAGTGTGCCTTAAGGATGTAAAGACCTGGATGACTGCCAATTTTCTGCTACTGAACTCAGACAAAACTGTGTTATTGTGCTTGGCCCTCAACACCTTAGAAACACATTATCTAATGACATAGCTACTCTGGATGGCATTACCCTGGCTTCCAGCTCCACCGTAAGGAATCTGGGAGTTATCTTTGACCAGGATATGTCCTTCAGCCATCATATAAAACAAATTTCAAGGACTGCTTTTTTTCACCTACGTAATATAGCAAAAATCAGGCACATCCTGCCTCAAAAAGATGCAGAAAAACTAGTTCATGCATTTGTTACTTCTAGGTTGGATTATTGTAATTCTTTATTGTCAGGCTGCCCTAACAAGTCTCTAAAGACTCTCCAGCTGGTCCAGAATGCAGCTGCACGTGTACTAACAAAAACTAGGAAAAGAGATCATATTTCTCCTATTTTAGCTTCGCTACATTGGCTTCCGGTAAAATCCAGAATAGAATTTAAAATACTTCTCCTTACTTATAAAGCTCTTAATGGTCAGGCGCCACTATATCTTAAAGAGCTCATAGTACCTTATTACCACTGCACTGCGCTCCCAAAATGCAGGCTTACTTGTGGTTCCTAGAATATCTAAAAGTAGAATGGGAGGCAGAGCCTTCAGCTATCAGGCTCCTCTCCTGTGGAACCATCTCCCAGATTCAGTCCGGGGGGGCAGACACCATCTCTACGTTTAAGAGTAGGCTTAAAACTTTCCTTTTTGAAAAAGTTTATAGTTAGGGCCGGCCAGGCTCGCCTTGGACCGGCCCCTAGTTATGCTGCTATAGGACTAGACTGCTGGGGGACTTCCCATGATGCACTGAGCTCCTCTCTCCTCCTCTACCTCTCCCTTTGTATGCATGTTACTAACTTGACTTCTTCCCCGGAGTCTCTGTGCTTTCTCGTCTCACAGGAAGATCTAGTGCCTGGGCGGTGGGCCATGGCCGTGGGGACTGTGGCGTGGTCCTGTGGATGTCCTGCTTCCATTTCTGCTAGTGCTATTATTGCTATTACTATTATAAAGTCATAGCTCTACTTATATTACTGTTGTTATGGTTATTGTTGTTGTTGTTATTATGCTTCTCTGTGTCTCTCCCCACACCACCCCCCTCTCCCCTTCCCTCGTCCCCCTTCCTCCTTCTTTCGCTGTAAACCCAACCGGTCAAGGCAGATGGCCGCCCACCTAGAGCCTGGTTCTGCTTGAGGTTTCTTCCCGTTAAAGGGAAGAGTTTCCTTGCCGCTGTCGCCAAGTGCTTGCTCATGGGGGGAATTGTTGGGTCTCTGTAAATAAATGAGTACGGTCTCGACCTGCTCTATGTGTAAAGTGCCCTGAGATAACGTTTGTTGTGATTTGGCGCTATATAAATAAAATTGAATTGAATCTTTTAGAAGGAGTAGATATTTACCGGTAAGCTCGGCTCCATTAAATTTAACAAAATGTTAACGGAGGTTTTCCTTCTAGAGTAGGAAACAGTTGAAGACTTCTGATGATATTTAACTACATTTAACCAATAAAAATGTTTACTCTTTCATTACTTCTTGAATGCAAGACTTTTACTTTAATAAAGCTGTTACACAACATGACACTATTAACGTCACAAACTCAACTGGCTGACAGGACACTAATCCTTGCTTAGCATGATGCTAACAACATAGTAATTCATTCAATAGGAAATCCCATAGAAAAATGGCAAAGCTAGCAGAGTTAGCATTACACTATTTAACTTAAAACAATTACTAGAAATGTACACAAAACGGTCTTTATGAACCCATAATAACTTTTAAGATCTAACAGGAGCATTACCAAACAAACAACATGACAAGGGAACCTTACCACAAAGTGCCACACACATCTACAGCATGTGCTGTGCTAAGCAACAAGAAAGATAGCTCACTGCAGTCAGTCAGTTTCTTCTGCAGTTGCTTCACTTCTGGTAGAGTTAGAGACAGTGCCACCCCTGCCATTGCAACTACATTGTGGTTGGAAGGGGTTTTATCCTAAAATCCTGTCAGCAGGATTCAAGCACTCTGCTGCCACCTAGCATCTACAGTTAGCTAGTGCAGCCCCCTCTTTTACTGCCGCAAAAACACCATAGTAACGTGGCGGTAAAGCAGACAAATGAAATGAGTGACATCTGCAGGATTTTTAAAGAGTCTGTTAAGTGGTACAGTCAGATGATGTCTAATTTTTACAAATTACAAATGTCCATCGTCGGAGGATGGAGGGTTGGGTTGGATGGATAGATCCTAACTTGCAAAGAGTGTCGGGACGGGTTTTTAAAAACCTTAACTATGATTGTTGTGGTTTTTACTGTTGCCATGACGACGGAGGTTGCCTATTCATAAATTCACAATACAGAAAACTTAAGAAAACTAAACCAATGCATGCTTGTAATTTACTAAGAGTCTTGGAACATGCATGTCTGTACCAAATTTCATGGCAATACATCTACTTCCCTCAAGTTGTTAAGATAATTAGATCAAAGTGGTGAACCGACCGACTGACATTGCCATCCCTTGAGCTTTATGGCTAATATCATGATGGCTTTACACACTGAATTGACACATATGTGTGTGTATCTTATTGCTCTCTGCCATAGAGCTCCACTGTTGTCCAAAAACTATTAAAAACCCATCAGTGAGCCACACTGTTGCACTGGGTGACATGTTCCTTCATTACCATGAACACACACACTGTAGTTTATTTTGACTCAGTCGCACACACGTCTTGCTGCCACAAATACTCACTGGAGAACCAAATGTGTTATTCTGGTTCCCAGACCTCTGAATTGTTTATCACATCTTTGATTTTTTTAATCAATTCAAACAGGTCTGTGGTTGTGCTGAAGGATGGCTCTTTCCCTGGTAGGAACAATGAGGCCAATTGGAGCTCAAAAATGGGGATATCATCTTCCTGTGCCCAAGCCAGACAAATAATGACAGAAATATGGGCACAAAAATGGCTACAAGCGTGATGGGATGAGATAGACGCAGCTGTATAGATTGTTGTAAATTGATTTTTTTTTTTTTTTTAAGTGTTACCTCGTCTAACAACTACTACAGCAGCTTCAGCATTGACTGAAATTGATGTTGACTGGGCAGATAAGCCACACGCCTATTGATTGTTGAGGGCCAAACAACACAAAATAACCCCCTCCCCGACATAATTCATATAACATGAACATGATAAAGTGAAATGGCAATTCAGTCTGATTAGCAGGCTGCAAATGTGTATTAACTGTATCCACTGTGAGGCTTGTTCATGAACCAGCTGGTGCATCTCGTTATCAGTCAACATAACAGCTCTGGTCTTTATGAGCACAATGAGCTTAGTTGTAACCCTCCTTACGTGTTGTAATAGAGATCCAAGCAACATGAGAGCATTACAGTTTGGTTCACTGAATACATTTCTGTTATTTGTTGTTTATGATGCTTTTATTAACTATTTACATTCTAGGTGCTCACCTTTGACCCCTATGAAGTCAGAAAGGTCAGTGAAATTGATGTTTGATTTGAGTAAATACTGACTAAAAGTTACTTTGAGTAAATATTACACAGTAAAACATATTACGCTGGTGCCTTAACACTAGAACCGCCAGGGGTTGCTGTATACCTAAAAGCACCAACGGGTAAAATTTATCATGCGCCTGGCTACTGCATTTCTAATACTAAAAAATGTATTCTGTCATTGTATTAAAGCACAAAGGAATGTCTAAATGTCTAAAGTCACAAAATGAGTTTGTTTAATCATCAATTGTGTTTTGGTCCTCTTGTTTTGTATCTTTAAGAGCACTAATCTTTGAATGGCTGTCAGTATTTCAGTCTAAAATGACACTGAAAATATGGAGTCAGATCAGACTCATAATTAATGAACGCACACAGAAGGATTCACAAATGTATTTCAGGATTTATATATAAATGACTCTCTCCACAGAAATATTTTTCAATACACACAAAGATATTTATCATTGTATATAAAGGTAAAAAAAAATCCACATATAAAAAAGATTAACTTGACTTTATCAAATTAATCTCTCCAACCAAACACTGTTTAAGTTGTTTACCTGTCCACCAACGTAGCTAACTGTTTAGACGATTACCAACTTGGTAATCTTCGGAATCTTGTGTGTAAAGTCATGCACACAAGACCACAAACACACATAAAAGTTGGACTTACTTGAATGCAGTGGCTCAATGTGTCTCAGAAAAACATGGCGCGTTTACTTTGAAAATCCCTGAGGCTGGTTCTACCACCTCTGCTTCCTTTTACATAGTTTCATCTCCCAACTGTGTAAAAGAAGTTATGAATTATGTTCAGTATTTAGGCTATTTATTTATTTAGTTTAGCTCTCCTAAAATCGACCACTGCAGCCACCACACTTCAAAACCCGCAACTTTTACTTTGAAGGCGAGCTGTCTCTGTGTCTGGCCCTGTTGAAAAAAATGCATCTGTGAATGGCATGAGAGTCGAACAGTTTGTAAATCCAGGTTCAACAGTATAAAAATGATTTTTTTATTTATCTACAATGATAAATATTTTTGTGGATAGAGTTTTCATTTATATATAAATCCTGAAATACATTTATGAATTGTTTTGTGTGCATTCATTAATTATGAGACCGATCCGATTCCATATGAAAATGAGTATTAGAAGAACATATTTGCATATTTGGGTGGTGAGATATTATAGAAAGACATTCATCACAAAATGAGATATGCTGTGTTACAAATGACCAAATTAGCCTAAATACCCCCAAATGGACAATAATGTGCCATAATAATAGTAATAAACAACCACCCCACTTATGGGTGACTTATGTCACAACAAAATCGATAAGACGAAGTCAAGTGCACAATTTCACCTAATTACTTTCTTAATTTAGGCATTAAACAATGTTATTTATAACTTGATATTGCAAAAATATATTTCTCTTTTGGTGTTCCGTTCATGAAAACAGAGTAAAGCAACAGGAGAAAGTAGGCTGAATAGCCTATAAACAATAAACAGTAACATGGCAAAACAAAAATGAACTAACTAAAAATAAGTTTTACACACAATGAACCTTTGTGAGTCAGTTGAATCATCTTCATTTGAACACATCTGATAAAACGTGTCCTTCAAACACACTAACACACTAGACATTCAGCACCTTGACTGTGCATTTTTCACAGACAGCTTTCCTGCACTTCAGACACTTGGCTAAGGTTTTTTAGCAGGTCATTCTCCTCTGCTCTTTTTATAATTGAATTATGACTTGACGTAGTTGTCAACAACAAATGCCGTTGCCTAGCAACTTAGAATGTTGGTGGCACTTATAGGTATAAATGCCTGAATTATCTTCACTTTTTTTTACCAATAGGGGGTGCTAAACAACATTATTTCAGGAAAAGTCGAAGACTATTTTATTAAAACATGGTAACATACAGTTGAAAACCACCACAGGTAAATGTTACAGTGGCAGTTCTAGTGTTAAAAATGTGAGTTTTCTCAACTCAAGTCTAATAATCAGTTCAAAGTCATTGCATGAGTTTTGAAAATGTAAAACCAACTAATATAAATTAACTGAATCAATAAATGTTCAGTCATACTGACACACATCATATTTACATTTTCTCATTTTGAAGAATGACTTCTTCATTTGTGATGAAGAGCTTACAGATGTATCTGCTGCAGTTGGAGCCACTTTGCAAAGACAACATGTGAGGCTGCTCTCTGTAACCTTGTTAATTTATAAGTGTCCAAGGGACTGAATTTGATACTAACCTTCATTATGGTTAACATCGTTTCCATTATTATGAAAAGAAACAACCATGAAAAAAAGGGTTTAAGGAGAGTAAACCATATTTGACACCTTTCATCCACAATTCTAATAAAATGCATTTATATTCTAGGCAAACCTAGTTTACATATGCATCATACATCTTAAATTAAATTATGCACATCAAACATTTAATTATTTTCAAATGCTACAAGTAAATGCAAGTAGCACTGGTACTGTAAGGGTTAATCTGCAGCTGTAAACAGTTCCCAACAAATGAACTATTTTCTCCTATTTGAGCATATTTATTAAAAACTACAGTGGCCAGCTGTTGTTAGAAATGACAAGTCTTGTTGTAAAAGCTATATGTTATATATAATTATGAGCCATATTTAAAGATTGATGTCTTCAAGGAGGAACAGGTGGGCTTTGGGAGTGACACAGTCAGGGGAGAAGTCAGAAAGTATTGAGAGATGGACTAATGAGCATATGACATGCTCTACTAAACATGCATTCAACCTACATTTGACCCCACTCTTATGAGACTCCAGTCAAATGTTCATCCCTGGTTGTCACCATTTAGATACTCAAGTGTGCAACTGTACTTCCATACACATCACTGAGTAACCAGTTTGAATAAGGTGGTAGAAGCTTTTACCCAGAAACAGGCAAGGAGGAAATATCTCGTTGATTGAGTCCTGTGGACTTTCAGATGTTTTTTTATCTGTGTCTCAGGGTCACCATTGGAATCCATTGTTACTGCTGTCAATCCAAGCTGACTATAACTGCTGTCCTCTGCAAAAGGAGCAAGCTACACCTTTTAAGCCCACAGGGGGTGAGTGGCCTTCATGTGTCCATGGCTGGCATGAACAAATGAAGGCCAGTGGCTGATGATGGCTGGGTAGAAAGCGCAGAAGAGGTAGAATTAGAAGAATTAGAAGTACTATAATGGATCACATAATCACATAAGTTCAGTAGTGCTGTGGAAATGTAATGTACATTTCCACAGCACTAAATCCATCAGTACAACACAGTAATGTCATACTCACCACTCTGCTGCTCTAACTTTCTCTTTTTAATACAAATACTGTTTTCATTCATGAATAAATACCATATGCTTTCAATGTGAAACATCAATGCAAGAAGTTTCATTGACGGTAGCTTAAAGGACAGGTTCGCAATTTTTCAACTCTGTCTTAAAACAACAGTCAGGAGCCCAAATGAACGCTAAAGCATGTTTTTCTTGCTGTAATCATTCCTCCTGTTCATACTGACCATTAAAAGATCCCTTCACAATGCACTTACAGTACAATGGGGGACAAAATCCACAGTCTTTCTTCTGTGCAAAAATGTATTTAAAAGTTTATCTGAAGCTAATATGAAGCTTCAGCGTCCAAATGAGTCAAATCAAGTAGATATCTGTCAACGTTACAGTCTTTTTAGTGCCAAAGTCCCTCTTTTTGTTACTATACATCCACCCACCCGCGTAGCCACAGGTGTGCCCGGGTGTGCCTGTGCCACCCAAATCTCAAGCTGGCACATCCAGTATAATCATAAAAAAACATAGCCACACCGGGCTTTGCCCGCTCATTGGTCCATTTGAATTCCTGGCCCGCTGAGTCACTGACAGCCCCGCCCCGTATAGAATCAAATAATGGTCATTAATATTTTGAGCTTGTGAAATGTTTTGTGAATGTGTAAAAAAAGTTTTGTGCACACAGATATAATTTGTATGTGTAAAAATGTTTTGTAGCCGGGAAAATATTTTGTGTATGTGTAATTAAATTTGTGCAGGAATATTTTCAACAGTGAGGTTTCACAAAGTCTGAGAGACAGAGACACACATTTCCTACCTGTGTCTGTAACACTGAAGTTACAACTACAAACTGCAAGTTACAAGTATGAATTTTGACCCTGATTTTACAGCTGAATCCGATTGGTCAAACCCAGAGTCAATCTGTCCAATCAGAGGGCTGATGGTTTTGTTGCATTCATGCCCTTGCAGGTCTTGAAAGATGGACAACAGTGTCGAACCTACGGTAAGCAGTTGGTCTTGTGCGTACTGTAATGTGCAAATATTGCTATAGTTTCACTAAAATCCTGCAGCTACATTTCTGTGACTCCTCTGATTTTCATTCAATTCTGCTAAAGTCTGGAAGCATTGGAAATGACACATCCCAGGTCAGTGGATGTTTCTTATTGTAAATCATACTAATGTGCTTTTTGTATAAACAGTGCTTTTTGATGGTAGAAGTCATTTTTGAAATGGGACCTGCTGGTGCAGCCTATTGTGTTCTTGGCTGAGTGGTTGTGAATGTAATGATAAATTATAAATGAAGCTAAACTTTGTTAATCTCACACTTTGCTATATTGATGATGATGCCTACGTAATTTATGTCAGTGGCATGCTGTCAGTTTGTTTTTGCCATGTAGTGGCACTGTGCAAATAGTTTATAGGCTTAGCCTAAAAAATACGCATGGTTGTGTGGTCACCCTTGCTATTAGAAAATGTGATGTGATGTAGTAGGATGTTCAATGCTGCAGATGTTAAGTGAGTATTGCAGTCACCACAACTCCAGGTGTGACATTGCTTTTATGCAACACTTGTGCTATAATGATATTGGGGAAATCATTGCAGCATTAAATGAAGAAATAATGTTGCAGCTCGCCTCCGCCACCTTATTTCTTGAAACGTCATGTTACTAAGCAACAGTAAACAAAACCAGCAGCCTGCAATCAATGCAATGAATAGTAGGCAAATAATAATACTAATGAGATCTTAAGACAAGAGTAAAAAAAACGGTTATGGTTGATCTACAGATCACTTTGATTCTTGCACAACTTATATCTCACAGGCAAACCTAAATTAATATTTCTGGCTACACTACTGCAGCTCAACAGGGAAACACTGTCTGAGGAAACACAAAGAGGGAATGTGATGCTAAAAAGACTGTAAATGTGGCACTTCATATGACTAACTCAGACTGCTGAAGCCTCATATAAGCTTCATATCAACTTTTAAATGCATTTTTGCACAAAATGACTGTGTGGACACACTGTGGATTTTTGCCCCGATCACTTACATTGAAAGCACATTTGAAGGGGATCTTTTAATAG
Source organism: Scomberomorus guttatus (assembly GCA_038419695.1). Lineage (NCBI taxonomy): Eukaryota > Metazoa > Chordata > Actinopteri > Scombriformes > Scombridae > Scomberomorus > Scomberomorus guttatus. The sequence goes on along the minus strand of CM076464.1, from coordinate 2,529,088 downwards.
TCAGTATGAACAGGAGGAATGATTACAGTGAGGAAAACCTCTTTCACTGTTCATATGGACAGCTGTGTTTTAACAGCATAAACAGAAAAAACAGAAAAGTAGAACTGACTGGAACTAATTAGTGTAGGACATGACCCTGTGTAACATTATATTCAATTTATCAAGACAACATAAGGCTAATATGAGGTTAGTGCCGAGTTTATATAAACAGCAAACTGCATCAAGAAAAAAATTAAGCACAGGAGCAGATCAGAAAACAGGGAGGCTTCTTACCAAAGCAGAACGAATATGCAAATTCAAATTCCTCATAAAAATGAGGAATTTGAAGTAAAGGTCTGTCTCAAATACAAATCTGTTTAAAATAAAGGCCTGGTTGTCTTAGTAGCTGAGGTGAAACAACACTATTTGAGAGTTGATGCTATATTAGTGCAATGGGATTACGATAACAGTAGGGACATCGATATTAAGGAGTCTGAGTTTCCCACTTGTAACTCAGCATAAAGTTGGTGGACAAAGTCTCCATATTTAGAATTTATTGAAGATGAAAGTCATCAGAACTCAGTACCCTTACCTTCTCATCAATGCTTTTTGCTATAATAATAATAATAATAATAATAATAATAATAATACCTTTATTTATATACCACTTTTCAAAAGAAGTTACAAAGTGCTTTACATGAAATTAAAAAAAGACAATAAAAAGCTTAATAATAAAAATAAAATAAATAAAATAATAAAATGCAACAAATCAATAAAAAGCAAGTCTAAAATAGTGATTTAGTAAATAGTAAAAGTGACTTAAAAAAAGACAATGTGTAAGCTGCCCTCTCCTCTGGCAGGTCATTCCACAAACAAAAAAGGCCTGTCACCTGTAGTCTTTAGTTTAGGTGAGGAATGGCCATATAGGAGGTCAGGAGTTTAGGTATATATTCAGGAACTCACCCCCTATGAGCTTTAAAAGTGATGTGATCATTAAAATTTTAAAATAAACTCTAAAACAGACTGGGAGCCAGTGAAGTGATTTTAAAGTAGTGTGTTCCCTCCTGTTTATTGTTTATAGAGGTTTTGTTGGGTAAGGCATGAGTACAGAGTATTGCAGTAACCTAAACAATGAAATTAATGCATGAATTACTGTTTCTAAGTTCCTAACTGATAGAAATGTTTCAAAATCAGGTCATTTTTGAGTTAGATAAAACATAATTGGACAATAGAATTAATATGCTGGTCAAAGTTGATATTGTTATCAAAGATAATGCAGAGGTTTCTGCAAGAGTTAGTAATGTTTAATGAGAAGGGACCAAGAAGAAAGGAAATATAATTCTGGGATGAGTCTGGACCTGTGATTCATCTGAGTTTAACTGTAGGAAGTTTGACACCATCCAATTATCGTCAGTGTCAGCGGAGAGGTATAACTGTGTATCATCGGCAAAGAAATAGTAACTGACTCTGTGTTTCTTAATAATACGACCAAGTGGCAACATGTAAATGGAAATAGTAAAGGCCCAAGAACGAATCCCAGTGGAACTCCATATTTTAGTGGTACTGAAGCTGATTTATAATTCCCAATTTCTACACAGAAAGATAAGAAAAGAACCAATCTAAAACCAAACCTGAAATGCCTACCCAATTTAGTTTATATTACCATATAAAGCTATATAATTTATACATATGTATTAATGCATACCATACCTTCACAGTATCCAAGCTAACAAACTGGCATGGCTCAGAGGAACATCAGGATATATTGGGCTGAGCCATGTGTTGGGTTGTATATGAACCAATGGCTGCTCATGTTGGTACACATTTACCCAGAGTTACCAGCTCTCTCTCTCTCTCTCTCTCTCTCTCTCTCTCTCTCTCTCTCTCTCTGGAGGATCCTCTTTCCTGGTGACTGGTGAGCAGGTAATTACTAAGTAGATCCATATTTTCTCTTGGGTTGTTAGTGTTTTAATTAATGACACATCCCAATAAAGCCTCCATGCTTCCTAGGCTTGATAGGCTGTGTACCTCCTCACCCTGTCTCAAATGCATTCCCCTCTGCACTGATTAACCACATATGGCTGCTTCCAGTTGCTTGTTTTGGGCATTTTGCTGCAGCATGTATTTTACAATTTCTGCAACATGCCAATCTGTGCCACAATTAAAATGCTATAAATAGTCACAAGCCTCACACTACAAACTTTGAAAAACTCAACTCAAACTGAAACAACAGCCTGGGTGAGCCATTGATGGTCTCTGGTTTCTGAGAAACATCCTCATAGATTTTGCTCAACATATATGGAACATATAATGGAACATTTCATGGTGGTGTAATACTGGCACATGCAATACGCAATATGCAATATGCTGCTGTTTTCCTGACCTTGAAAAGCATTTTGCTTGTTGGTTTGGTATTTTTGTGGCCAGCACAAAGCTCATGGCACACAGGTGGGAGGAGAGACACAACCAGATGGGAAATCTATGCAAATAAGACAGCACATGACGAGGTGTAGGTATTTTAATGAACTAGTGCAGTGCCCATTCAAAATGTGCCTGTTTGGAAGACGCAATTGTTTGGCCTATGTCTGCTGCTTCAACGCTACACTCAACCATGTACCTGAACGCCTCCTGTGTAGACACAACAGTTCATGCACTGCTGCTGCTAATCTGCTAAACGTCCTGCTCACACTATGTCTGCTCAAAATATTTGTGCTTTGTCTGTAGTGGCGCTTCACATTCAAAATGGTCTCGGAACATATGAGACAAACTGGTTTTGAACTGCCCGTAGAAGTATTTGCTCCATTTTACGCGTGTAACTACAGTCATTGTGTTTTGGGCTCTGAGCACTTCTTAAACATGGGAGACCTATGCTCAACAATGTACGTGAACACCTCCTGTGTAGTCACATGCTGTTGCTGATCTGCTAAATGTGCTGCTAAACGCTACGCTTTCTGTCTAGATATGGGGTAAGAGTGTCCATTCTTGATTAAAAGCTCTGTTTTCGCTGTCTACTTTTCTTTTTTTACACAGCCCACAGTGAACCATTTTTGTTGTGTACCAATTAAAGATGATCCCATCAAGTTTTTTTGGGCCTGATCCCAATCAGAGTCCTTTAATAATCATATCTGCTGATACAAATCTGATCCAATACTTATATTTTCCTAAATGTTGACTAAATATGTATCTGACAGAGTTAAATATAGCCTATATACTAAATTTAGCACACCTTACTTTTCATGAGCTACTTGATCCAAATACTGAAGGTTCTGGTTCAAATCAATTACATGAATTGGCTTAAATTGTGATATGAATAAAAGTTTAACTAGAGAATAACTCCAGAAATTGACATGATGTCACATATCTCACTCTGTTGGTGTTGTAGGAACTACAGAAGCACTCACTCTGATTGTACAGTAGTGTTCCAGAGTGGAGTTTCTTCCATCACAAGTGATCTTTGCTCGAGTACAGACACACATAACGGTGTGTACGCACTGATTATTTTCGTCAGAATTATAAAGCCGTTTGTACGTTTGTACGAATGGTTCTGCTTTATAAATCTAATAGTTGAAGTGGGCACACTTACAAGAGCCTTATCTCCACCACTACAGTTAGTCATAAATGGATGAAGACACGCCCTTAACCAGCTGTTTGCAGATTATAAATACCAGTCTTTAGACTTGCCAATTACACAAACAACAAAGAAGAAGTGCAATTTCACCAATTGTGTTGCATCGGCAAGGTTCTCCAACAATGCCAGAACAGCTGTCATTACGCACAGCTGTGGCTGTTTATAGCATCCATATCATTAATTCATCACATGGACCTGTAAACAATCATCTGCAGTGTTATCTCATCATCATTATTGAAAGTCAGAAATGTAATCAATGATTAGTTTGTGGCACTCGTATCAAAACAGACTTTACAGGGTGTGTTACAGTGAAGCATAAAATAAAAAGAATATTTACAGGGAAATAAAATGATGCATCCTATGCAAATTAAAAGAATGATAAAACTGACCACACAAAGTAATAATTAATATAAAATTTATAAATACCTCTTTCACCTGCATTTTACAGATCTCTGTGTAGACTACAATAAAATCACATCATCAGTTCAGTTGGTTATCAACCGAAACAAGTTTCGGTGGCCTAAAGATTAGAGAAGCTAGAGAACTTTAGATGTTTAGAGTCTTATCCATAATGCAATACCATCAGGGAGGCCTCTGATCTGTCCCAAATTTATTCTGCAGTATGACAACAATGCATGACTGACTTGCGCACTGTGTTTACATCCCATCTCAGACCTCAGTTAACTATGGCTTTGTTTTATCCACAACTGCAATCTTTTCTTAACTTTCACCATAACCATTGTTCCCAAATATTAACTATACTATAGTTGCTCTGTATGCAGTAATAAAACGTTTTCATATTCCCGTGTTTCGCAGAATTGTCCAAAATCAATATTTTGGGACTACAATTTTTTACAGGTCCACTCTGTTACCTGAACCAAGACCTGAATTAAGACCCATGTCATGCCAGGTCCAAATTATACTCAGTATAATGGGAGTCTTGTAGTGCTGTTGCCAGTGCTGGTTTTCTCTCTCTATTTGAATCTGTTCAGGTTGACTAAACGTATGATAGGGTTTAATTAACCTTGTCTCTATTTGGATCACGTCTGGCTGTCCTCGGCTCCCTCTTGGATCAAGTCTCATCTTAACATCTGTTTAGATCTTGACTTTATAGCTGATGAGACAACACACATCTGTAGACTGTCTGCTACTCTGTTCCTAGAAAGGAGGTGGCAGCAGGCTGGCACATGCTCTGGCCTCTATCATGTAATCAAAGCATTAGCTTTCTAATCTAAACTAAATGATTCCTCACCCTCTCAGGAAAAAACAAAGTCATTTGTTAATAATAAGTCAATCTGTACACATTCACATTCATCAGAAACAATGGGGAGGAGGTGGAGGGGGGAGGAGAGTGTGTTTGAAATAGAAAGCAGACACTGAGATGGTTTTATGGTGATGCACACATGAAATATGGAGGAATGAAGATTAATCACTTTCTCACTTCAATGCAGTGAACTCCATGAACGAACCACCACCAATATACTGTAAATGCTCCCCCACTCTGTATATATCTCTCCTAGCTCACTTTGAAGTGTAGCCCTAGAAAGAGACGCACACATAAACTGACAGACAGAGACACAGACAGGATGATGAATTTGCACTGAGATATCAGAGCGGCACAGATTCATAAAGCCAGCAGCTCCTGATCTGTGTTGCCAGGTATTGTCACAGTTATAATCAAGTCCACTCCTCCCATACAAATCTACACACTGATCTTTCTCTATAAAATGCTGAGAAATGTACAAATATAGTCCAGCCAGCTTGTTGCATATGATCATTATTAATTAATCTGCCAATTATTTTCCCAATCAATCATTTAATTGTTTTGCCAATAAAATGTCAGAAAACAGAGAAAAATATATTATAAAATATTATAATTATACGTTATAATTTCTCAGAGATCAAGGTGACATCTTCAGATGTCTTGTTTAGTCCAATCAGCAGTCCCAAATTCAAAGATATTCTGTTTACTTTAATGTATGACACAAAAAAGCTTCAAATTGCAACCAGAAAATGTTTGGCATTTTCCTTAAAAAAGGAACAAAAAATGATTATTCAATTATCAAAATAGTTGCTGATTAATTTTCTGTTGATCAAGTAATTAATTAATTGTTGCTCTAATATTATCCCCCATCTCTGTCCCCTGCCGTTTTCTGTCATCTCTCCACTGTTGACTCAGAATAAACTCAGAAAAAACTTTCTCTCTTGTCATAAAGTTTGTAACAAAGTCATAAAATGCCCCCAAAAGAGACAGCTGGGCCCTGGGTCCTCTCAGCACACCTCCTTTTGAAGCTGGGGACAATATGTGATACAGCAGTATAATGTGGCACAGTGCAATATAGTATGGTGTCTATTCAGAAACAACTGATCTTTAAAATAGCAACATTTACAATACACTTCATATGGACAGTACATGGCACTGTAAAGCTCTATAGTTTATTATGATGATAGTGCAGTTTAGTATTCTCAGTATTACATCATTGCAGTGCAGGTTCACACCGGCCAAAATGTGCAGCAGTCTGGGTTCTAGTGTACAGACTGCACCCTCCAGTGGTGAACCTATGAACAACAACAGCCTAGTCGCACTGCAACTGTATCACTGATTTAGCACACAAAAACTGTTTATGCAAGTCTCTGTCAGTTATGAGGGAGCAGAAATCAAATCTGTATTCTAAATGTCCTTCTTTCAGATATTTGATGAGGCCAGGACTATCTGTGATAATAAATAACATACACTAGACAATACAATTACTCTTCCTCAATTTAACTGCTGGTCTTATATAATCCCAACACAAACTTCAAATTAATTCACAAATGACATTAATTTCTGCAATTCTCTAAACATTTATTTCACTCCAGATAAAAGCATTTATCTCTGAGGATAGAAAAGAAAAAGAAGACCAAGGGCAGGTTTTTCATCACAAATACACATAATGTAACATGTTACGATGCATTCCTCTTGTTAAGAGAATAAATCAATCAACACTTCTGTATCAGAAACAGTCAAACGGCTTTTAGCAGTACTCCTTTCTCTTCACTGTGATTAAAACAGAACTCAGCAAAGAGCATCTCCAGCTGCATCAGGATTAGGGCTTAGACAACAACTATGTTCTATTTAGGTTCTACTTCCTTGGTAGGATTTTGGGATACTGATAACATCAGATGATACACTGGATAAAATGTGTAGAGATGTTCAGAGGAGATGGGTCATTTTTCAAAAAGCTATTTTTGTTGCCCCACTTTTACAGTTTAAATTTGATTTCCTCACTAAAATCTCTGTAAACAGTGTCTTCTGACTGTCCAGCTGCCAAAGAGGAGTTCATAAAAATGTTGATTGCTTATCTACATCACCTTCGATTATCTAACAGCAACGCTTGATGAGCAGTGGCAAGTATTTTCAGACATAAAAGCTGCCCCAACCCTCTGATCTTAGGAGTTTGTAAGGACTTTATGCAGCCAAGCTGTAAAGAGCTACTGACAATACGCAAAAAATCACTATATTTATATTTTGATTTACAGGTGGCTTTTCTTTTGGTAGTGTTGGGCCTCAACCATAGGGTCAGACAAAGGCAGGCCTACATGTAAAACCTGAAGCCTGACCATGAGGCTTCCTTTGTCCTTTGTCCCCTGAAACAAAGGGAGCAGCACCAAAATGCTGCTCACAGAGCCCTCCTCCCACAATGCTTTGCCAGTTCGCACCTAAGTGAGAAATCACAGCGGGGAGCTCAATCCCGGGTCGCGGATTGGCAGAGACCCACAACCACCACCGGGAGTCATGGCAACACAGCCGTGACGTCACTGCCCCCTTAAGAAGCGGCTGCACGGAGTTACCGTTGCCTTTCCACAGTAACCGAGCTAGGAGGAAGTTCGCTTTCTTCACCAGCCAGATTTACTAACGGAGGTAACTTTACACGTGTACCTACTCCCCCTTTTCTTTTTGGAGTTTCTCCCCTCGCTGGACGAGACGAAACCACGACCCGTGTTCATCCCGAACACAATCACCGGATCCGCGAGAGAGCGCTGTGTGCAACCCAGCACTCTCACCATACCTGCAGAAGGAAGAAAGGATTTTCTTCACGGAGAAGCGGATAACTTCTATGCCCCGCTATCTACCGACCAAGTCGACCACCCTGAGTTTCCTCGCTGCCCCACCGAGAAACCAGCCGCCGTTATCCTCGAGGAATTAAAACGGCACCGCCAGTACCACGCATCGGAGGCCCCCGTGGTGTATACTGACGGCCTAACACACATCAGTTCGCTATCAAGAGCGACACAAGTAAGAGGTTGTCTGGGCAGAGACTGTAATATTTTATGTGTGTTTCATAAGCTTAGTGCTTATTGTGTGTTGTTGATTTTTAACGGACCGCCGAGTCCTTGCCTGTTTACTCTAGCGAGTAATTTAAAATTGCTACCTGTTTAGTTAGTGTTCACCACGCTAAACTGTTGTTTTGTCCCGCTTGGGACCACTGTGATTGTACCACCGTGAGAGGAAAGTAAGTTACTTTATCCACTAACCACCAGACAACGTACGCACAGATTGCTATCCGTGCGCGCGCTCTCTGTAGATAAAGTAACCGCTGCCTTCCCCCCCACGGTCGTGAGACTCCGCCGAGAGTCGGTTTTCTTCCTTTCTCTCTCTCCTCCTACTAACCCGCACACACACACACACCTACATAACCGCACATCTCTTTTACACATCTGGCAGTAAGATAGCGTGGGACATAGCGTTGCTCTGTCCCTCATTATCCGCCATCAGACACGTGTGCTTGTTAACATAAATTGGGTGAGTGCAGAACTGCCGATTGCTAGGTGGCGCCATTTTGCCATTGTGCCATTTGAACACCGCAGCACTTTCGCCGGTTCATTGTTGCGTGACGTGACTTCCTCACAAGGCCACGCCCGCCATCTCAAATTTCGTGCAACGTCATCTCACCAGGTCACGCCCGCTACCGTAAGGTTGCGCGATGTCAGCTGGTCAGATCACGCCCACCATTCCTGGTCCTGCTCACACACCCACACACCCACTCATACACACACACACACACACACACACACACACACCCACACGCTTTGCTTACACATGTGGAACTTGTTTATAGCTGTTATCTGTGTATTTGTTGTAGTATTAGCTGGTAACGCAGTGTGATTTAATCGACACATTTGTTAACTTCGTTGATTTTGTGGAGATTAATAAATACTGTTATAGCTTTAAAGAGAAGTCCTTCTGTCATTATTGTGTTTGTTTATTGTGATAAGTGGCTGATTGAGAGAGTCAGAGCTCGAACTCAGCCTTCTTTGTTCACCTTGAATGTGGATGTCACTCAGACTCTCACATCCAGGGTGAGCGCTTTTATGAGACTGCCTTTCTGCCTGGTTATTGGTCCCAGTTTCTGGGTGGTGCCCTGTAATTATTAATGAAAAATTAATAATTTTATGTTTTATAATTAATAATTATCTTTGATAATCATTAATTATCACTGATAACCAGCCGTGTTCCTTAAGTTCCAACAGTAGCAAAAGTAAAATTTCAGTCTTGTACATATACATATTTTACTTTATTTTTTTGTGCATTAATGCAGAAATTCAGGCCACAATTCTAAGTCTATTGTTACATGTATGGAAGGTGCAGGGACCAATTTCAGTGTGTATAATATGTTATTTGTTAGTTTTTTGTTTTTTTGTTTTGGTTCTGGTTGAAGAACCCCAGACTTCATTGTGCCTCCCAACTTCTGAAACAAAAACTACTCCTACTATTAACAATATGAATAATTAAAATTTTACTTTTGGATGAAATTGATTTCCTTCTTAGTTTTCTCTGGTGTGCAGCCATAATACAACCATGAGGTGGATCAATATGCCACTCAATATGCTACATTGACATAGTGTGAGGTGTGCTAGCTTTATCATAAGGTGTGCTGAGACTCTGGTTATCATTCTACCCATCTACTTAGGGATGACAACACACACAATGCAACTAACTGCAGTTAACTACTTAGTAGAATAGACCAGCAGCCCTGTGTCCTGAGAGTACACATGCACATGTCCATGGCACATGTACAGTATGTTTGGTACTGTCAATCATACAGGCCATGATGAAGACTCTCTGCTTTAATCCATCACCTGCCTGCTATTGCTTTCACTTCTAAAAGGCAGCAGCAGTCTCTTACCATCACATCAGGCTGTAACTGATGTACCTTCATCATCTGAAGTGGCAGTTCAATAAACCTATTATTGCTGCTGCTGCTACAGTTACACTTTGAATGTGTGTCGACTGAATTAGCAAACTTAATCACCATAAACTTCATAGAAATCCAAAAAACTACCAAAATAAAGAGAGGAAAGGTCATATAGTGAATATTTTCTGTGTATTATTTAACCCCCTCTGTGTGTCTGCCTGTGGATGTCTCTATCTGGTGAACCTGCTTTGGTGGCTCTGTGTGTAATAGGCTGCAGGTGAGCTTCTCTGATTGACTGAGTAAATGATTGTGTGATAGAGAGTACATCCCAATTCCCTTATTTGATCACTCCTCATTCCGCAATCATGTAGGCCATCCCAAAGCTCTTATTTCTGCTCTGAGGAGCCATGAGCGAGGGCAGCCTTCACGGAAGTCTTCTACTAGCTGACACACCCCTTTATTGGAAATCAGTTATTGATTGGATGCTACAGCTGATTGGACTGCTCTGATACATCACATCACTGAGTGGAGACAGATTACAGATTAAACTCAAGTGTATCACTCACAAGTTTTATATTTTATTTGTTTTCTGATCCACAATCTAGTTAAAAATAGTGCGTCTGTGTCAAACGGGAGATTCTGTCTGTCAGCAAGAAACACTTTTTAAACGCATTTATATTTTACATTATTTATCGTCATTTCTATTCAGTCACGTGAGCCTGAAAATTCCTGAGTGCCAGGTTTGATATGAGTTACATAATTTTCATTTTCCCTGAAACATTTAGCCTAATAAATAATTTCCAGCATTCAAAAGACACTTTAAACTTATTCTGGGTTATTAAATAATGAATTCACACTTAGAATATCAATAAATACAGATGCAAATAATGAAAAATAATATAACCGCATTCTGGCAGTAGAAATGTGCAGGTTTTATTCATATGCAGATGTTTGTTAAACACATAACAAGCTACAGGGAGAAAACAGCTGCTCTGGCAGTGATAACTGTGCACCTTTTTAATATTAGCACTGTGCACATGTGTGCAAACACAAATTCCATCAGAAGTCTCTACAGGTGTTAAAGCCGACTGACAGCTGATCCAGCTGTGATCAGCTGTGCCGCTGTCATCAGAAACAGACGATGCTTCACATGATGCTTCACATGACGCTTCAGAGGAAAGGGCGTTTCATTTCTCTAAAAACATATTTCCTCCTCAGAGATCCCTCCTTGCTTATCGATCCTCACTCCTCAAAGCAGAAATAAGAGCTTTGAGACGGCCTTCAAAATGGTGGACCAGAACAACTTCCTGTTCAAGTGAGGAGTGAGGAAAGATCAAATAAGAGACATGAGATGGGCTGAAGGTGAGCTTCTCTGATTGGCTGAGTGAATGACTGTGTGATTTAATGTGTGTAGGTTGTTGCAAGGAGCTGATTGGTTCCAGCCTAAAAGCTAGTGGTTTAAAGGCCAGTTTCCCCAGCTCCTGCAGGCTCTCCTCTCTCCACTTCAACCAGCCAGCCAACCAGCCCGCAAACACGTTCTTGACTATTCCCTTGTCAAATAGGGGTGGGTAGCATTTTTGTTTAATCCCTTTCTCCTGTTTTTTTCTGAAATAAATACCTAAAAGGCTGCAAATTGCTTGTTGCTGGTGGTTTTTAGGAGTCACATTTTAATGTTGTGCCCGGGTTTCCTCTAGGCCGGGTTGTAACACAGTATAATAAAAGACCAAAGCTTCCAATACATATAACATGTAGGTATAATTTATATAATAATAAAAAATTAAAGACAATACCAAACCCCTCTGCCATTTATGCTGTAATGAAACTATACAATTCATAGTATTTTCCTTATTTCTTTAACTATATGCTAACTCTACGCATGCTATACTCTACGGTCAATCTACGCATGTGTCAGTATTGTGGCTGCCCACCATAAACACTGTCAGAAACACGGTCTTAATTTGACTTTTAAGTCCTTCATATTAAACTTTTTTTTTTTTTTTTATCTCAAAAGGCTTGAATATTCTGTTTCCGACCGAGACTTGGCAGAGGAGATTGGAATACGCCCCCATAATCGAACTGTGCCCACCGGATTGTACTTTTATCAGCACTCCCCGGACCTTGGGCCAGGGTGGAGTACTCACTGTGGTTTTCAGGAGCTGCTTTCAAGCACTGAGCACTGGGGCTTTCTCCTTGTTCGAACTGCAGATGAGCAAAGTTGGTCGTTAAGATCCAATTTATTGTAATTTAATTTACCATCCCCATGGTTATAATAGTTCTTTCATGTCTGAATTCAGTAATTTTTTTATCCTCTATCATTAGGTTGGACAGGGTTATGAAATGTGTTCTTTTCAACCTCTCTTTTAATTCAGATTCTCTGCCCAGTAAACATGTAAATTGCTCTCGCATCTTAAATAATCTCTCAGCTGAGAAGTTTTCTGCAGCTTTTGACCCAAGTGCAGTGTTGTCTTTTCACAATGATCACATTACTTGTCTGGTCCACTCCTTTAACTCATACCATTTTGGAAAAAGTGGCTCCTAGTAAAATATGACTTGTTCCCTCCATCAAATAATCACAAATATTAATTGTTTTGGCGTAAATGTCGAAGAGTAGAGCCACTGTGGAAATCCACCAAGCTCCATGTGCACCGTCTCCATAAGACCTTTTAACTGAATTTAACAACATGGTTAAAGATGCAAGGGCTTCCTACTTTGCCAACCTAATTTCCTCCAGTGAATGCAACCCTGAAGTCATGTTTGATACCATCAACAACACTGTCACTCCTGTACCTCCTGATGTGCCTGTTTTTCAAATAAGGTTTGCAGCAACTTTCTTCCTTTTTTGTGGATATTTTATTTTATTTCATTGGCAATCTGCCCTGCCCATGTCTTTTCCTCCTCCAGCCTCTTGAAGTGCTGAGTAACAGAAGAAATGCACCCAAAAAGCCAGCCTGGAGCTATGGGAGCTCACACTGTCCTTCCTCTGTAGGGGGGACAGTGGGGTTGGTCCAGCGGTGTATTAGCAGCAATGCCCAACACACCCAGATGCACACCCAGCTGAATTATTTTATTTAAAATATTTTTCAAAATAGTCCAGTGTGTACCTATCCTGCACCAGTGGAGGCTGCGGCCAGCTGAGTGAGGAATCAGGAGGGCTGCGACGGCATCTTCCAGGGGGGGCACACTGGGACTGCCTGTCTCCATGCAGCCCTGCACTCTCAGGAAAGGAAACCAGTCCCATGACTGGTGACTTCATTTTCAGTGGCTCCTTCCGTTTTGACACACTGCCAAATGTCCGGGAGAGGAGGCGAAACAAAGGTGGGTTGAGCAGAATGAGCCAGGTCGTCAAAGCCTTCACAAAGCCGGCTGACCGGTTTAGGTGGGATGGGGGGGCAGAGAAAGTCCCTGCATGCTCTGCCACCATGGCCATAACTTTCAGGAAATCATGGCAAACTGATGTCGGCAGTGGATTTCTGAAGGTCAGTGATGTTGTAGACACAGACTGTTGTCGTCATCGTCCATCGGCGAAGCCGCACGGAGAGTCTCAGCCGAGGCCTCCGGCAGCGGCGGCTGCAGCAGTGGCGGACCAGATGAAGTGATGAACTCATCCTCACCGCAGAGATCAATCTCAAGCTCCAGTTTGCTCTCATTGCAATGGAGTGAGATGTCACACAGCTGAAAATGGGCCCACCATTGCTGGCACTGAGTCGAAGAAAGTCACAGGCAGTGCAAGCAGGGCGGCTGCATCATGCACATAATCGGTAGGCGTGTCCTGATTGGCTGGCTACATACATGCAAATTTCAGTGGGAGATTGCATGCGTGTGATTGTAGGAGAGTATTATCCATAGAGTCCAGTAGAGGGTGGAGCCTGTGTGAGATAGAACTACTGCTCTATCCTGTAGTGTGCCCCAGGGTTCTGTCTTGGGTCCTATACTATTTGCTCTGTATATGCTTCCCTTAAGTCAAATTATTAGCAAATTTAAAGGTATCTCTTATCACTGTTATGCTGAGCTGTATGTCTCTTTTAAACCTGATGAGACTGATAAACTATCTGTTTTGCACAAATGTCTAAATTGTCTGCCATAAAGGACTGGATGGCTAACAACTTTTTTACAACTAAACACAGATAAGACTGAGGTCCTTATTATTGCTTCAGATAGCATAGCTTCCAAGGTTCAGTGTGTGTTTCTTCAGCTGTACAGTCTAATCTTAGAAATCTCTGTGTTATATTTGATCAGGCAGTGCACTTCGATCAACATATGAAATTGTTAACCCGTTCATGTTTCTTTCATCTAAGAAACATTGCCAAACTCAGTGCTGTTGTTTCACAAGAGATGATCATTCATGCTTTTATATTATCCCGGCTGGACGACTGCAATTCCTTTTTCACCTGCCTCAGCAAGTCGTCCCTGGACCATCAAATGGTCCAAAACACTGCTGTAAGACTATTGACCAGTCCAGCAGGACGTCTCATATCACACCCATCTTATCATCTTTACATTGGCTTCCCATCAAGTTTAGGATTCATTTTAAGGTTCTTATTTTCACATATAGAGCCCTGCATGGTCAGGCACCCATGTACATCTCTGACCTGCTCCATCCTTATATCACCAGTAGGCTACTTAGGTCTTCTGACCAGGCCTTACTGGTTGTCCCTCGCACGCAACTAAAAATAAAAGGTGAGTGTGCCTTTGAAGTGGTGGCTCCAACACTGTGGAACGCTCTTCCTGCAGTCTCTGTTGACGCCTTTAAAAAACAGCTGAAGACTGAAGACATTTATTCAATTTGGCCTTTGTCTTGCCTCATAGTGTCTAGTGTTTGTATTTTGTGTGTTTTTAAGGTATGTTGTTGCTTATGTTTTATTGTTTGTTTCAATATGTGGGCGCTTACAAAGCAGGGAGGGTCAAAAAATGACACTATTAAGTTGCATCTGGAGTGGAGTGGATTTTCTCACTTTTGTCATGGCCATTTGCCAGCTATCAAATTCTGTCCCATTTATTCATGAATTGTGGCTTTACTCTTGTTAAAAACATTGTCTCTATCTAACTGTCTCCACCCATGTTAAACTCGTCTGCAGTCTGACAACCAGGAGCTTTCTGGAGCATCCAGCTCATTTAGATGTAGTATAGGTGCAGGATATTGCACTTGTGTGCGCCCACACTCATGTCTCTCCAGAGTGTCTACAGATCTACACACTCCACCCACACGCACACGCACACGCACACACACACACACACACACACACACACACACACACACAGTCGTGTTTCTATCACTTCAGAGGACATTACATTGACTTACATTCATTTCCTGGAGACTTATCCTAACCTTAACCATAACTACCACATGCCTTACCCTTACCCTAACCTTAACATAACCCTAAACTAACCTTAACTTCACCCTAAAATTAATGATTTTATGTTATGGGGACTTGCTTTTTGTCCCCGTGAGGGAGGCAAGTCCCCACAACATGACTGTGTAAACAGATTTCTCTCCCCACAATGTGAGGAATACCTGGACCACACACACACAGAGAGAGACCTCTGAATTCAAGCTATGCCCATCTGGCTCTGTGGAAAACTCATTCTGAAAATGATTCTGCACAAGGAGACAGCTGAATCAGTCAGGATGAAGTTGCGGCAAATAAAAAGAAGGGAAGAAAGAAGGGAGGCAAACTGAGGAGGAAGTGGACAAAGAGAAGAGAATAAGGGGCAACAAAATGCAGGGAGAGAAGGAAAAGAGAAATAAAGGGACAAAACTGAAGTGGTAAGGACTTCAGTATTCAGCAAGATCAAATGAATGACAAGTGTGATCACTTATATCAACTGCTGGTCACATTTTTTTTCAAATATGGGGATATGCTTGTTTTATTTTATATCACTGTAAATTGAATATGTTAAGGTTTTGTTGACTGAACACATTCTCACTGATGCAGTAACAGCCACACATTACTGAACTATTGAATGTGTCTATTTAGATGTGGGAGTGTTACTGTATGAATATTCAGCTGATAGTGTTCAACACTTGTGATAGCCAGCTGGCAAACAGATCTCTCCCTCTTTACTTGGAGAAATAATCTATAAAAAAGCCAGGAGGATACACTATACACACCAGCCCCTGATACTGATACTATATCATAAAAATATCAGAAACTCATTGTTGAGTAGCAACAACAGAAGATATGGAACTACAGAGAAAAGAACTGATCTAAGTATAGACCATAAAAATTGGTAAATCATGGTTTCTGTGTAATGACATCAAAATTACTACTTATTAACTCATTTTCAAATGAAACACCAGATAACAATAATCATGTTCTACCTCCCCAAGTAATATCCTTTTCTCCACTGACAAAATAAGTGCTGCAAAATGTGAACATACAGACAGATGGGAAAGATTCCCATGGTTACGTCCAAACGTTCACGTCATCACACGACTGAAGATGACAGCATGCAGAGTTGGTTGTGTGAGAGCTAAAAAATACTGTGCATTGACAATATAATATTGTATCCTTTAAATTTAGATAGAAAGATAACACTTTATTGATCCCCCATTAGCTGTTACAGAAGCACAAGAAGAAACAGGCCATGTACAGTAGGTACAGAAATGATAGAGCAAGCGGAAGAATAAATATATGAAAATGGGGAAAACCACAATTAAAATTTAATTGAATTAAATCTATATACAGTCAACAGTGAGTAGAAAACCAACTGTACAACAAATTGAAAAAAGAAGCTACAGACAGTATTACATAAGTGTGCTTAATGTGCAATAATTAAGTATACTGTATGTGCAAGACTCCCAACAAAATGCAGCTCCACTTATTGCAGAGCAAGGCAACAAAGTGGAGTAATGTAATATAATATAATATAATATAATATGTATACCATTATAACTATATGATAATGTACTGTATTGTTATGAATATAGGAATGTATGAAGTGTCATGATAACTGACATGTAGCACAGTAACTAAAGTACTGACTGTTAGTTTTGGGATTTGTTGACAATAAGAAAAATATAGAATAATGCAAAACTTATTATTTTACAAAAAATAATAATTAAAAGATACATTGATAATGAAAATAATTGTAAGTTGTACACCTCAAATTTTTCCTTTGCTGCTTGTAACCATATGTTTAGAGATTCATTAGAATTCAGTCAGCACCACACAAGCTAACGTAGCTAAAATGGGTTTTAATCAATTCCAATAGCGATCTAACCTCATGAACCTTTAGTGGCTGCAGTTAAACACTGCCTGCAGAGTGAGCAGGAGCCAGAATACAACACTGAGCCTGATGTGCTGAGACTGGGAGCAGATGAGATGCAGGCACATTTGACAACAACTTACTGACTTTTTTTCATTTGATAGTGTTTGTCTGTACTTCTCTGTGTCTCCATGACTTTCTCTGCTGTCTAACTCTTCTTCCCTGCTGCCTTTTCTCAGACACTGAGCAATATTGGGTATTATGCATTAACAATGAGCTGTGTTCAAAAGGAAGAAATGACAACACTGGGGACTGAAAAGAAAGATTTTTTTTGGCTCTTTTCATAATATTCTAGTGTGACACATAAATTTAATAAAGAGCCTGGTAACATTCCTGAAGCAACATCACAAGGGATGAGTCACAGTAACTTTTCAGGTCACCTTCAACATTTGCTGTCTTCAATATATATACAATAAGTTCAATTTGTCAATATCAGCACTTGCAAACCCCCTTAAGTATTTAAGCACAGAATGAAATGACATTACATGGATCTACATGTTGTATGATGCTTTTGTAGATGGACTTAATTTCGAAGCAAGGTGCTCCTCTCCAGGCTTTTTTCTAGTTTGAATATTCATTAACTCCTCCTCACTGGAGGAAACTAGTGCAGCATCCTTCTCAAAGGTATTTATTTAAAGGTATTGCGCAGAAGGAGTTCTTATGTACAGAGACACTTACATTGTGCACCCTGCACAAACTTCTTTGTACCAAAACCGTTTGATAAGCTAACTCATATATATAATGGCTACAGGTCCTCCAAACTGAGTTACTACCTTCCAAAACTACCAATATGAGCTTATTTGATCTGACGCTCCGGTCAGCAGGAAGACATCTTTTGTCAGGGCCTTCCAAATCATACTTTGTTGCCTGATCCACACCAATCTGCTCCCTCAGAGGTTTTGCATCATGTCACTTTGCTCGTGTATTTTTTGGAGGAAACTGAGAGCAATTAAAAAATAAGTATTATAAACATTAGTTTATGTTCACATTTGCTATCAATATAAATTAGCAAAGTTAAGAGAGGTTAGCCTGGGAGCCCTGCTCTTATCATGTATTGAACTAGCACTGTGCGATGATTTATATACTGTACTGTGAGATAAAGTAAATTTGTTATCCCTAAAAACAGTGGTGTGCTCAATAGGTAAATGAGAAAAACAAACGCTGGTGCTTCTGATGAAACCAGGTAGAAATCTTCAAACGTGAAAAAGAACAAACTCAAAGCACTCGTGAGGACGAGCAGTATGTAGAGTTCTGATAACAGATAACAGTCAGATATGTTGCTATACTGTCCATACAGGTAACTATCCCCTTAATGTATCTGGGTGACAATGTTGCAAAGCAATGAGCAGGACTTTTAATACTATATACTTTGATACTATAAATTTGAATAATATCTTTAACCATTCATATAAATCAAACAGAGGCCTTATTGGGCTCTTATTGTTGTGGTTTATCACTTGTGATCATGTCTTGGTCTCCAAGAATTGCAATAACTCAATTCAAGTTCAAATCAAGTCTCAGGTGAGTCATTTTCCAATTAGGCATATTTCAATGAAATTTACATTCATATTTTAACAGTAAATAACATAAAATAATACTGTTATCTAAAATACTAATGTAAGCAAAATGAAGTTATAAATACATTTAAAACACAACTATACTGTATCACTTACCAACTGACTTTAACACTACCATGCATCAGGAAGAAAAAAACTCCTCCTTTGTATTTTTGTGTTATCTGATCTACTCTGAATGCTCCACTCATCACACTCAGTCAGTGATGACACATGAAAACACTGAAACAGTGCTGTCTGATTGTCCTCACCATTCCTGATATATCTTGCAGATTCACACACTGCAGTTCTGCTATTGGTTCCATTTGTAGCCATGTGTTACTACAACAGGCAGAGCATATGATAGCGTACTGCTGTAGTGTTTGACTGTGCATTACAATCATGTTAAAGCCATACACTGCCTAAAGATATACATTTTAATCTTTTCTTTTCTACAAGTCAGTTTCTACAAAATATCAAGTCGGACTTGAGTATTCAGGTCCCTACACCGTGAGATTTTGGACTGTCTCAAACTAAAGACTATCTCACACAGTTTGCATGCAATGAACCAGCAATATTTCTGTTAATGCATAGTGTAGATGCATATAGAAAACCTTAGTCCACATCTTTCAGTCACATGTAAACACTTTGTAAAGGCCTTTAAACCAAAAAAAAAGCTTTTTCAGAGGTTTCAAAATTCAAATTCACCATATTTGTCATTTGCAAAATTGTGAATTTGATTGATGCTTTGTTTACTAAATTGCAGAGATATGATTCAATCTCTTGCCACTAGATGGTGACAGAACACTATTTTTGCAGCAGATCTGTTAGACACATAGAACCTTGTCCAGTTACAGTAAATTCAACATGTAACCATGTAAAACCCTGTGGTGAACTTTCTACACAGCAAATCATTTCTCAAAGATTACTCCAAGGTATACATCTAAATCATCTTTATGAAACATCTTACCTCCCCTGCCAGCGAGGTGCACAATTTCCTTCGTTCTTTTCTACTGAGTCGTTTTGGAGGCATGTTCACTTGCTCTTCTTATCAGCATTAACTGTAAAGAGAAGAAGCAGGTTAGAGTAGACACAACTTGGTTCTTTAGAAATCCTAAAAAAACAAGAGTGACAGGCAGGAATGAGATGGAACATATCTGATTGCATGCTTAAACAGGATGCAAACAATAAACAGGATGTGCCTTTAAACCAGCTCTTTGTTCTATATGAAAATGTACTATTAACAATATTAGTATACAGTATTGAACTGGGACATAAGCATTGTCCATGCTCACTATAGAACTGTACAACATCAAAGAACTGCTATATGACTACACACGGCAGTGTCACTACTGTCCAGGTGTCATTATACATAACTAATTACAAACTACTGGATCATTGTGGTATTTTTCCCACAATGAGGATGAGGGCTGTGGTTACCACACTGAAGGGATGTTCTGTGGGCTTTTTCTGGGAAATTGGGGGGCTTGGCAACCTGGGGGGAGTTTACATTTTATTATAACATGCATATGGTAGGTTGATTTCTGTTCTTTACAGGTTTAAAACTTGATATAATTTCACTTCTACTACTTAAGCCAATAATTGAAAAACAAATAAAGGACTAGGGCTGGGTACTGATATTGATCCTCATACAACATCCTACTTAGGGGAATATAAACATGTTTTAACCTTTTTTTCATGAAACAAAATATATCAAACTGATGAATCCATCAGTGTGAAAAAAAGGTTTGCCTAAATAAAATATAGTATGAATTGAGACACATTACCTGACTTACATCAGAAACTAATCAAAGAATAAGAAAACAAGACTCAACGAGAACTCTATAGCAACTTTCAACTCAGTTTATCCAGATTATCAAAACTACTTTATTTGGAGTGTGATGGCCGCCCCTGCAGCCACACAGCTGATTTAACAGTAAGTAACCTTGATTTATTATTATTTTTCTTGAGTTACCAGTGCTGAGGTGCCGCTGCTTGTTGCCACTTCTGGAGATGTCTGGCCAGCCTGAGCAAAAGATGTGCTCCATAAAGCAGAGCTGTTAAATACAGGAAGTGGAAGTGGCCAGTCAGACTCTACCAAATGCCCACCACATCTTGGGTATTTGAAAAAAATGACTGATGCTGTTATATGTGTTGTGATGGATGTTTACAACACACAGTTTGGGTAAGAATTTTAATGTTCTCCTTTGTTTTTCTTTTCCAAATAAGTTTGTCTAACGAGGAGGTTTGTTACAACCTCTGACTGCTCATGTTTGATGCCACAATACTCCCAAATCTCAGCTATTAACTCGGTGATTACAATCATATTATTATAGTTAGAAATGATGGCAAAAACTATGAAAATAAGACCCAGGTTGTAAAAAAACAGAATTATCCTTTACAAAGGTAGATAATGTTAAAGAACACCAGAAAATAAATAGTTACTAGGGCATGATGTGTAATGGAAGACCCTGCAGAACCTCTTTAAGGGTCTGTAGTTTTGTTTGAGATGAGTTCAGACATCATGGATACCCAGGAGAAGCTCACGATGACGTCCAAAGTCCTGCAAACCACCCTGGGCACACACACACACACACACACATCATGTATTTACAGACCAGCACAGTATGCACACCCAGCTTGAACTCTAGTGACCTTTATCAAGCTGAGCAGCAGTCTGCCAGCCCTTATTACACAGCAGCACAGCCAATCACTGAGAGGCAGCCTGCTCCTGGAGAACAGTGTGAATATTACTCCTGTCCAACACAGTCTCATGTTTTTAACATCTATTGTTCCCCATGTGGGCCACTACAAGCCTGTTAAAATGACTGTACAGCAGCGTACACATCCAACAGCAGGCTCAGGTGAATGGCTGAATCCTGTCACTGTTTAAAATGGCTGCTGTTCAGCCAGAAGTAGAAAATGTCACTGTAACCTAAACAAACTTACTAGAAATGATCCCAGTAGTCAAATCTATGCTTCTCTCTTATCATTATGATCTTCTCCTCCAATGACACAACAAAAAAACAGGCTTTAAGGAAGATTATTCAGTCATTCAGCAGCAGAATAAAGAAATATTCTAAGCATATAAGGAGCAGGGAGACACCAGGGCAGATCACCATTCTGTAGTCTGGTCATATTTTAATAAACACTATTATTGTGTATGGCTCCCTGATTACATAAAAAAGTCTCAAATCCATCACATCAGTGCTTATTGTATCCCAGCACGCACTGGTTAAGATGCAGGGTACATCCTCAGCAGTCTATCACAGGGCTGACATTACATTATCCACATGGAGAACGTGCAAACTCTACACAGAAACTTGTAGTGCTCCTAACACCTGACTCATGACTCCCTGTGACAAACTCAACATAAACACTGGTAACTTGGTATTCATGTATTGTTTTGTTGCATAAAGTAATATATATGGCAGAATGTGAAAAGGAGTTATCTTAGTTATTGGCTGTACAGAGTCAAGTGTAGAGGGTGAAAGGAAAGGAAACACGGGACCTAAACTCAAACTTCACTGACAGAAATTTAAAGGGGCACACCACTGATTTTACATGTGACAGTAAATGTAGTCATATGGAGTACAGTGAAAACTTCTTCTATGGAGCCTGCAGTGTGGTATTAGAACAATAACATTATTGTTTAACATTGTTTGTTTTTAATCAGTTAATATGTTAGTCAATTAAATTTACACTTAAATAATTAACTATAAAAATTAAAGTAAAGTAATAAATCATAATCAAAAGATCATTTAATTTTCATAATTAGTAATTATGTTTCCTTATTGTGTCTTTAAATGATAGAACAATAATTGAAAGCTCCCTTATGGCAAAACAGTTAAAGGACGAGTTCACAATTTTTCAAGTCTGTCTTAAAACAACAGTCAGGGGTCCAAATGAACACTGAAACATGTTTTTCTTGCTGTAATCATTCCTCCTGTTCATACTGACCATTAGAAGATCCCTTCATAATGCACTTACAATGTAAGTGATGGGGGACAAAATCCACAGTCCTCCTTCTGTGCAAACATGTATTTCAAAGTTTATCTGAAGCTAATATGAAGCTTCAGCATCCAAATGAGTCAAATCAAGTAGATATCTTTCAACATTACAGTCTTTTTACTGCCATAGTCCCTCTTTTTGTTACTATACTTCTACCACAGCTCAACAGGGAAACACTGTCCGAGGAAACACAAAGAGGGAATTTGATGCTAAAAAGACTGTAAATGTGCCAGATATCCACTTGATATGACTAACTCAGACTGCTGAAGCCTCATATAAGCTTCACATCAACGTTTAAATGACTGTGTGGACACACTGTGGATTTTGGCCCCCATCACTTCCATTGAAAGCACATTTGAAGGGGATCTTTTAATAGTCAGTATGAACATGATTACAGCGAGGAAAATCTCTTTCACTGCTCATATGGACACTTGACTGTTGTTTTAACACACACTTAAAAATTGTGAACCTGTCCCCTATGTGTAAATGCATCCAAGAAGCATTAGAGACAGTACAGATAGATACAGTACACAGCAGAAATGAGTACACCCTCTCTTGAACATAACAAATTCAGTGATTTCAAGACATACAGTATTTGGGGTTCCTATATGATGTAATGTCCCTTTCCTTTATCAGTTACCAATGATATATGTCAATACTAAACAGGAAAAGATTATTTTCTTATCAAAATGGTAAAAGGCCACGTTGCAAAAATGAGTACATCCTCCTGAAAGTTACAAAATAGCATTTAATAAAATGTTTTTTGGTGCTCGTTAAGGGCAATTGACCACCAAATGAGTCTGTCGAACCATCCCACTCAAACAGGTGTAATTGGTTTACAATTAAAGTGATACTTAACCCATGGAATCACTCTAAGACTTAATGCTGACAACAATGGTACCATATGGGAGAGAACTGTCTGGAGAAAGAGAATTATTCCATTGCACAAAAAAGGACAAGGGTACAAGAGGATAAGCAAGTCATTGTTATTGAGGCAGAACACAGTAGCAAAAGTGATTCAGAAATTCAAAAAGGATGGACTTCAAAAAGGATGGAAACGTCCAGGTCGTCGCTGTAAGCTTTCACCTTGTGATGAGGGAGTTTTGCTGAGAAAAGTGCAGGAGAATCGGCGAGTAAGTGCCTCAGAGCTGGCAAAACCTGTGGAAGGCCAAACTAGAGTGAGTGTTTCATCTCACACAGTAAAACGCACCCTGCATAGAAGTGGAATGCATGGTTGTTGTCCACGCAGGAAACCACTGCTGAAGCCAAAGCACAAGAAAGCCTGTTTCACCTTTGCCAATATTGACAAAGGTGAAGAATTTTGGGAATCCATACTCTGGTCTGATGAGACCAAATTCAATCTTTTTGGATCTGATGGCATCCAACATGTATAGCGTCACAAAAGGGAGGAGTACAGTGAGAAGTGCAGTCGCCACAGTGAAGTATGGCGCTGGTGAAGTTCTTATATGGGGATGTATGAGTGCTGAAGGTGTGGGGGCATTGTACTTCATTGATGGCATCATGAATTCAAAGATTTACTGCAAAATTTTGAAAGAGAAGATGCTACCCTCTCTCCATACCCTGAGTCATCAGGCACTTTTTCAACATGACAATGACCCTAAACATTCTTCCAAGGCCATCGCTGCATTCTTAAGAAAGAACAAGGTGAAAGAGCTGCAGTGGCCAAGTATGTCACCTGACCTCAACCCTATTGACAACCTGTGGGGAATTTAGAAGAGACCAGTCGAGCAGCACTCCCCATCAAACATCAGGGTGCTCAAGGAGGTCATCCTCCAGGAGTGGAACAAGATAGACAAGACAATGTGTCGCGAACTTGTACACTCAATGCCAAGAAGGGTCAGTGCAGTACTTAAAAGTAAGGGAGGACATACTAAGTACTAGAATATTACATACCCTATATTTACTTATTTTACAGATATTGATGACATATCTTTCTATGTTGTTATTAAGTATATGTTTAATACATTTCAATTTTGTCATCTTCCTATGAAGACCAAACCAGACTGAGATGAACTGACTGTGATATGGTTCAAAAACTCTAAAGGAGAAAAGTTGACAGGATGAGAAATGAGAAAAGAGGTCATGGTCAATTCAGTTTGTACTTTAAAAAAATCATGTGTGAAATTGGGGGAGGGGTATGTGGTTTTACCTGGCAGTGAGGAGATAAAAGAAATTCACATTTAATTAAAACATACTGTATATGCATCAAAATATACGCACTCACACAATCACAAAAATCGCAGTTCTCCTAGTGCACAAAGAGGTACTTAAGAAGACAAGAGACAAATAAAATATAAAATGATGCTTGTTGTAGCAATATGCCCCTCTGACAGTTTTTACTGTACCACCAGGCTGGACAAGCTAAATACAGCCCCTCAACAGAGGCACATATATGTGGCTAAGTGTAATATGGAAATAAGGCTTCTGTTCGTTTTGTTGTCATTTGAAGTCCCCAAAAACATATCTGAACACATAGCAGACATTTTATGTCAATATCAGTATCTTTTTAAAGGGGTACTCCAGGAATTTAGTTAGTACTTGGGGGATTTGTAAGAGAAAGATGAAAAAACCTAATTGTCAAAGGCAGAGGTCACGATATCTTAACTTTTAGTCCCTAATATGGGTCAAACTCCAGAAACACTGGATACAACATTTCCCATCACGCATGATGGGAAAGTTTTCTGTTGTAATCTTCCCTTAAACTGTGATAATCCTGAAGTAGAGGTCTCCAACATTTTGGACCCAATCTGAAGTGGATCCATGGAAAACTTTCCCAAACTACACGTACCTGAATTCATGTGTTTAGATTGAGGCCCTAACTGAATAGACCCAATGAGGTTGACACAGGAGAGACAACACCAACACCAGCAGCATGATGAACTACAGTATCAATCAACAAGCAGCCACAGAGCAAAAGAGCAAAAAATATGATAATACTATCCAAAGAGCCATAGCAACTCATTTCAAAAACAATTTTATACATAGATATACTTTATTGATCTCCAAAGGGCAAACTACAATAGTCACCACATACCAACATATACGACAAGAGGAAAAAAACATTAAAACAAAGACAATCAAAGCCAAGATAAAACTGTTAAAACAGTCTGAAGGACAGCACCAGACACATGGAGAAGTAATGTGTTTGACAAAACCACAAGGCAATAAAACAAAAGACCTCACAGCCAGCTGTAATAAGTAATCATAAAGGCCACTTAATACTCTGGTATGTCATTGAAAAGCTTCACCACAACAGCACAAAGAACTGTTCAGTCCACTAAAGACACTATTGAGTTTGTGTTCTTCATATTTTAGAATGGTCCTCAACTTTGTTCTTGTTCTGTTTTGTTTGTTTTTAAGAACCTCTAATGAATCTGGAGGTGAGCCAATGATAGAGCTGCATTTTTGATCAACTTGTTTACCCTCCCCTTGTCCTCTGCTGTAATGCCCCCCCCCCTCCAATGAGCTATGATGCTCTGGTAAAAAAACAAACAAAAAAAAAAACAAGTAATTCTCTATTTGCATCAAAGGACCTTGCTTTATAGAAAGAAGTTCTATTTTCACCTCCTGCACCAACAATAAAACATTCTGTAGCCAAATGGGATAGAAACCAAAGATAATCATTTTTAACCAAAATAATATCTGTCAATCGAGATATATTAAATCGACTAGATTGGACAGTATAATTCTGACCCAGTTCCAGTTCCTCAGAAGTGAGAGGACACCTCTACCTGATGACTTCACTGTGACATCTTCAGGGTTATTTTCTCAGAATTCTCAAAGCTGTTTATATCAACTGACTCCTGTAAAATGGTGGAATGCCCCTTTAGGTATTGTCTAGGCTAGATATATTCAACTTTAACCCCATTAGGCTATTCACTGTAGCCAGCTGGAAAACTAACTTCATGAGCTGCAGTGTAGGTTCTCTCCACAGGTGAAGTCAGTTTGTAGCTTGGTCACCTTGTTCAGGCTGAAAGACAGTGTTAGTTAAAGAAATGAAAGATGAAGTTGTTTCAGTTGGTGATGATCACTAACCTGACAGCAGACAGTGGTGTGGTTCTCTTGCGGTGGTTCTCTCTCTCTGTCTGCTGCACTTCCTGCTCCGCTGTGGACACCAGCGGCTACACAGCTGAAGGACACCGGGGGGAGAGACTCCTACCTTGGACAGCTCCAGGAGTTTGTCTCTGGAGTCCCAGCTGGCTGAACAATAGCAACAAAAAGCAGCAGTTTAACCCTCTGACAGCAGCGCCTGCAGCTGTCACATCACCTGGCTCCACCGGCTCCGGTAGATCCCCGCTTATCTCTTCTTCACACTTTTCCGCATATTCGCTGTTTTAATCACAGGAACCACAGAGTTGTGCAAGCAGGGGGGTTCCGCTGTTAATACGCATGCGCGGCTCAGATCGGTCTCCGTTGGGCTGATGTGAAGCTGCATTCAAGTGATGTCTGAAATACGATGAAACAGAAAAATCCCCAGCAGAAAATAAAATAACCGTTAAAACATCAACAACGATTATTGTTTTATTTTTTTAATCCAGAAAGATATATCTTTTTTTTGAGCGTTAACAGTTAAACTGAAAACACATCTTCATAATAAAAAGAGCTGGGCAAATAACAAATGACAACTTTGAGGAGTATGAACTTCAAAATCTGGGTGAAATTCAATTAAGAGTGATCTACTCTTCTAAAACACTCTCTTTCATTATCTTAACTATTCCAGGAGAATACAGACAAGATATATCCTGATAATCAAACAGGCTCCCTCATCCACACCTGTTGGACGTCCTTTATTCTGAATACTGGACGGACATATTTGGGATTTGTTTCCCAATGCATCTCCCCTGACAGCAATATTTGGAGTAGTTGTTAAAGAAACAAATCTTTCACAATGTAAATGAAATGTTGAGAATTCGAAGTTGGACAGCATACTCTTGCTCTTGTAAGTGTGCTGTCCATGTGTGGTCCGGGTGAGTACTGGGTGCAGTAAAGATGACTATAGCAGGTTTGTCACAAACAGTGACAGGTATTGTAAAGTTGTAAGAAAGAGTACATATATATATATATATATATATATATATATATATATATATATATATATAATATTATATTTATATATATATAAATCTGAAATCAAGTGTCCAAATGATGACGAATCCCAAATACAGTAGTTCTGTGCTATTTATCATAAAATGAGTTTTGTTGCTGCACCCTTTCAGTTAGCATGTAAAACTCTCAGTGACAGGCCTTACTGTTGATTGTCCAAGATATCTCTTCCAGTCTAACTGACAATAACATCATTGTTCAACACAGACACATTTATTTGTCTTCCCAGGCACATGCATCTGATCAAAAAAACTTCAATATGCAATAGGATGTCTTTGGACTTAAAGATTGCAGATGTCGGAGCTTCAAGTGGACTGTGAAGGCAACATTACCCCTATCTGTATCTGTTCCAGAAGCAGTAACAAGAGTCCTATTGACACACACACTGACTCACTGTGCAGCCCGGTGTCCATTTACCAGGCCAGCAGTCAGTGGGAAGAAACCTTGGCAAGCAGCTAATGTGTCAGAGCTGAGATGTTAAACCTCACACTGTACCACAGGCTCCGTGATGACAGCTTCTCTCATCACAACAACACATACACTCAAATGTTGACAGTTAAAAATGTTAATAAGCATATGACCATATGGTCTTCTGACATGATATACTCATGAATACTTGTGTGGTACCTGATCAACATTAGAATCCTACAGATATCCTCTGATCAGCTCTACAGTGTAAACTATTCTACACTGTAGAATAGATTTTTTTTTTAAAAATCACATTGGCTAATGTGAGTGTGTCAGCCTATACATAATTAGCATGTTGAAAATAGGGTTTTGGGTTTCATACCAGAGTACACATGTTTTTCTAGAGCCAGTCATTGGTTATATGATGAGGCAGAGATGGAAAAATAAGGTAAGAGACATAATCTAAATAGAAACTTACATTTCTCCTGGTTGAGCAGGCAGCATAATGATATGTAAACAGCTGGTTAAGGGCGTGTCTACATCCATTTATGACTAATTGTGGTCTACCTCTTGAAGCTCATCGAGAGAATGCCAAGAGTGTGCAAAGCAGTAATCAGAGCAAAGGGTGGCTATTTTGAAGAAACTAGAATATAAAACATGTTTTCAGTTATTTCACCTTTTTTTTGTTAAGTACATAACTCCACATGTGTTCATTCATAGTTTTGATGCCTTCAGTGAGAATCTACAATGTAAATAGTCATGAAAATAAAGAAAACACATTGAATGAGAAGGTGTGTCCAAACTTTTGGCCTGTACTGTATGTTCATGTCGTGATGCTCTGAACCATCCAGAAGAAAAACTTTCCGTTTGCTGAGCTGTCGTTATCACGTTTAACTGTGATTGGCACAACTCTTTCAGAGCTATGAGAGCAGTAGTGTGACTTGCTGAGAGAGTATTTAATAATCACCACACCCGCTGATCTATATTCACCTTCACTGAGCCCTTTTGCACATTACACTGCTGCACAGACATGAACCAAAATAGCAAGTGCAGGTGTAAGACGCTCACACAGTCTGTGTTCCTCTGTGCTTGGCATTTATTATTCAAATTTCAGCTGAGGGTGCAAAATATCAAACTGAGGGTGCAATGCATGCTTTTTCACCATCGTGGAACTGGGCCTGGCCACTGAGGAGGAAAATTTACGGACATTTACTATAAAACAAAGCAAGATGTCATTGCTTAGAATCGATGATCCATCAATAAAGAAGCCATCATCTGATTTTGTCTGAAGTTGGCCATTTTGGAGATATTGAACATAAACAACACAACTGAACTCACAATTGTTCCTTATTATTGATGCTCAAAATGGTCAATTGTTGCCATGTTTTTGGCTGTACTAATCGGTTGGACTGGGAAAAACATTTGAAGTATTTCAGATTGCCAAAAGTTATTACAAATCAGGGAGAAAAGTGCAAAAGATTGTCTGAGAAAAGGAGGCAAACCGAACCAGGATTTTCAGGGCAAGAATCTTGACAACATTCAAGTTTGTCTGCGCATTTCTTGTCAGGTAGGTGAAATATTAATAACAGTCACTCTTAGCTGCTATTTTACTTTATATGTCTTTGCTGCAGTAAAGTCAATCTTTCGATATTCCCTGTACTACACCTTTGACATTGCAGTAGGTAACAGCCAATATGCCTTTTTCTGCATCACCGTCTTCAAGTCCCTCAACTTCATTGTTGCTTCAATCAGAAACAACAATGCAGCAAAATGTGTGCACGTCTCTCCCAGGCCAGCCATACACGTACAGTGGGCTCCAAGAATCCTACCCGACTTTTCAGCAGTTATCCAGGGTTCAAAGGGTTTTTCTTGCATTTGTTGGGAATGGAGTACCTGAATAAAAGACAAGACAACCAAATATGAGCTTTTAAGAATAACAAACTAGTTTCTCATCAATTGACTTCTTTAATAAAGTGGTTAAAGAGGGAGGTTTTAATTCTTTATGTGTTTATGACAGATCTGCATTTTGATCCAAAAAATTGTACTAGTGGACTATTAGACTCGAAATCCTAAAAATCTTAGATATTTAAATTTCCAAAATCAAAGATCAGTAAATTTAGTAACGTTATTGCATCACCTACCTTGGCTTTCACAATAGACGTTATTGATGCACTGATACCGTGCCTCTCTCACCCATCCACACACCATCTTGTTGTAGGCCCTCAAACCTTTGTAACATTTAAGGTCTTCGGCTGTGTATGGGCTTGGCAAAAAAACGAGGTAGTTCACTATGTTGGGATAGGAAATAGAAGGCAGAATTGTCAGGTCATCATTCCACGATGAAGGAGCCAGCTCGTATGGGTCTTCACTACCTATTAACCTTAGTTTCTCAAAATATTGCGCCCTTTCCTGTTGACTAAGTCCTTCTCTGTAAGTTTTAGCAGCTTCCACACGTTTTCCTGAACTTTTCCGTGGTTTAGACATCCTAAAATTGGCTTAAATTGAACATTCAGCATGCCACCCATTCTGCTGTTTACATCCCAGTATTTCTGTAATGGCTGTGCATCTGGGTTACAGGCCAAACCGTGACATTGCTGTCCTCATTGCGGTATGTTTCCAACAGGTTACTGCAATCTCTTTGAACTCTTTCCTCTCTCATTTTTTGCTTCACAACATGTTATCAAAACACAAAGTATGAGCCATGTTTACCTCTTTTTTGTCATGTTTTGCTGGTCACAGGTGTCACTGATTGATCCAGCACTGCCAGTTAACAGGTTCATGATCACACTGACTGCATATAATTGAAGTGAACCACATGAATGAGGACATGATAAACAATGAAAAGATTCTATGATATAATATGCAGGTCTGTTGTTTGTGGTTACGGACATTATTACTGTGAAACAATACTTGTGCTTATCAGTTTAGTTTGATAATGACTTATGATAATGAAATAAAGCATAATAAACTTGAATTTCAGTTGATCAGTAGTGGTTAATAAAGATGGCAAGAGCACATGTCTCTCATACATGTGTGACTTGTAGATGGGAGCAAAATGTGTGTTTGCGTGTAGGTGTCTTTGTGGTTGTTTTACCATTCATGTATCTGTGTTTGTATGGGTTTAGTTGTCTGCTCTGTTGTCCTGGTGATAGCTCTGAAAGGGATACAAACACATTTCTGTTGGTTCAGGAGAAACTGGATTTTACATTGGATTCTAGACCACCAAATACTTCAGCTCACTTAATTATTTGTGATTTGATGAACAAAATAGCACAATATTTCAGAAATTCTTATAGAAGGGAACTTACACATAATGGCAAAATCAGAAACTCAAACAATAGTTAGTTGTCTGTTAGCAAGGTATAATATTGTGTGTGTTAATGAATAGTGAGATTGGAATTCAATGTATATACAAGCTTACTTTAAAAAAGCTGCTCTCTTTTGCAGATACATGTATCTACATGAGGATACTGTCTGTCAAAGAGTTGATGGTTGAGAGTCATCCCTCACTAATATCATTGAGTTATGTTAAAAACAGTATCAATAGATGTAGTGGTCATAATTTAATTATACTTAGTTACTTTAGGGAGCAGGGGCTGGTCCAGTTTACTAAATTTGAAGAGGATGAGAAATAAATGTCGGAGGAATGATGAAAAAACGTGTTATGCAAAAATAATCAAACTGGCAAATATTGAAAACTGTAGTGTGGATAATATTGCTAGATGCTTGGATCCAAGGAAATCCGTGCGCGAGAGTGTAAACCGGTCTGTCAGTGGCTGCAGGGTGGCGCTGCTGATGAGAGAGAACACAGTGGAACCTTTGTGCCAAACATGATTCTGTATTAATCACTGCTGTGCAGCAATCCCACAAATAACGGCTTCTGTAATGGCATACATATCATTTTACCTGGTCTTGACCGAGGCCGGGAAATAGGACCAAAAAGACGTCATGGCACCTGCGTGTGAGCCAACAAGTGCCAGAGCGCGCTGACAGGACGTACTGCGAGAATTATTTTTCAAATTATGTGAAACTGACATTTTCTGCTCGCAGAGTCAGACTGCTCCATCCATTGTCAGAGTCAGCAGTCGAAACCATATGCTGTCAACTACTACACTCCTCTCCAGTGCGCCTGCGCTCCCTCTCCTCCTGCTCCTCCCTCCGTCGGTGTGGCTCCGTTCTCCACCTGACAGCTCGTCGGAAGACATGCACAGAACCGAGTCTCGGGCTCCTCACCAGCAGAGATAAAGGGCCGTGCAGGTCGGGGGATCGGGAGTGTCACTAGAAACAGAGCGGCTGTTGTCCAGAGCATCCTGCTTCACACAACGGCATGGAGAGCTCCTGATCCCGGCAGGACGCCTGGAAGAGCACAGCCATTCTTCCCTCGTCTCATCTCGGATCTGCTTGGATATTTAGAGGCCTGACCATGTCTGCGAAAGAAAAGGGGATCCTGACCAAAGACAGTGTCAGCCTGCTGCCCTGTTTCTATTTTGTAGAGGTGGGTTCATTAGACTGCATGCTTCGCATTCAGAGCCGCTTTCACTTCCATCATGTAGAGTAGTCACGTCGCGAATAACTATCACTGAAGATCCATTATACTTTAAGAAAAGCATTTTTCCTCAGGAGACATCTTCATATGACTTGGCTGATACTATTTTAATATATAGGTCAAACGCAAGACACTGTGTTCTGCAAAAGAAATGTGCATACAATGAGTTTAGGTGATTTTACACTCAAATAGAAGGCAACATTACATGTCACATCACTCTATTATGATAAAATCAAGCTGCTTTTGTGTTTCTTACTCACAACCTGATGCCACAGTAGAGTACTGGTATGGCAACAGACCAACATACACATTCACATATGAATTTTATCTCAAACATGAAGAAGATGCACATGAAGACACCACGCACAACACATTTTCTGTAATTCTGTTTTTTTTTTTTTGTGGGGGGGGGGGGGGGGGGGGGGTAACAGATAATGCTAAATAAAAGATAACAGAACAAACAATACAAATGTATGTACATCATTAATACAGTAACAAACATAAGAAAGCACAAATGAAATACAATACAAATACAACCAATAGCACATTCTCACAGTAAAAATGGTAGAAATGCTTATTTCATATTACATTTCCTCCTTTATATACACATTAAAAATGAGACAAAACATCAGACTTATAATAAATGATCCTTGTGATCAGAGATTCAAACACATGCATTTTGATCTTTTGCATCATATTAACACTTCAGTTGACTCAAGCTGGAAATGGCTGCAGTATCAACAAATGATTCTACACAGCCACACACTGAGTATGTGCAGCATAAGACATTAAACATGATGAGGAAATTTCCACAACCGGAGAAGCAGACCAACACTGCCAAGTAGATATGAGTCTGTGGTGACAGGGTGGTGCAGCCATAATGGATAAGGACGAGGGGATTCCTAAGTGGCAACAGTGTCTGTTAGTATGGGCCAGTCAACCAGACTCCTCTGATGATTATTGAAATTTTATTTTTAGTAGTATCTTGTTGAAATTTGTTTGTAAGCAATTTGAAATGGATTGATGATTTGAAATGTTTCGTACAGATTGCATGCAGCTTGTGGTGACAGTCACTCATTCCCCTGCTGTACACTTTATGCACGCTCTAATTCACCAGTAAGCCTGTGGCTCTACAATCAAACTGGCATCATATATTATGGATTTCCCTCTAATGTTGTGTGATGGATGCTGTTGGAATGACTGCATCATTCCAATGAACTCCACTCTCCACAGTGGCTTGGAGAGGGGATTTCTTCACTTTTGTTTTGTTTTTGGAATCTTTCTGTTTACATTTCAGTGCACTGTCACTGCAATTAATGTGCCTGAACAAGACATTTCAGCCTTGAGGTTTAAAATCACTAAAGCTGCTGTTCACTGAAGGATTCTTGCCCTCTATTTTTACAAACAGCAGGAGGCATTTAAACTAGGTCAGTGCTAAAGTTAATTCTGCTCAGTGAGTGAACTACAGCACTTGTGCATATAATTATGCCCACTCAGGCTCATTCTCTGAGTCTGTGTCAGTGGCTGGTTTGCAGAGAGCTTAGGTGGTGGCCCGTTCAGCTCAGTCCCATCCTTCTCTCCTGTAAGGCATGACTGAAATGTTCCCTGATAGATGTGGAGAGGATATCACAGCCTGCCAATCATGATGCATCCCTCCTCCCTGGAGAGATTTACCTCTGCAATCAGGATTCAGGCTGTTCACCTGCCATATGAATTCTTAATGCTGATAGCTTTAGAGGCAGAAAGAAGCAGCTCTCACCCCAGACCTAACCATACTTCTGCTGTGCCATAATAGGTTTGTTCAGTTTTCTCTAAACATAGCTACACTCATATCACCAGTTGCACACCTGTAGCAGCCAATAATGTAATAACTACAGATAATTTAATAACCAATAACGTAATCTTTTTTCCATTCTTAATGTAACAAAAGTCAATAATGTAATAACTTACCCATAATGTAATAAGATTTCTAAACCAATAACGTTATAACTTTTTGCACATAATGTAATAAGTTATTACATTATTAGCTCGGTTAAAAGAGTCATTAAAAAATAATAGCTGGAACCGATAATATAATAATGTC
The DNA here is from genome assembly GCA_038419695.1 of Scomberomorus guttatus. Lineage (NCBI taxonomy): Eukaryota > Metazoa > Chordata > Actinopteri > Scombriformes > Scombridae > Scomberomorus > Scomberomorus guttatus. Next base: position 2,494,314 of record CM076464.1, on the reverse strand, counting down.
CTTTACACTTTATTTAAGTTTTATTTATTGGTTACAAAGTGTCACACTTCCATGACACTTACCCTCACTGTTGCCTCTTTCAAATAGCTGCTCAAAAACTTGGCCACACACACACACACACACACACACACAATCACTTCAGAGGACATTACATTGACTTACATTCATTTCCTGGAGACTTATCCTAACCTTAACCATAACCACCACATGCCTAACCCTAACCCTTACCCTAACCTTAACTTTAAGTCTTCACCCTAAAATTAATCATTTTACATTATGGGGACTTACTTTTTGTCCCCATGAGGGAGGCGAGTCCCCACAACATGACTGTGTAAACAGTTTACATCCCCACAATGTGAGGAATACCTCGACCACACACACACAAACACACACACCTACTCTCTCTCTTGGAATTATGACTATATATTTGTTTGTGGTACTTGATGGTTAGACTTATCTCCAGCCCTGCCTTCTACTTATTCACCATTTGAGTACCAAATGAAGTGCGAGCACACATTTACTCTTATGCCATATCATATGAAACCTCTTTGAAGATGCTTTGTCCTCCAATACAAAGACCACATGAAAATATATTACCAAGTCAGAATCCTTGCCCTTGCCCTGACTAGCTCATTCTTGAAGACGTACATTTTCTTTGGTAGTCCCCTTAACTGACCACTAGATGGCCGTTGATTGACAAGTTATTCAGCCACAAATTTGTGACTGGATAACTAATTAATGAGAATGATCTCACAAATGTGTATATCCTCTTGCACTAAATATATAATAAATGTTAATCTATGTGCATGAATCTCACCAAAATAAACTAAATTTACAAAATTAAAGGAATTAAGGAAGACAGAAGTTTTACAGACAAAGGAAGAAAGCCTAATGTCAGAGTCACATGACTGGATAACTTGTCAATCAATGATCATCTAGTGGTCAGTTATGGGGACTGCCAAAAAAATGAACTATAGATATCATTTGCTTCAGTTTTAGACTCTGTCAAGCTTGCCACAATTATATTCAAATATCCAGGGATGTAAATAGGGCGAGGATTCTAATGGTAAGACATTTTCATGTAACTTTTTAGTTTGTTATATATACATAAAGAGAGATAGAGTGCTGAATAGCTATAATAGTGTGGTTGAAACACTTTGCTTGAAAAAGTGATTTACATAGGTTTAATTAAAGTTGAATTTTTTCATGAAAAGAAATGGTGGTCTTTGTAATGCAGGACAAAGCATCTTCAAAGAGGTTTAGATTTCATATTATATGACATAAGAGTAATTGTCTGTGTTTTCAAATGTGTGCTTGCACTTCATTTGGCATTCGAATGGTTAAGGAGGAGAAGGCAGGGCTGCAGCTAAGTCTAACCATCAAGTACCACAAACAAATATATAGTCATAATTCCTAGAGAGAGACTAGGTGTGCTGCAGCTATTTGAAAGAGGCAACAGTGAGGGTAAGTGTCATGGAAGTGTGACACTTTATAGCCAATAAATAAAACTTAAATAAAGTATATTATTACATTATTGGCTCCAGTTATTACATTTTTTATGATTTTTTTAACCCAGCTAATAATGTAATAACCAAAAGTTATTACGTTATTGGTTTAGAAATTTTATTACATTATGGGTAAGTTATTACATTATCAACTTTTGTTACATTAAGAATGGAAAAATTATTACATTATTGGCAGTTATTACATTAACAGTAGTTATTATATTATTGGCTGCTACACACAACAGATGTGATTTCTATAATTGAGCAGTTTACCTCCTATCATTAAGAAGCAAGTAATACCAAGCATACAACATGGTGGGATGAGTAGCGTTACAAAAGTTAACAAAAGTCAGTTGTATAATTGCAGAGTTGGTTGTGCACTAACACAATTTATTAAATCTTTATTAAACCTGAGTTTGGCATGAGGCATCCACGTTCTTTTGGTTTTCTGTATTAGCAAGCGTCAAAGCTGGTTATACCAGAGTCATATCAATTATGACTTAGATGATATTATGACTGTTTAAGTAGGAAACCTTTGATATGACATGAACTTTGCATAACTGAGGGCTGTTTCCCTGGTTGGAGAAACAGTTGACCAATCAAAATTTTGTAGGCAGGGGTATATGATGACTTTGTCTTCCTACATTGCTATCTAACTACATCCATAAAAAATAGCAACAGAAAACTGGACACAGAACTAATGACAAGTGTGGATGAGATGAATGCAGCTGCACGGGTTGTTGTAAATCAGCTTAAATACAGTGAATGGCAACGCTTAAATCCTTATTTCTTTGATTGATGTGAAAAATGTTATGCTACAGCAGCTTCTCTCTTGAAAAAAAAGAAATAGAAAAATGAAAAATAATGAGTAATTATTAGGCATAAGCAGAAAAATTATTAAAAAACGTATGATGGTATGAGAATTTATCTCATACCCTGATATTTTTGATTTCCACTTAAGACCGTGTAATTTAAAACTCTCCTTTGCTTTTCCAAAAATCATAATCTGTGCTGGAACATTATTACATCACATCCAAATAATTGTGCCCAGCGAACTACAGTAGCTAGACTAATTTAAAAAAAAGCATTTGACAAGTTATGCTATTATATCTGACATATTTTAGCAAATGTTAATAAAAAAGTAAATCATGTTTACTGTAAATATACTCTAAAGTAAGAAGATAAGAATGGTCCATCACAAAGTGGGGTTGCAATAGAGAAGACAGACACATGCGGCTAACATTAGTATTTAGAACTCCATTGATTTTATACATGAAAATCAGTTCACTAGTTGTGAGGAGTACTGCTGAGCTTGTGAACAGCTGTAAAATGTAAAATATCTCAGCTGAGACTTGGAGTCTACAGATTTTTACCAGAAATCCTCTGTTACAAACTAGACGCATCAGTTTGAAAAATGTTTACCAGGCAGGCAGGAACTAACAAAAAAACATTTTTGATTTGCATTATGGGAATTGTAGGATTTAACACTAGAATGGCCTGGTGTCGCTGTATACCTAAAACTGCCAACAGGTAAAATTTACCTGTGCAATGTACTCTGTCATTGTATTAAAGCATTGTCTTCACAAAGGAATGTCTAACATCACAAAATGAGTTTGTTTAATCATCAGCTGTGTTTTGGTCTTCTTGTTTTATAATCTATCTTTACGCTTTGCATGGCCATCAGTACAAATCAGTCTAAAATGACACTGAAAATGGTTATTAATAGGAAATATTTGCATATTTGGGTGGTGTCATATTAACATTCATCAAATAATGAGATAACCCATTATATTTTAATTACCAAAGTAGCTTAAATACCCCAAATAGACAATAATGAGCTACAATAATAACAATAAACAACAACCACACTTATGGGTGATTTAATGCCGCAACAAAATCTATATGACAAAGTCAAACACACAATTTTACCTAATCAATTATTCATTTAGGCATTTCAACAATGTGTGAATAAGAAGAAACTTGAGGTAACCATTAAAGCTTTTTTAACATCATAACAAATGAATGTATAATCAATTACTAAAAATAAGTTTTACACACCATGAATGTTTGTGAGTAGGCTGAATCATCTTCATTTGAACACATCTGATTAAACATGTCCCTCAAACACACTTTGAGCAGACATTCAGCACCTTGACTGTGCATTTTCCACACACAGCTTTTTGCCAAGTACTTCAGGCACTTGGTAAAGGTTTTTTAGCAGGTAATTCTCCTCTGCTCTTTTTATAATTTAATTATGACTTGATGTAGTTATCAGATCACACACACTCTAATGAATGCCGTTGCCTAGCAATTTAGAATGTTTAAACACGAACCGTACAGAAATAAATGCATTTCATAAAGTTATTATTTAAGAAAAAGTTGAAGACTGGGGGACATGAATATTTTATTAAAACATAGTAACGTACAATTGAAAAGTTCTAGTGTATGAGCTTGACCCATACGAGAGAATAAAGGTCAGGACACCACAGCCTCTGCTGCATTGAGTTTGACTGTTCTTTTTTTAAAATCTGTCTCTTGTGAGTTTTCTACTTGCCTGGGGTTGTTGAGTAGCATCAGTGGATAGAAATCCTGGCACAAGAGGTGACAAAACTTAAGGGTGCAATGCTAAATTCTGAAACAGAAGCAAACTTGGGAAACAAGGAAAGTTTGGGCTGGAAGCTGAGAGCCAGGAGCTGAAGCTGGGGCAGGGGAAGACAGGGGAGTGAGAGTGAGATCCAGGGAGTCTGAGTAGTGCAGGGCTGAAGGCCGAACAGCAGGACTTGACCAGACAAAGGGCAGGAAACAGGGGCCGGAGGCAGAGCAGGCTAGAGACAAGACTGCATGAGAGAGGAAACAATGGTCATGAAACAGGCTTAATCAAAAAAAAGTGCAATTTGCCAAAAATCAAAGTGGCTCAAAACATAGCAGCACTAACTAGTAGCAGAGACTACAGTCTGACAGGGCTGAATATTTGTAGAGGTCTTGATTATTGAGATGAAGTGCAGCTGGTGTGGCTCTGCTCTGACTCCAGCACATCTGTAGACAATCACACACACACACACACACACACACACACACACACACACACACACACACACACACACACACACATACAGAGAGAGGGAGAGAGCCACTCAGGGAGTGGCTGCAGGTTAAGGAGGCATTGAATTAGAGGTAGAGGGTGTGGCAGCTGTTCCAGGGACAGACGTAACAGTTATATGTTAGTTTTTTACTCAGCACGGATTTGGTTCACAAAAGCGCAACATTGAAAGTTTATGAATATTTGGACCTATATTCAGGAGGTAGCCATTAGCATTCACTCCAAATGATAGGTAATGCTGTTCTGTGTCTGCTTGATGTGTTAATAGGCATTTAACATGTTCACCATATTTACTCCATAAAGGTGATAATACTATATGTCAGATTGTTAGATTGTATGTTGCATAGAGCAGCAGCTGCAGATATGATCTGTGTGTTCCCTGTAACAGGCAGGCTGCTCTACTTTTGTTTGGACTGAGTGAAGTGCAGTGAGGCTCTGCTGTGAAGCCTCAGGCAGCTTTTCCTCCAAAGTGGAACAAATGGAAGCATGTGGAGGGCTGAACAACTGTTATCTAAAACTAGGTAAAAACAAAAGATTAAATCAGATGTATAATTGTAGGGTGGGACATGGACATTAGCCTAGATAAAGCACAGTGCAAATGAAGGATACAGTGCATCTGCAGACAAGGGTTATGTCTTGAGTTGGTTACCATGAGAGATTAGGTGATCATGGTCCTGCTGTGACTTGTCAGACTACAGGATGGACCTCAACCAATCATAGCTGGTCTTTCATTAACTGCATGAATTAAAAATTATCGTGTCTTGTTCTCCACGTCTATTGGATCAGGCAATTGTCATGTAGTTTGATCATGACCATGGCCAGTGTTTGAGCTTCTTATCACTTCAAATGACTTTTGTTTACCAGGCCTTGTTTGCTTGTAATTTGGCAGTGTGAACTCAGATATTTTACTTACATATAAGTACCAATACCACAATGAAAAAATACTCTATGACAAGTTAAAGTCCTGAATTGAAAATCTTATTTAAGTAAAGTATTGTAAGCAAAAAGTATAAAAAGTAAAAGTACTCATTTTGCAAAATGGCTCAATTTAGAGTTTTATATTTATGGTAAATGGTAAATGGACTGTACTTGTATAGCGCCTTTCTAGTCATCTGACTACTCAAAGCGCTTTTAACACTACGAGTCAATTCACCCATTCACACACAGTCATACGCTGAATGGGTACAGGGGCTGCCATACAAGGTCCCAACCTGCCCATCAGAGGAAATCTAATCATTCACACACACACACACCGATGGCGGCTAGCTACCATGCAGGGTGCCGGCACAGCCATCGGGAGCAATTTGGGGTTCAGTATCTTGCCCAAGGACACTTCGACATGTGGACTGGAGGAGCCGGGAATCGAACCGCCAATCTTCCGATTAGTAGACGACTCGCTCTACCTCCTGAGCCACAGCCGCCCGTTATACATGTATATTTATCATACATGTATATATTATTTGAACATTAAAACTGATTTGATGTGCACATGTAAGCAGAATTTTAATGTGGGCAAGGTAGAGTTAATTTTAACACCTTATACTGTTGGATAGTCTTACCAATAACAATGCATAGATAATAAACTGATCAGAAGTTTTATGTATAAAATCTTGATGAAAAGCAACTAGTAACTAGGGATGGGTATCGAGAACCGGCACTAAATTGGTACAGGCTCCTGACTGGTCAGTACCGAAATATTGATAAGCTCCTGGACAAACAGTGCTGCTATCGGTATTTATGTAACATTAATTCATTCTAACACAGCTGGACTAGGTGGCGGTAATGCACCTTAACGCTGGTTGCCACCTGCCATAAAACAGAAAGAAGAAGAAAAAGATAGCACTGCACAAAAGAGATAGAGAGGGTGAGCGAACTGAGCGCAAGCGCGATGGTGGGGAGAGACAGTGGTGGAAAGCTTTCTCTGATTGAGAGAAAGCCTGTGAATGACAAATAAAACAATCGGTTTCCCAACTCATTTTAAAAAAAGACAAGAGTGAAAGAGAGAGAGAGAGGGCGAGCGAACTGAGAGCTGAGGGAGAACTGAGGGGGAGCGGCTGTGTGAAGCAGAAGAGCAGAAGTTGCTGTAGCGACATATAATAATAATGAGAGGAAGACAAACAGTGCAACAACATTTAAATGGGCCAGAAGTCATTTCAAGTTGGGTTTTGTCCCAGGCTCTTGAAGTGGGGTTAAAGGCTGTAAACAAGTCACTGTTACTATATATACATGTGTTATTTGTTGGTTATGATGCTTTTGAAAATGATTAACATCCAAGGTGTTGACCCTTGACCTTTATGAAATCAGAATTCTTGATGTGGTAAAAGTTACTTTGAATAAAGGTTTGTTGTGCACTTCATAGATTTTCACGTGTATTATGCTGTTGTATGAATCCTCACAGGTTTAACTGAATAGTTTGATCACTGTCATATTTAATACTTATGAAATTCTAATAATGCATTTTGTTCCTGGATTTCTACAGGCAAACCTAAGTACTACAGAAATATCCATTAAAAGTCTTGATGCTTCTTTATTTTTAACCACCTCTGGTTATCCTGAAAAAGAAAAGATGCAATACATCTATATTTGTAGATAACATGAGACTTTCAGAAGCAGATACATTTTTTAAAAAGTACAGAGTAAAAAGTACTGGGACTCACTAAAGACCTTCAAGAGTTTGGCGATGCAGTGAGTAATGTCTCCATGGTTTGTTTCAGCATGTGTCTGACCAGATTTTACAGAATCAAATCTTGTAGTGAACACTGAGCTCACATGATGCAGTCTGGCTTTGCAAGTTTTTTTTTGTTTTTTTTTGCAGCAAATATCAGCATCATACCAGCCTTCAAAAACCCTTATCTGATGACCCCAGAGCAGGCAGACAAACACTGGAAAAAGAGGAAGGACATGGACAGAGGTTCAGTCAGCATGAAGGAAAAGAACTGGATAGTGAGATAGAATAGTAGCATATGTGACGCAGATAGAGTCTTTGCATGTGACAGGGGCGAGAGAGGGAATGAAGACAAGACAAAGGGAATGAAACAGAGAGGAGGCTGGCAGTGAGTGGTAGCAGATGTAGGGCAATGGAGCATCTCTGCTCGGCTGCAGTGAGCTGAACTCTCCCAGAGGAGCTGAGGCTTTTCAGAGAAAGAGAGCGAAAGGAATACTAAGACATTCTGCTCTGTGATTTAAATCTGCAAATCCTTCATTCAGGCTACACTGTTACTGTCGCTTTATCACTCCTCACAACACCATGCTGTGTATTCGTCTGGTCATCAGTGTCAGTAAAAGCAGTCAATTAGTTTGTTAGGGTCAGTGAGTCAGTGAAACACTTAATGGTAAGCACAGAACAGCAGCCAGAAGCAGCTTATTTGCAAAAGATAAAGGCAGATATGCAGCAGTTCTGCCTGATGAAGAGCACTGAGCTTGAAACCTGTTTTCCCCCTGAATGCTGTACAACAGCCACTTACTGTTAACTTGCTCTGCGCAGCAGAAGCTCCAATAAAACATTTTCATTCTTTGCAAAGAAAGTTGCTACTAACTGTTTTTTTTGTTCTCTTTTTCTTTATATTGTTAATTTCTGGATTTCTTTTGATGCCCCCTTTTTGCCCTTTTACCCTTTTGTATATGATGTGGCCAACCAATAGTAAGACAGTCATTAAATATTAGGGTGAAAGGTTTTTCCATTATTTTGAAATGATTACTTCCCATAAATGGATCACTTTCTTCCTGGGAAAACCCGGATATTCGCCATAAATGATTTGATTTCAAAAGCAGAATTGTGGACAGTCATTCATGAAATTATATTTATTCTCAGTTTCTTTTTAGTAGAACAACAATTCCAACAATACAGAATGGTTTGACTAGTTGAGTAGTCAACTACTAAAACCACTAGTCAGCACTGTGGTCAGTAGTCCCCTACTCATGGACACTACGATTTTAGCCAACATCACCACAACCCTTTCTTTTCTGCAGCATTCATTTACTGCAGTAAGCTAATGATAATTTAATACCATTAATATCATTAATACTGCTGATACTAACACAATACTACCTGCATGTTTCATTATAAATGCATTTTAATATGAAGGCAGCAGAAGGCCTTAATTGTGAAACAATCACAGGAAGTGCTGTCCATTCTGCCAAATTTGTCTTAAAAAGAGATTTAGACATTTTTCAGCACTTCTTGTGAGGAAGACATTTTAAAACACTGCATTAAGCTGTGTAAGAGATGGAATAAAGGAGTGATGACATCTCTGAAAAAGCATGATGAAGAGGAGAGGGTCAGAAAACAAAAATAACTGACAACAATGAACTTTTACTGAACTTTACCAAAACTCTCAATTAGAGCTATTTAAGTAAAGGAGACTGGTTTTGATCTGTCAGCAAAAAGAAG